>JBBPKA010000015.1:143002-233954 GCA_038088995.1 Guyanaporus albipodus
AGCGGGGTTGTCGAAAGGGCAAGGAAAAGGGGGGGGGGGGGGGGGGGGGGGGGGGGGGGGGGGGGGGGGGGGGGGGGGTCGGGTCATATTTGACGCGAATGATAGGATCGTCGGCATTCAGGCCTTGGTCGACAGCGAGCGCGAGAAAAGTGGGTTAGGGAAACGAGTCGAGCTGGAGACTGAGAAGAGAGGAAGAAAATACTCTGTGCGGATCATGCATGTATTTGCTATTATATACTTGGAGGCACAGGTCTGCCCGCATGTGGCCTGAGTGCGGGGCATTTGGGGCCCATGCAAATAAATTTGACACTGACCCGAACACAGCACACTCCGGCGTTCCGGCTGATTCGGATCCTATGAGTGATGAGTACTTGGGGGTTAAAAGGCCCCCGCAGGGATAACGTTCCGGAATGCTGGACGGAGGAACGATTCGGTTCAGTCCAGGCATCTTCAAAAAACAAGTAACAAGGCGAGGGACGGCTCAGTTTGACGCATAATGTGTGATGCACGACATGAGTGATGAGAAACAAGACCGGACTACAATCAAGCCATACCAAATAAAAAAAAGGTAGAGTTCCGGCCCGAAACATCGTCCGCGGCAGTGATCTACAGCACGTCCAGCGTGTCTATGCTATCGACCAGCACTTTCAGCATCCTCTGGGTGATCTCCCCCACCTGGACTTTGATCGCATTGTCCGCAGCGACCCTCCGGTACGCTATGTCGCCCCCCGCCAGCACCAGCGCACCAAATGGTTGACTCAGTCGAGCGAGGATCTGCAGCGCATTCGTCTTCTTGTCCCGGCGACGCAATGTAGATGAGGAGGGGCGGAGAGGAGCCTCGTCTCCGGGCGTCGCGGCGCGTGGTCCATGGATCAGCCGACCGAGGAAACCAAGCGGCCGCATCATTTGTAACTTTGGGCGGGCCGCCATGACGACAGAAGTGTTGTACTCATGGTCGGCCGTGTCGTCCATGTGCGCCTTGTTTTCCACCATCCTGACAGGTCCTTGACCAAGAAGAAAGTTGATCCAAGGATGGACGAGGTATAGAGAATCAAATCCGGCGAGGTCCTCCTTAGTCTCAATATTCACGGCTCCAAACAAGGATGAGTGTGCATGAAAGACTCTCCCTGATGGGGTCCGATCAACTGAGAGCGACTGAAGCTTGGAGATAATACAGGGGAGTTTCATCCGCTGTCCCACGAACCACGGGACGGGGAGCGCGTGAAGGCGGTCGTGTAGAGTCGTGAGTGACAGAGAGCTCAGCGAGGAGCGCCATAACTTTGAGACGATTTCATCCATTTCGGCGCTCTCAAGCGGCTGAGGGATGTGCGTCCTCGGCAACTGGTTGAATGCGACGATGTTTGAGGGGAGGCAGCTGTTATAGCTCCCCGACTGCCCTGACCATGCAAGAATGCTCGCATCTCCCGAGCTGGTTAGGAGTTGTGCCAGTAACCGCCCGAGTGCCTTGTCCCTCTCTCCATACACAACCGGCAGTGCCATTGAGAATATGCCGAGCAACGAGTACGCTTCGTCCTCCATTTTTGTCGTCTGCCGCGTCGAAGCTAGACGTAGCTTCTCCCTTATATTTCCCAATCCTGGTCGAAGAGCCATCAACACTCCTGCCGATACCCCAGTTGCTGCCTCCATTTCCGAAATGATCTCGGGCGACTCCTTGTGGTTCGGAATGTCCAGGTCGAGATACGGTGTCCAATCTTCTGTATAAAATCGGACAACTTTCGAAGCATGGTACTCTTGGTACGTCCAAACCCGTGTGTTCCAAATACTTTTCGTCAGATCACCGCGCTTCGACGGAGAACGAACCCCACGAAGCGATACGATTGTCACAGCACCGCCCTCATACCACCCAAACATCATTACCAGTGCTTCCTGAAGCTCGAGATGATCTTCCTTGTTAATACAACAAGTGTCGCTCCACGCCCAACGGAGCCCTAAACCCCGTGCGATCTTGCAAAACATCTTCAGCTTGTCGTGCGTCAGAGTCTTCTCGAGGTCATAAACGACGATCTGGACGATTTTTTCAAATGGTGGTTCACCAACCCCTTCCCACTTATGTGAAAACATCGCGTAACGGTAGTAGTCTGCCACTTCACGGTCGATGCGAGAGTGATCAACAGAAGTTTTTGCAGAGAAGACCAAGTCTAGAAATATTGGCAGGGATTCAAATGACCGTTCTTGCGAAACCTTATCCGCGAGACAGCCAGAATCAGTGTTTATGAGCCTAGGTGGTGATTGACTGGTGGCGTTTTTGATGGCAGTACGAATCGCACTCTTGGCCTCTTCATAGTTGCGATAGCGTCCTACAGGAGAACATCACCAGAAGAAAGAAAATGTATCGGTTGTCACACTCACCCCAGACTTCAGGATCGGACGACTTTGACATGACCAAAAGCATCTCCTCGAATGCCTTGATTGCATCACTGTAGCGGCCTGCTCCTCGTAAAGCAATATACCTGCTTTCATAGCCTGATGGGCATGACAGATCATGCAAGATTGCCTGACCAAGTCTCGTCAAAAAGCATAGCATGGGTCAGTATGAAATGGAATACCTCGTTTGCATCATATAACGCATCTTTCCACGACGTCATACTGACTTGCGCCTCGGTCTGCTTGACAAGCAGTGATTGTGATTGTGGGGGGGTGAGACCGAGAGACAGTGCGGCCGAATACTGGGAGATGGCTTCCTCGTGTTGTTGGGCATCCATCGCCAGGTCTCCGAAACGGTCTAGCTTTCTAGAGCAGCGCTGAGTGAAACCTGAAGGAAATTCATTTCCTTGAAGCTACTCGAGAACATATATGCAGCTGCTCACCTACAACCCAATTCGCCTGCTCGCCATCCACTGGCATGTTTGTCTCCTCCGCTAGCTCACTATACATTTGGTGGAAACACTCGACTGCTTGCATTACGCGATCGGTCATTTCTAGATAATCACAGAGAGCCCGGTAAATCACGGTTCTTGTAGTTGTAAGCTACACAGGAATGGTGCATCAATTCAAGACCACAACAAAAAAGATATTGATACTTGCATCCAGAGCAGCAGTGAAACCTTCTTTCCACGTGCTTCTAATCGATTTTGACTTTGCCAGTTCCCTCAAGAGAGGTGTTGACACCGATGAATAGAAAGAGACGTCATCGCAGCTCCTGGAGTCAGAAATACATCGCTGCAAAAAGTCTGTCAACACATCGATTGCAGTTCCGTGCAACATGAACAAAAAAACTCGCCAGAAACCCAGGTGATATTTGATCCCATCACGTCACCGACTTCCTGAGTAGTATTTAACATCGTTAAAAGAGACTCGCCAGCCTTTTTGACGTGGCCCATCGCATAGAGGGCTTCACAAACACGCTGTTGAATTGTGATTTTGAGGTTATCAAACGTCCACCCCGTTAGCTATCCGGAGATCATGAACAGTTTCAATTCGGTAGATTTAGGAAGCGCACCAAAGAGATGGAGAGCACTGAACTGGTGATGGGTCCCACGTGGCCTGCTGCGCACTCCAGAAATTGCATTGCCCCGTTGTAATCGCTATTCTCCATGCACGAGTTGGCCATGAGCAGGAATATATATGACTGCGAAAGATGTCAGTAGTGGTGCTACTCCTGTAATGTGTTGTGTACGTGCCTGAATTGTGTAGCATAGTGACATCGAGGGCGCGATACGGATGATGCCGTCTATGCGCGATATCGCGTCTGCATGTTGCCCGGCCATGGACACGATGATGGCCTAGTTGAGAGATGAGGAGGCGATCAAGATCGAGGGTATGGGGTTCATGCCTTGATTAAAAGGAGAAAAGGGTCATCTTTTGAATGGAAACACAAGAGAGCGCTGTCGGATGCCAGATATGCCTTATAATTTTCCCCTTGTCCGACAAGTGCCACACTCTTTGCGATGTATCCTATGGCAGATGGCCGGATTACAAGGGACTTGGAAAAAATCAGGGTGAGCACCAACGTATGTGACAGCGAGACAAGAGACACCTCTCTAGCATCTGCGAGGGCATTGTCCCACTTCCCTAGATGTGCCCGCACGAGCGCTCGATTTGCGAGCAGGTGATGGGTTGGTTCATCATCGGAGATTGCCGCGGTCAATAATACTTCTGCATTTTCAAGCTGATTGTGCACCCAACATTCGAGCACGTCGTCGTCGATTTGTATGTCGAATTCTTGTAGTGTGTAATGCATGGAACTCAAAGGGATGAAACCCTTCAACTGGGCAAGTAAACTGTCCGTGTGCAGTACCAACCGAGACAGGATGCTCACAGATAGACGATGAATCGCAGTTCTCCCATGCTCTCCACTAATCGCGACGCTCTGGTCATCTGGAGAGAATGCGACGAAGCGAATGCATTCGGCGTGTTGAATGAGACCCAGCTGTGTGTGCATTTTTCTGTCCCAAAATGTGACGGTATCCCCCGCTAAACGTGCGATGAATTTTCTGTGTGTTGGTAGAGCGACAGTGCATGAAGCAGTGTCGCCCGCGGAAGTTGGCCATTCAGAGACTACCATACTGGTGGATGCCTCGATTTGCTTGATTTTATCGCCGGACACGACAAGGAGATGGTCGTTGAACCAGACGAGACCATTGTTGTACCCTGAGGTCACTTTCACTGGGATGTCGACGAGTAAGCGACCGTCGTTGCAGTCCCAGACGCAGACAGATTTCTCCTCTGCCGTCGCGATCCGGTCTCCCTGCGGCGCGTACTTTATGGCGGCGATCGTACTGCCGCAGGAGAGTATTTGTATCTGTTTGAGGTTGGCCATGTCGAAAATGGTGGCTGTGCCATTCCACGAAGCAACGACGAGTTTTGTTGAGTCGGGCGAGAAGTCGACCGCGGAAACGATCCGGTGGCTCTCACAGTGCTCAGGGATCCGCTTGTGCGTCTCTGCGTCCCACACCAAAGTCCCCCTCCCGGATGTCCCCGCTGCAATCCATCTGCCATCCGAGGACACGGCCAGACACCGGACAGACTTTGCTTCCAGTCCTGCCATTTCTTTGCCGTCTTTCACTCGCCACACCTGAATTCCGTCTTGAGTGCCGCAGAATAGGTACTCGCCATCTGCAGAGAACGTCAATGCCTTCAGGCCGTCACGGTCATCGATCTCAATCGCTGGAACCCGGTGTTCTTGTCCAATGATTAGTCCATCGGCGAGTCCATCCCCTGTCAACACGCACCAGCCATCCTCGACGTCTGGGTCACGATTTGATGATGAGAGTAAATGGTCAATTTATACATGTTCCTGCACCCTTATATATCTCGGTCCTCGTGTTTTTGGTGCTTCCCGGCCTCCGAATCAATTATCATTTCAAGGTCCGTCGCCAGTCATCCCACCCAGTAACAAGGCGTAGCCATTGCTCGTAGGTTTGACGTGCGCCAGGGGTGGGGATAACCCACTATGTTAGTCAACCTGCAGGGGGGAGGGTCTTGACTCGGATCGACCACGTCGAACTTCATGAGCGCTTGAGCTCCCCACTGTGAGCTCGCAGACTGGTTCAAACGTAACTTGTAGACGTTCCTACCTTGTCAACAAAAAAAGTAATGGACATTCGCTTGATGAGTCCACTTGGTTTCGTGGTTCATTTTCCAGGCCACCACTGGCGACGTTTGTGAAGAGGTGCAGGTGAGCTCACAGTGAACTATACCGTACCGAGCTCGTAGTGAACAAAAATTGACCGAGCAGCCTGAGGCGTTGCCAAAATTTCGACTATTCAAGTGACTCTCAACCTACACGCCACTCCAAGGTCGGACAACAAACTACCATGGCTACTATCCATCGTTCAAGTCGCCATCACAGCGGTATCCCAAAGTCTTCTCTGTTGCTGTCTATCTGAACCCCGGCCTCACCTGCCCTTCCCATGGGCCTCAGCGAGTAGTGCCCAGCATCCACAGTCTCGATCGAACGACTACGCTACCCGGAAGTACAAAGAGAGTAGGAATACGAAGAGGAGCGTTCCGAGTGTTGAACCAGCTTGATCTCGATCTCAACAAGATCGACACTTTCCCTCGCACCAGAATACAAAATGAGCGTCCGTCGCCAGACCACAACTTGGCCAAGATCCACTTGCTGGAGCAGGTGCGCGAACTGGCGGGCATAGACGAAGATTGAGTTCTAGCGCGACGAATTGCGGACAGAGAGGGCGTTGGGTGAGTTTGCCTCTTGTTTCCAACCGACCGACATCGCTTGAAGAGAGAGACATACCCAACAGGACATCCACAGAAGGAAGTGCTGATTTACCAGGGTGAGCACTTGTGGACACGCCCAAGGACAGAGGTCGAAGAAAAGAGGACGTCGTGTAAGCGCGGTCGCTACTTCTCCGATGTTCACTCGAGCAACTTCCCAAAGAGTAGAAACGTAGGCCATGAGGCAAGACCACCATATTCCTTACGCATTTTCAAGCTCAACGTGTCTGTCGCTTAGAAACCACATCGCATGGTTTTCCCCGTCTCTAATCGGTCGGTTGTTCGGCTCAAAACCATTTTCGGTACGACGAGTGCGTAGCACTTTGCGGAAAATACCAGTGACTCGTCGTTGCGCCTGCTTCTAGATTGTTGAAGCCCGCCTCGCTTTCTGAGAGGTGTCGACTTCCGACAGTAAAATGGGCTGCGACTGAGTCATCTGTTGGGTTCCGTGCTTACGGTCACACCGTGGTGTTTAGCAAATGGGCTTCGCAGCTACGGACGGGTTGGGCTGGCCCAACCCGCATGTTCACCGTGCACTTTCACCGCGGGTTCATGGTGTTGTGCGGGTTTGATGTATATACAGTCGGCCCAACCCCACTCGAGGCCAGCACAGTACCTTGGTTATTTACGATATCACTATGCCCACCGTCAACCTTTTCAGCACAGAAGTTGCAGCCATGACAAACGCCAGCTTCTATGCTCCAGTGGGGGTTGGAAACTCGGTCTTGTGTGTCCATCGCGAGTTGTGTCCGTGGATTTCTTCCCAATGGCTACCGGGGAATCAGGGATCGTGTGTAAAAGGACGGAGAAATTATTCATCCTGCACCCCACGTCAGATTGCCGCCGCCAGGCAGATTGACCAAGTTGACACACTCAGACTCTGGACCCGCTGCAGAGACCTCCTAGTGCGTGAACTCGATGAGCACCTCTGTTTCCCCATTGTCAAGACTTACGGCCCACTTTGATGGTGGTATAATAACTATCACACATATGCCAAGTCCGTATTGTGCTCATAACCTATGTTTCCAGGCGGTGACATTCATGTATTTGTTACCAGTATCAACAGCGGTGAGGCGCGTATTTTAACAAGGACAACAGTTCCTTCACTTAATCCCAAACCGATTGTCACCATCCAGAGCTTTGAGCGGATCTTGCACGTATCGCTTATTGCTTGGGGTGACTCTTGCCAGTGCGAACATCGAAGACTGACTGCGGGGAAGGAGGGAAACCACGTAGCTCAGATGCACCTGTGGTTCATCGAGCCACGAAGTTAACTACTGACACTGATGTTAATCCCTCAGACCTTGCGTAGATATCGCATGTCATCAGCAACCCACTCTTCCTCACCCCCAAACGTCACCTCTCTATGTGACAGGCGCACCGACATGGAAAATAACCCTTGCCACGGGTTCGAGTCATCCTCTTGCTTCTTTCCCAGGTTCCTTGTACTCGGTGTGCACCACCTCCACCTCAATGTTCTCGAAATCAACGTTTCCGCTCTTGCCGACAACCTTCTTATCCACGCCGAGCTCGCTCAGTTTAACGTGGCAGATGCGCATCTATGAGTGGCTTCAGATCTTTGTGAAATACAATGGATAAATGCAGTGCGCGCTTGGAAGGCCGGCCAGCCGGTGGCGAGAAATGGCACCAGGTTGGGCCGGGGGCCATACGTTGCCACCTGGCTTTGGGGACGAGTCCATCGCGCAGCAACCAAGCGGTCGACGGCCTGGCGCAAACCCGGACGATGCAAAACCAAACCAGAGATGTTCGGGCGGGATTGTCTCGTCAAGGACATGCCCTACTTGTTACAGTCAGAGGTACGTGGGGTCTGAAGCCATCTCCCAGGGATGTATCCATGCTGACCCACGTCAACCTCTTTTCCCTCTCTGATACGGTCGGTCCACTCTTTTTGCGAACGACCGACTGCGTGAAATGGCGGAATCGCGGTTGGACGTCTTCACAGCCATCGAGCGTTACACCAAGGCCGACGCCGCGTGCACGGGTGCCAGTCAAGCCCAAGCCTGGCATCCGACCACGACAAACTTGATATCGAGGGTGCGCCTTCCCTCTGTTCCCCTTTTATCCCTTCTTTTCTCGACGATCTTGTGTCTTGGTTACTTTTTGGCAGAAATCCTCAAGTACTTCTAACCTTTATTCTCGGACCTCCCCCTTTGACAATTGGGTGTTTGGCACCGAGTGGAATCCCCTCGCCGTGTTTTCGTGGACTACGCAAGAACAAGACGCCTATGAGATTGTTTGACGTTTAGATAGAACGTCATCTGAGTATCTACGTAGCCTCGACCGATCGACGTAGGGGTTACCATTGGTGGTGTAAACGTGGTGGCATACGCCCGCTAATGAGGGTATACCAAAATCCAAGCGGGTCGTGGCGCGACATGCCATGCTTCTTGCTTGATATGAAGTCATTCAATACCGTGCGCGATGTCGAGGTCGATGGGTGTGACTGTAACATTACACGACAAAAGTCAAGGTCATCGTGAGGTACATACTGCACTCAGCGGACGCTTTCTCGAACTCGTCAGAGGGAGATCATCCTTGGGTGACAGACGCCATTCATCATGCATGCATCACTGCCAGGGGATACAGATTCTCTGCCTAAAATGCTATAATACAAGATCCCCCCTTCTCTTTCCACTTTGCGTGCTACACCGACGAAACCGATCCCGGAGCCCATTCAGCAAGCCATACGTCACCCCGCCCGTTTCGTGGGCATATTCCGCCTCTCGTTCATACTCCCCCACGTCATGCGATCCTCAAGACCGCGTATGAGGTCCGAGGTCGGAACATCCAGTCTGTGGACGAGATCGCGAAGGATGTCAACAATCTTTGGATCCTTGAGAAAGGGATGCATCACAATATCAAGACCACGGGCATGGATGACAAGATGCGAGTCTTCGTCCATCAGCGGTTCGGCGTCCATGCTAACGTCGCATTTCTGGGCACGAAGGTCCGCCAGCATCACGATGTAGGGGAGGTCTTGGTAATCGGGAGGAGAAATGCTTTCATGTCTTCGTGTCACCTTTCTCGGCTCCAAAGAATATCGAGATTGGTCTGATATGAGCATGTGGGACATTGGGGGGCGACCATCCTCTCGGTTGCGAGACTTGAAGTAGATCGGGATGACTTGATCAATGCAAGGCTGGCCATCGCAGCATTGAATGGCACTCGTTCGTTGCCAATGCAACAATGTCCACTTGTCAAATATGTTGTCCCTGGTCACCTTCAAAATGCAAGAGGATAAATGGATGAGTTACTGGTGCTGTTCTGCTATGCCAAATTGCATGATATTTGTATCCATTGTGATCCAGTGTGAAAATTTGATGTATGCACCCTCAAATGTCTTCTTTGCTGTTGATGCCAATTCAAAAAGTGCTTTACCAAAAACAAATTCAAGATAGTCAATGACAGAAACCATCTGACAGTCTGACATCTCCATTTTGAAATCTGAAATGGCTCCATCAAGGGGAACTTTACTGTGGGGCCCAGAACACACATAGAGGTCCTTTGCAAGTAGCCAGAGTAAACAGCTGACCAACTCTCCAAGATGATCAATATCAACCATCCCCTTATCAATTAGGGCTGCTAATTTCTCCAAAGTGCCATGGAATGAAGTTATTCTATCATGCATCATATATGCTGCAGCACATGATAAGAAGGGTTCAGAAAAGTAGATTATGTAGCCCCATGAGAGATCATCTGTGGTTCTAATACATACATAGAGGTGATTGGCTACTGAAGTTTCAATAAATTTGATTGCTTTCTAATAACCAAATGTGATATTAAGGCAAAATCATTGAGCTACCACTACAAGTGCCTGATCTGGGAGTTCTAATGGCAAATAAAGCACACCTAAACACAACTTCTGTTGTGCAAGCTCAGATATAGAGTCAGATCCAAAGGTTCCAGAAAATGATACCCAGCTACAAACAGAGTTCATGAATCTATAAGAAATATAGCAAGCTAAAGTGAATCATACAGTAGATGGCCATATTAAATGAGATGCTCTATCTTTGCAACATTATCTGGCTGCACTTTATCCATGCCTGGGGCATTTTGGTCTGATCCCAGCTGTATAAATGGAGGGAATGAATCTTGCCTCTTAGAAGAGACCATTTCTGATGAATCTAGGAATTTTTTTCAGTAAACAAGGAACAGGGTGCAGAAAGTCACACATAGAATATTTATGGAGGTGCAATGTGGGAAACTTTTAATGAAGTTGAAGCAAACACTATCTGGAGTGGATAGAGTCTATGAATATACCCACTGATAGCATGGAGGAAAGAAAATACTGGGCAAAATGAGAACTTCCTGTATAGTTCATGAGCTTCATCAATAGCAATCACTATCCTGGGTGTATTGCCCAGTGATGGATAGGCTTTAGACAACTTCTTGTAAAGATTCAACATGAAAGATTGGGCAAATCCTGTATGCAATTGAAATCCATCATTTTTGATTGAAACAGAGTTCCATCACCTACCTTCTGTGGACTAAGGTGACTTCCCTTGATCATAAGAGAGAATGTTACCAAGGATCTGGAAGTACATGAATGATTACCATCAAGTATCAAATAGTCAATAAAATTCACTCTTTTGTATTCCACATTCATTTTCTCAAAAAACAACTGACAAATAGCCTGACAATCATCATTCTTAAGTTGGCACATGTATTTTGACCAATTCTCCCAGATGAACTCTTTGTCTAAGAATATATGGAGTACCTGAAAAAGGGCTGCAAGAAATGCATAGGACTGGTACAGATACTGTTTTTCAGTATAGTAGGATTGAAGAATATTTGCAGGTACTTCATCACAACCAGGAATGTCTGATTTATCATCTCGAGGCCAAATGTTGATGTACAAAATATACACCAACATCTTTCTAGAATACTTCATAAAAACAAGGGATGTTTATGGTCATAGTCAAAAGCAAGGGCAAATAGACTTACTTCAAGCAGTAATCATGTCTTTCCTGTACCAGAACTCTATACTATGGAATAGACCCTGACATAAAAACGCGTTGGAGATGCTTGCTCGGATGCATAGTTTTGTGTGAGATATTTGTGAAAGGCCTCTACAGCAATGCCATGATAATCACTGCTTAACTGTTTCAGTAACACGTGCTACTGTAATTTATGCATGGGCCCTAGAACATGTTTGTGAGGGAGAAAACTGGGATATGCACGATAAGAAACCTACCCCGTTGTTCATCACGGGGCAAACTCTCTGCCACGTGGGCCAGCTGAAGGACAGCTACACAAGGGGAAGAATGAGCGATAAACGACCACATCGCAAGCAACGCACCAAGATTTCGAATGCCACAAAATGATTTAGTTTCCCAGGCACTTTGGAGTACTCCGGATAGCCAGGTGTGCCTCAGAAAGAGCAGGCCAACAAGTTCACTGCGCAGATATTTGCGATCCAGTAGATGATCAGATGCAACCACTATCTTGAGTAGAAATTCCAGATGAGATGAAGTCCGTTTTTCTCCTGGAGGAAGGGGGTGGCCGGAGAGGTGATCCAAGAACAGTGCAGTGACTTCGTCGTCCATCCTACTATGTTCGTCATTGCTGCGAGTATCTGGAATGTCGATTTCCCTTGATCGAATTGAGGCCTGATCAGCATTCATTTGTCGACGTCCTTGGTCGGAGCAGGTGTCTCTTGATCCCAATGAGATGTCAGACGATGGTTCAACGTTAGGGGCTCCTTATCTGAGCTCCAACACCTTTGGTCAAAAATGCGAGCAAATCACTTCGGGGGGCTTCCCTTATCTCGACACATTGCAGCTCTCACTTTATTCCAGGCCCAATGGCCACCCATGTCAGATCTATGCGAGGCAGTCCTGCTTTAGGTGGCACATTCCTCCACCTCATCCCCTCGCTCGTACATAGTCATCCACACGTATTTAACTCCCTACGAAATACATACCCACTCTCCTCTCCCGCATCCTCACCAGCAATATCCCCGGAAGAAAGGGTGCCATCATGCGAGGCACGCATTGGATGAATACACTTTTCGGCTTGAAGAAGACGGTTCAGTGTGACGTGTGGATACCACACATGGGGAGGGGCGCGAGGCGTGCGTGCCCAGGTTCGACCATCACCGCGAGCATTATTGGTGAGGAACGTGCTCTGCCAGACCTTCTTTGACGGTGCCGGTGAGCAGACTCGGTCCGCCCGTTCGAACACACAAAGCCACGAGCGACGAGAAACAAGACCAAGACGCTGGGGAAATAATAGTCTGTCTTGTCGAGAGATCGCACATGGTCGCAACAAAACGACATTCACAAACATAGAGGAAGGAGGTATAGCATGAGCGAATCCGATTGTGCATGGGCCCTCCTGCCAGTATGCCGTGTTGCCCCGCGGCAGCAGCAGCGCGTTTGTCCGCTTGCTCCCGGGAAATAAGGGTGAGGAGAGAGGGAGCGCATCGCGTCTTTGGAGGTCGCGGCGCTTGGCCCTTGACTAGTCAGGCGACTGAATGCAATGATGATTCCTTGAGTAGCGATGCTCCTGTTGCAATGTTTGCTCGATTATAATGGCTGTGTAATTTAATTACTCACGTCTGGCGAGAGGATTTGCTAGCGTGTTCGACCACTTTTTTTTTTTTTCTTTTTTTCGTTTGTCTTTGCGTCCCACTCGAGAACGTTGCCATAGCCAGTTTCCGCAGCGCCTCATATCTGTCGTCCGGTCAGACCTATGCGTACCTGCTGTACACCTCTTCCCCTCCTTCTGGGATAACCCGTGGCAGTGCACTCGCAGTCAGACCGCAGCAGGGGGTCCCTTTTGATAGAAATGCGTGCATGACCCGCTCAAAGCACGCACTCTCTTTCCACCCATGATAGTCACTCCAAACGAACACGCCGCAAAAGCGTCCTCGAACTCACCCGATGAGGTGCGTCGATCGATACCCCCTCCACAACCGTGATGGCGACCCAACGTATTCTCGCGACACGCCAGCCCCCTCCGTCCTACTCCCCCGCCGATTCGAGCGCAGCCACTGCCTCGCCGCCTCCGACCTTCAAGTCCAAACCGACCAACTTTCTCGCACTCGCCAGCGACCACGACTCGATCCGGGGCGAGTTTGTCATTGACCCCTGCATGTCGATCCCGTCTGCCGTGCGACCCCCTCTCGCGCCGGGTGAGACGGAGGACGACCGGAAGCATCTCGCACTGACGTCGAGGGATGGCTCGGTGCACGCCGATGTGTGGCTTCTCGGCGCGCCATCGTCCACAGTGAAAGCGGAGAAGCAGCAGCAGCAGCAGCAACAGCGGCGCACGACGATCGCGCTCACCTCGCACCACGGGTCGATCACTGCCCAGCTGGTACGTCCCATCCCCCTCCCTTCCCCACATCCATCCCTGACGATCACGCACGTGCAGCGCACGCTCGATAGCGTAGCCCCGTTCGCACTGAACGCCCGCGCCCCGCACGGCACCGTCCGTCTGGCGCTCCCGCACACCTTCCACGGCCTGCTCTCGCTGTCCACGACGCATGGGAGCGTCACGCTGAGCGAAGGGCTGCTGCAGCACGCGACGCAGCTCAGCCAGCTCGGCACCGCGTGACGGTACTTTGTCGGCGACTTTGGCGCGCTGGGGGACTCGGACGACGGCGTATGGGTGGGCGACGAGGTGACGGTCGAGGCGACGCACGGGTCCGTCCGGGTGCAGTACGTCGAGGAGGCGTTAGCGGGGGCGCAGGGAAAGAAGGGATTACTGAGTCGGTTGTTTGGGGCGTGATGCATGAGACGCTTAGTGCTTGACGTACGGTGGTGGTCGTTGTACATACGGTACATGTCCAATTACGATGTCAACCAGAGCCGAGTATGAGGTGAAAACCATCCAGTCGACATGACCACAGCACCTACGGCGAAAAACAAGAGGGAGGGTTTGTTGTCACAGCACATCCACCGTACGAACACAGCCAACCAGCTCGTCCAACATCGCCGGTGCGATCTCCTCTATCCGGGCCCTGATCAGACTCTCCGTCGCGACCCTCCTATACGCCGCCCCGCCGCCCGGCGCGAGCAACAGCGCGCCAAACGGCTGACTCAGTCGTGCAAGCGCTTCCAACCCCCGCGTCGCCCTTTCTCTCGGTGAGATCGTCGACGGCTGCAGAGACCCTCCGCCTGGAGGGGACTGGCCGGCGCGCCTGCCGAACGGTTGCCCAAGACGAGCAATCAGCTTGGCCGCTCGCGTTTGCGGCGCGGCTGAAGCACCTTGAAACGGGTCAGAGAACGGAGGCGACTCCGACTCGCCCACCGTAAAAGACCGGTCGTCGGTGCTTTCTTCGAGTATCGATTCTACAATGCCGCCAACAACGTGCCGGTTGAGAAGGGCATCGATCCAGGGATGGATGAGGTATAGAGAACTAAACTGGGAAAGGTCCAGGTCGGTCACAATCTCCACAGCTCCAACGGCCGTCTGTGCATGGAAAACAGCACTAGAACCGTCCTGAGAGACCGATAAGCGACCAAGTTTAAATGCAATGCACGGAAGCTTCATCCGCTGCCCTGCAAACATTGGGACCGGAAGGTCGTAGAGTCGATCATGCAGCTTCATGAGGGACGTGGAGTTGAGTGAAGAGCACCGCAGTCGAGTGAGGATGGTCTCCATTTCGGCGCTTTCGAGTGTCTGCGGGACATGTGTTGTCGGCAATTGGCTGAATGAAATGATATTCGAGGGGAGACAGCTGTTGAAGCTCCCAGACCGCCCTGTCCAAGCAAGAATGCTCGCCTCTCCGGAGCTTGTTAGGAGCTGCGCTAGGAATCGCCCCAGTGCCTTGTCTCCTTCTCCGTACACAACCGGCAATGTCATTGAGAAAATTCCGAGCAATGAGTACGCTTCGTCCTCAACCCGTGTCGTTTGGCGTGTAGAAGCTAGCCGTAACTTCTCGTGTACATTGTCCAACCCTGGTCGAAGTGACATCAACGCTCGCGCAGACACCCCGGTGGCCTCCTCCATTTCTGCGATGATCTCGGGCGACTCCTTGTGGTTCCAAATATCCAGGTCAAGATATGGCTGCCAATCTTCAGTGTAGAATCGGACCACTTTCGATGCATGGTATTCTTGGTAAGTCCACACCCGGGTGTTCCAAATACTCTCCGTCAGATCACCGCGCTTCGATGGAGAACGAACACCACGAAGCGACACGATCGTGACAGCACCACCCTCGTACCACTCAAACATCATCACCAGAGCTTCTTGAAGCTCAAAGTGATCACCCTTGTTGATACAACAAGTGTCGCTCCATGCCCAACGAATCCCTAGATCCCGTGCAATCTTGCAAAAAATTTTCAGCTTGTCATGCGTGATAGTCTCTTCGAGATCATAAATAATGATCTGAATGATTTTTTCAAAGACTGGTTCACCGACCCCTTCCCACTTGTGCGAAAACATTGCATAGCGGTAGTAGTCTGCCACCTCACGTTCAATCCGGGGGTGATCAACAGAAGCCGTCGTGGAGGAAACCAAGTCTAGAAATATTGGCTGCGATTCGAAGGATCGTTCTTGTGAATCCTTATCCATGAGACGGCCGGAATCAGTATTTATCAGCCTGGATGGCAATTTACGGATGGCATTCTTAATGGCGGCATGAATCGCTGCCTTTGCCTCTTCATAACGGCGATAGCGCTCTATTGGACAACATCACTCTGAGGAATGAAAATGTATCGGTTGTTGTACTCACTACAAACTTCAGGATCAGTCGACTGTGACATCACTGAAAGCATCATCTCAAATGTGTTAATTGCATCACCGTAGCGCCCTGCCCCTCGTAAAGCTATATATCTGCTCTCATGGCCCGATGGATGAGACGGATCGAGCAAGATTGCCTACCAAGCTGTATCAACAAGGATGATATGGGCCAGTACGAGAATTGAATACTTTAGTTGCATCATTTAGCGCGTCTCTCCACGACGTCATACTGGCATGCGCCTTGCTCCGCTTGGCAAGCAATGATTGGGATTGTGGAAGAGTAGGTCCAAGAGACAGTGCGAACGAATACTGAGAGATGGCATCCTCATGTCGTTGGGCATCCATTGACACGTCCCCGGAACGTTCCAGTTTGCGAGCGCAACGCTGGGAGAAGTCTAAAAGAAGTAGATTTCATCGAAGCTATCCGGGAATGTACACATAACTACTCACCCGCAACCCAGTCTGCCTGCTCGCCATCCATTGGCATGTTTGTCTCCTCCGCTAGCTCGCTGTTCTGGTGGAAACACTCAATTGCTTCCGTGAGGTGATCAGTTATTTCGAGATGATCACAAAGCGCCCGGTAAACCACGACTCTCGTAGTCATAAACTGCAGGAGAATGGTGTCAATTCCATGAAGACCAAAACAAGGAGATACAAATACTCGCGTTAAGAGGAGAAGCTAAACCCTCCTTTCCGGCGCTGCTAGTCAATTTTGATGTTGCCAGTTCCCTCAAGAAAATTGTTGACATAAATGAATAGACAGGTACGTCATCGCTGCTTTCGGAGGTAGAGAGACATCGTTGCAAGAAGTCTGTGTCGACATATCAATTGCAGTGCCGTGCGACATGGATAATGAAGCTCGCCAGAAACCCAGGTGGTGATTGATCCCGTTGTGTCAACGTCTTCCTGGACGGCGTTTAACATCGTCAGAAGAGACTTACCAGCCTCTCTGACGCGACCCGCAGCATAGAGGGCTTCACAAAGACGCTGCTGAATTGTGATTCTGAGGTTATCAAACGTCCACCCCGATATCTATCGGAGGTTACCGGTCATGAACGGTTTCGACACGATCAAATTAGGAAGTTTACCAAAGGGATGAAGTGCATCACACCGGTGATGGGTCCTACTTGGCCGGCTGCACGCTCCAGAAATTGTATTGCGGAGTTATAATCGCTGTTCTCCATGCACAGGTTGGCAAAGAGCAGGAGTACATACGACTTGGAGAGATGTTAGTGGTGCCATTACTCTTGTAGCGCACTTTATACGTGCCTGCACTGTGTGGCACGCCGAAGTTGGGGATGTGACGCGGATGATATCATCTATGCGCGATATCGCGTCTGCATGTTCTCCGGCCATAGACACTACGACAGCCTAGGGAAGATGAGTGAGCGACAGAAGTCAAGGGTATGCTATCCATGCCTTGATCAACAGGAGGAAAGGATCATCTTTTGAGTGGAAACGCCAGGAAGCGATGTCGCATGTCCGATATGCATTGCACTTTTCCCCATTTCCGACACGTGCTACGCTCATTGCGATGTAGCCTATAGCGGATGGCTGAATTTCAAGGGACTAGGCAACAAGTAAGATCAACAACAGCATATGTAAAAGCGAGCTAAGAGGCACCTCTGTAGCATCCGCGATGGCATGGTCCCACTTCCCTAGACGAGCTCGCACGAGCGCTCGATTTGCGAGGTGATGGTGAGTTGGTTTGTCAGCGGAAATTACCGCAGTCAATAGTGCTTCTGCATTTTCAAGTCGATTGTTCTTCCAACAATCGAGCACGTCGTCGTCGATCTGTATGCCGAGTCCCTGTAGTGCATGGTGTGGACGAGGTGAGGGGATGAGGGTCTTGGAAGGGTGTTTATATACAACATGGGTCGATGAGAAAGAATACTTGCAGATAGATGGTAAATCGCGATTTTTCCATGCTCTCCACCAATTGCGATGCACAGGTCGTCTGGACAGAATCCAATGGAGAGAATGTCCTCGGTATGTTGGATGAGACCTAGCTGGGTGCAAGTGTCACTTTCCCAAAATGTGACGGTATCACGTGTTGAATACACGATAAATTTTCCGTGCTTTGGTAGAGCGATGCATGAGTGAGCGTCGCTCCTTGGAACAGGCCATTCGGAGACTGTCAAGCCAGTGGATACCTCGATCTGCTTGATCTTCTCGCCAACCACGACGAGGAGGAGGCCATTGAACCAGACGAGACCATTGTTGTACCGCGGGGTCACTGTCACTGGGATATCGACAACCATACGACCATCGCTGCTATCCCAGACGTGGACGGAATCCCGAGTGGCGGTCGCGATCCGGTCTCCCTGTGGCGCGTACTTTGCCGCGATGATCGCCCTGTTGCAGGACAGTGTTTGTATTTGTTTGTGAGTGGCCATGTCGAAAATGGTGGCTGTGCCATTCCAGGAAGCAACGACGAGCCTCGTCGAGTCGGGCGAGAAGTCGACCGCGGCAACGATGCCGTAACTCTCACAATGGCCAGGGACCTGCTTGTGCGTCTCTGCGTCCCACACCAAAGTGTTGCCTTGTTCTGTCCCCGCCACGATCCATTTGCCATCCGGGGACACAGCCAGACACTGGACACTGCCAACTTTCAAACTTGCCACTTCTCTGCCGTCTTTCACTCGCCACATCTGAACTTCTCTCATAGCGCCTCCGAGGAGGTACTTGCCATCTGCAGAGAACGTCACTGTCTGTAGTTCGCCACGGTGATCAATTTTAATTGGTGAATCCCGGTGTTCTTGTTCAATGATCAGTCCACCAACGGGACCATCGCCTGCCAGTACGCACCAGTCATCGTCGACGGTGCGGGCGTCTGTCCGATGATGAGAGTTTACGGTCAAGGTGTGCCTTCGTGCTTTTAGCGCCTCTTGGCCTCAGAACAACTGCCACTTCAAGGCCACCGAGCCTGCGTCCCTCAACGAAAACACAACGCCAGTCACCCCAGTCCATTCAATCAACACACTCCAGGTCAAGCTAGCCGTGAGGTCGCGTACCCGTGGCAGTTTCATCCTCCGGGCGGTCCAATAACTCAGAATCGTTTGCACGTAACCACCATTTACTTGTCATGAGGTTGCGTATTCGTGGAAAAACCTGTTCGTTGTCGCATACCTCGGGGCCTCGCGGCGCAGGATCGCCGGGTCGCATTCCCGGTTCTCTTTCGTCGTACTTGCTACAGAATCGTATCGGCTTTTCATAACACCACACTTGTCGACGACGTACTTGCTAAACTATCCGCATCCGCTCCTCACGGTAGATGACGACCCTTCCTATCTTTCCACTACTGATACTGATGGGCATGGGCTTGGTGACAAGGAAAGCACCATAGGCGTGATAGACGCTTACGCATGTGAGTCAAACTCGACGGCCATTGCGCGCAGGGATAACAATGCACCAGGGGTTGAGAGCGCGTTGTTAGGCTACCTGACTTGCAGGGGGGTTTGGGCGATGTTGCACCGAGTTTTGTTATCTGTTCTATGCGGCGTGGAAGACGTGGGTATGTGTTCGCAATGAGACGAGCGGCGATTGGTGGTGGTGAATGAGGAGAACGATGACGAGTAGCTGGGGGTGCGCGTTCGTGCCAAGTTCATTGGGACTTTACCCTGCAAGCAATGCGTCGAGGGAGCGGGGGAATTTTCCATCATCGCACTCTCTGTTTCTTCCATTGCATGAGAAATCAGCACGCAAAATAGGGTTGGACTCTTTGAAGTCTGACGACTACATAACATGCAATCAGTGCCCAGGCCACTGTCAGTACATGAAATGCGAATATGCACAGTACAAAAAATAAATATCTCGTACGTATACACTCAAAGCTTTGCTCTTGCTTCCATCAACGAGTTTCCCGCTCTGACGTCGCCGCTACGACCGCCAGTGGATGAAGTCGCTCTCTCCTGTCGTCCTGCCCACACGACGAGTTCGTCGACGAACGCATCAATTTCTTCCTCCGTGTTCCCCGCATGAATACTAATCCGTATCCTCGAGCTCTTCGCAAAGGGATAGTCGAGTGCCGTGACCGCATATCCCCTCTCTAACAGGTACTTCTCCAGAATCTTTGGACGCGGAACGTACACTGGAATGATCGGAGAGCACACGCCGTCCCGTTCGTACGTTGGGTCCTCCGAACTGTCGGTCTCCTCTACCGCGAGGACGTGCGCTGGGACCTGCTTTAGAGATGTACGGAACCTGTCGTGTGCATAACGACAGCACCGATACAGACTTTGCCGGAGCTGATGGAGACGGTGCGTGAGCTCAACAGGGTCAAGGCCGGCAACAATCAACGATCGACAGGAAATGGTACCGTACCTCCTGGCCCCGCGCACTGGACACGACACTAAGACACGCTTCAATCGCGTACACATCGGTGTATGGCATCGCAGTAGAAAAAACGACGCTCTTCGTAAAGTTGACGAGGTAGTCCCGTATGATTGGTGAAGTCAACAAGACCGCTGCAAAATCCAAATCAGGCGAGAGTCATAGAAAACATGAATCCGAGGAGACGAGCACGGACCTCCGTGGAATCCCCATGCTTTGCCGAACGTGTGGAGGGTGGTATGAACGCGATCATTCAAACCTAGGTGCGAGACATACCCAGCACCATTCGGCCCACATATCCCCGACGTATGCGCCTCGTCCACGACGATATGGGCATGCCCGGATGGAACCAGGATCTCTACAATATCCACCATCTTTCTCAGAGGACAAAAGTCACCGTCCATGCTGTACAGTGTCTCCACTGCAACAAATACGGTGGAGGTCCCCTGAATGATTTGGGGGTGTCCCTGTAGAACGCCGAGAAGGCACCCTTCAAACGAAGCTAGGGAGTTGTGGTCGAAGCTGTAGGAAGTGGCAGACGACGAGCGGATGCCCTCTCTACAAGACGCGTGGACCAATTCATCGTAGATGATGACGTCACCTTTCCGCGGGGTATTAGAAAAGAAGGCATGGTTAGCGCTGTAGCCTGAGCCAAACAGCAACGCAGACGGTGCGCCAAAGAACCGTGCGAGCTCGGTCTCGAGCATGTTTATCTCTGAGTAATTCCCTGTCATGAGGCGGGTACCGGTGGACCCAAACAAACGAGACGGAGACGATCGCTGCACTTTGTGCAAGAAGATCTCTCTACGGGAGGGATCTGAAGCTAGCGACAGGTAGTCGTTCGAGAAGAAGTCGGGGGCAGAAGACGGGAGAGGTTCGTCGAGATAGCGCACTTTCACGACTTTTCCCCGCCGCGTCATGGCTTGCTGAAGAGAATCGAGTAGGGGGGGAGATTGCAACATGGGGGGCAGGGTCTGTGACAAATGGGAGCTGAGCATCAAACGGTCGCTCACATCTTCGCTCTTTATGCTCTTTGAAGTGACGATGTGGTGTTCTCGTATCACTACAGTCTTACGAGACAAAATGCGGTTCACTGTTTCTCATGAGAGATCTGGATCTAGGGCGACGCAAGTTGTTGGACGAAAGTATGAGCCAGAGCGGAAAGCTGGGATGACGGGAGCACCATACCGCAAGGTCGCACCTAACTCCTTCTGATCAAATGGGCTTGTCCTTTTTCAGAAGCGGGTTCTGCCTTTTTGCGAAAGGTAGGTTTTGAGATTCCTGGTAAAACAATTCTGAATCGTGCTTCGTATGCTGTTGGGTGATGAGCGTCAGAGATGCTCAAGGAGACATAGCCTCCGATACCAAATTTTAGACCCCATGAAGTTGAACTACGAAGCATTGACTTGATTCATGGTTATGTTGAACGCGCAGTGAAAGGAATCGGCCAAGGTGATGGCAAAAGGTGCAAAACAGTGTCAGTATGTGTGCCAGTGTCCAGCCTGGGAAAAAAGGGACCCGGGCCGCTAGGTCAAAAGTGCGTCCCAGTCGATTTCCATTTACGGTCAAATAACTTTTTGGCGGATAGAAGCGGACAGGCATGCCTAGGACGAGAAAGGACCAGTTCTCTCATTCCAGCGATTCGAAATACATTCTCAGACAGTGGCTCGCCTGTGCTCAACTAGGCCGATCTGGTATAGTACTTGGACATGGTGTGTGAGACTTTTGTACCCTTCGAGTTGGTTCCATGTGCCCGCCACGATGCTTCTTTGGACCTATCATCAGGCACTAGACGCTAGGAACTGCGGAGCCTGGGGCTTACTCTTCTGGCTGACTCCGAGTGGGTTCGCCACGCCGCGATCTCGGATGATGACAGCCAACATACGTCAACGGGACGGTCCATCGGTCAACCAGCCCGTGCAGTTCTGGGCTATGGAGATAAGCGAGAGACGCACCACCACAAAGCTGGTCGTCAAACTCCTCTGGGAACGATTGGAAGGCTCCGCGTCGCGCTCGGTCGGACGGCGAAGATAGTTTCATTCATACGCCGAAAACTTGGGCTCACCTGTCGTGGGCGGGCAAGACTCGGATGTGGTCAACAACACACGGAGAAGCGTGCTGAAGAGGCCAAAGAACTCTTTCTGACTTCATCCAAAGGGTGTATGGAATGGTACTCGACGTGAAATTCAGCTCGGTTTACTATAGCCCAGCATAGGATCCTAGCGATACGGTCAGCATTTCTATGCTGTCAGAAGCGGTGGATCTCGTCATGACGAATGAGAATTATTCATCCATCTGTAGCTAACCAATTCGAGTATAGGTGGAACTCGCATGAGAGAAATCATTTCAGATCGCAGCTATGTGGTACTTCGTAGGCTTCGTGTGTTCCACCAATTCATCGCTTCAGGGACATATCAACCCCGGAATTCCTCTGTTTAAAGACCACATCCATGCTTCGACAATAAACCCTAAGGCCATTATGCACTAGCTAAGTATGGCTCCGCCACGTGAACAACATTTTTAATGACGTTTTCCTAACCGCAGCCTTTGTCCCACAATGTCTTCGCATGGCAGCAGCATGGATGACATGGTAATTGATATTCGCATCACGGGGTCCCATATAGCAAGAACTTTGTTCGCGGGTGGCGATTATTTGTCCAGAACGTTGCACATGCTGTGTCCACATCTCGAGCGGACACCTTGATCCGTCGGAACGCGCGGGAAGAAAAAGGGAGACCGTCGTATGATTTATATTGGTTAATATGGTTATGGTTACGCATTGAAAGAGGCAGACGTGGCGTGAGGGTTTGACGCGCTCGTGTGGAGAATATGCACTCAGTTTTGACGTGAGGGCCGTACTACGCTCGAAATTCTGGTGTCTGGAGAAGTTGCAGCAAGGAGAGGCCAAGTAAGCGCCGTTCACGTCGCGCGTCCAGTAGTTTTCTAGACAGGTGAGGGCGTACCGACTGCCGTGGGCCCGCTCTGCCTCCCTGGATTCTCCTGAAAACATCCACTTTCCATTTTCGACGTTACGGTTTAGAATTAGTGCCAAACTGTTTTTGTTGATGGCCCTCATAGGTGTCTTATCAATAGTTTCATGGGTGTGTGGCACCGCATCAGAGGGGCCCGAATAATCGTGCGATATGATTGCGTTAGATCATATTCGACCACCACTTGGACCATACTAGACTTAGTTTGCCACAGCGGTTGACGAGCGGTGGTTGCGGGAATGGAAGGTTCGATGGCCTGTCGGTGCCATTGATGGCACTACTTACTAGTGGTACTAGTCTGATCAGATCGACTATAATTCGAGTTCGAGGACCCTGATGTTGCACCGCCACACCAGGACAAAAAGACGTGTGTCGGCATTCATTTGTTTCCAGTGTCCCTGACGGGATTCGCAGACCGAACCAACCAAAGATTGGGATATAAGCGTTATCACGTAGGACGGCCAAAATGCCCCGGTCGGGAAGATGTATGATCCGATGGCGAAATGACGTTGCCGCAGAATCGAAGAGTGACCCGGCTGGACGTTTCTTGTTCGATCCCGAGGACTTTGAACGTTCCATTATATCCATCTCCGATCGAAAATGTAGAATTGGCGAAGGCTAGCACTCACCACAATGGATGTGCCGCTGGTTATCGTCATTCAAAATCCGACTCATGCCAGAGTTTCTTCGAAAACGAAACCGATGACGAATGCTGTCATGCTCGATAACGGGTGCTTCAGCCGACAGCACTGGAATAGCTATCGCTAGATCAGCAAGAACTTGGGTCCGCGCGCAATAATTTACTTGAATGGAAATGACTAGAAATCTACCAGCGCCACAGATTGACAGGCGTTCCACAGCTTCGACCTTCAACTTGGTGGAGGTGGCGCGATAGTATCGCAGAACAATGATTGATACTGGCTGCGGTCAAATAGGCCCGGCGCTACCTATGCATCCGACACGCCCTGCAGGGGGAACTGGAGCCGAGCTTATCCTCAGCGGGGTTCGCAAGTAGCAAAGCGAGACCGAGGACGAGCACCGTGCAGCGGCACTGTCATACATATACAGCCTAGTAAGGGTCCAAGACAGCAGAAAATCCTACTCCCCGGCCGGGATAGACCGGGCTCTCGCAGCTAGCTGATCCGTTCTCGGTCAGATTGGTGATTACACAAGACCACGCCGTGAATCGAAAGCGTCACGTACGAACATGTCAGCAAGGGTGAGAACGAGGGCGGGATAAAGAATCAAGCACGTACGTCTACTATTGTTTTACCACTTCGGCTTGCGTGATACCTTGAGGTCTTGCTCGCATAAGAAAGACACTACCACCAACAGCAACGGTCGGTCGTATTCATATTGTCGATCGACCAGATATCCTGTGAAGCTCGACGCCCTTTTACTATCTCGGTCTTTCTAGTCGACAACATTTCAACATTAGTAAGTCTCTGTATCACCTGAGATAGCGGCCTTATACATGTGGTCACTGTGCTTACTCATGCAAGTAATGAAGAGGACGATCGAAAAAAAAAAACGGCGAACTAAACTCTAGGAGGGCCAGCACATTAATTAACACCCATTTGGACACTCACCGACGCTCTGTAATGTCACTGAACGGCACATATGGGGGAGGGTGTGAGAGCTTTTCAGTAACGATATCAGGGCGGCTCCTTGTCTGAGTGCCCACATCCTGTACAAAGGATCACCTTCACACAGGTGCATTCACTCATCGGAACTTCAATCCCTGGGCCACTGCTTGGCTTTTTGCACAGCTTCTTTCACTTTTCATGCGATTTCGAACTCTATGAGTAGTGGTCCGATTCATCAGGATGATCAGAACTCATTTACATTGTAGGAAACGCACCAGAGGCATGTGGCAGGAACCCGAACAGAATGCCGTCAACAACTAGGCAACGGGCGCGATTCTCTTTCCTGGAATCGTACACAGTCAGCTTAGTCTCCGTTGGGTAGGACGCCGCAGGAGGATGGTCGTTCCAAAACTTCGCGAATCTCGCTTCCCGCCGGTGCTCGCCGCATATTATCCCGGGCCCCTTTTCCATCGTCTCGTCAACCTGACCAACCGGGGATTCAAATGTAATTCCATCGATGGTACTCCACATGTTTGGGCGTTGTTGTCGACACTTCGACGATGACCAGTTGCGATATTCGATCGGGCTTTGGTCGTTTGAACTTGAAAAACGTTATATTCGCCCCCCGATCAACGCCGTTTGCTTGCATCCCTGCTCGTCGATATATGCTCATCTCGGAGGATCCTAGCTTCCTCCCTATCGTCGAATTGTTTTGCGTGCGCAAGTACATGCGGATGTGTGGTTCCGTCGAACATCCTCATTGCCTTTGTCCATGGAGATCCCATTTCAATTCGAACGTGGGCTACTTCTGACATGCCCAGGTCAGGAGGCAATGCCGACATGGTTCTAGGCTGTGGCCACCTCGGTCAGTTGCTCTCAGGCGAGGACGTGTCCAGGGTTATGGACTGCGGCCCCATCATACGCTACAAGTACGCAATAAAGTAAATCCGAGACTCGGAGTAGACACCTCACCAATCCAGTGTATGGTGTGACCACCTATCCCTTTGTCAGCAAGTAGTCCACCAGGCACGACATGCACGTGGTGCACACCGGTATGCGGCATCGTCGTCGAGAACACGACGCTCTTTGTAAAGTTGACCAGGTAGTCCCACATGGCCGCTATACGTGCAAGATCGGGGCTAGTTTCTCTACAGGTATAGCATAAAATGTGGTCATACCCCCGCGGAATCCCCATGCTTTGCTGAATACATGAACTTTGGTCTGAATGTGATCGTTCAAACGTAGGTGCGAGACATATTCGACCCCGTTTGGACCACATAGTCCCGACGTATGAGCATCATCCACGACGATGTGCGCGTATCCAGCGGGAACGAGGGTCTCCATGATTTCCACGACTTTTCCTAAGGGACAGACATCACACTCCATGCTGTACAGATTCTCCACTGCGACGAACACGATGGAGGTCTCATGGGTTATCTGGGGATGCGCCTACAGCACGACGAGACGGTCCTCGAGCAAAGCTACAGAGTTGTGGATGAAGCCATAGGAAGTGCGGGTGGTCATTCAGATTCCCTCCCTGCAGGACGCATGGGTCATCTCGTCGTAGATAACAATGTCGCCTTCCTGAGGGATGTTCGCGGAAAACTCCAGGTTGGCACTGTAGCCGGCGCCAGAAAGCAGCGCGGATGGTGCCCCAGAGAACTCTTTGAGCGCGGTCTCGAGTGCGTTGATCTCTGAATAGTTTCTCGGCATGGGCCCGTGGATCCTAGCAAGTGTGCCAGAGGCGCCTCTTGTATTTTTCGCAAGGTGTCTTTGCGAGAATGATCTGTAGCCAATGAAAGATAGTCATTGAGAAGAAATCGGGCGCGGAGGACAGAAGAGGCTGGTCGAGATAGCGCACCCCTACGACCATCTCTCGACAGGAGATCGCTTGGACGAGGGATCAAGCAGTGGGGAAAGTTACGATATGGTTCTGAATACGATGTCTGCTCAGGTCTGATTTGTATGCTCAAGAACGAGGTCAGAGTTGAGATGCGATTCTTGGAGAATAAAGTTCCCTTGGAAGTGTCACCCCTACGTGAAAGATGATCAAAAAATGACTCACTGCGTGTAATGAAAAGAACCAAAGCCAGATTCATACGAGACGTTGGACAAAAGCGTGAGATAGGTCGTGAAGCCTGTGTAGTAGGAGCTCGTCGTTTTTCAGGGATGATATTACTTGGGAAATGATGATGGCTGAGGTCCAAGATTCATGGGACGAACACGTAGCCGCCAATATGAGACGGTCTCACAACGTTTGTACCTCCCAACATACGGCCGGAGAACGAGCGATGGCCTCTGCATCTAACAGTGTTGTCGGCCAACTTTCTGTGCATGTATGGGTAGATGTCGAAATGTCGGGCGTAGTACTATGGTGAGAGGGCCCGCGCCGGACTCGGCGTCTCTCGATATTTCTCACGTGCTACTCTCTTCTCGCCATCTTCGAAGTCGAAATACGCTCAATCGTTCACTAGCAACCATCGAATATAACAGCCGGCGGAACGGGACAAAGACACTCAATCCTCCCCTTCCCTCGACGTACGCCAAAAGTCTCGCGGCTTTCGACTGTCCCATTTCCAGGCCTGAGTTGTCAAGTCCATGCTGACTCGGCACTGGAGTACAGCAGATGTGTCCACATCCGCAATTCTGTGGGGCTCACCACAACCGGCACTCTAATGTCACTCGAGGAATCCACACCCAAGATAAAGAGGCTGGACTCTCAAAGTCCAACGACTACATAACATACCATTGATGTAAACTAAACAGTACATGGAATGCGACACATGGAATCTCAAAGTTTTGCTCTTGCTCCACAAACGAGTTTCCCCCTCTCACGCCGCCACCACGACCGCCCGTAGACAAGTTCGCTCTCTCCTGTTGTCCTGCCCATGCTATGAGTTCGTCGACGACCGCATCGATCCCTCTCTCCATGTTCCCCGCATGAATACTAATCCGTATCCTCGATCCCTTCGCATCTGGATACTCGAGCGTTGTGACCACATACCCCCCAGCAAGTACCTCTCCAGGATCCGCAGGCGCTGAACGTACACCGGGATGATCAGAGAGTACATGCCGTCTCGTTCGTACGTCTGGTCTTCTGAACTGCCGGTCTCCTTTACCGCGAGGACCTGCGCGGGGACGTCCTCAAGGTTCACACGGAGCCTGTCGCGCGCGTAACGACACCGCCGATACAGACTTTCCCGGAGCTGATTCGGAGATGGTGCGTGAGATCAGCGGGGCCGGTACCCGGCGACGTCGATAAAAATATCGACGTGGAATGTTACCGTACCATCGCCTGCACGTTGAAAAGATGTCACCCTTCGTAAAGTTATCAACTCGGCATCCTCCGGCCCAGTCAGAGACGGTGGACCCCATCACGACCATTATGTAGTCTAAGGGTCGTAGACAACCGATCTCGCATGAGAGCGGTCAGTCTGGACTGCAGTTGGGTGGTGTTTTGTAAGTGAAGCGTGGTGGATCAGCGGAAGGTACGGGACTTCGATTCGGATCTGGCGTAGGCGTTGGACTACGCTCAAAATGCTGATCTCTGGGAAAGTTCGGAGCCAGCAAAAGGAGTCCAAGGGAGCATACTATGACCATGTTCACGGTACCCGTAGAGTGGTTTTGACACGTGAAGGTGCGCGTCGTGGGTCCGCTCTGCTCCCTTTGATTCCTCTGAGAACCGCTACTTTCCAGACTCGAAGACCGAGTTACACCTACCGATCGCTGTTCTGCTGTCATTAGTCGCAAGCCCGCAGCTCCGGGTCTCTTTGACCGTGTGGCGGAATATCGGGGCCATGAAACCTCCGCTTCGACTCGCACGAGCCACCTTCACTATCGCTGCCGTGCCCTCTGCGGTCCGCAGTTCCACAATAGATGCCATGAAGATTTCGTATCGCCAATCTGTCTGTGTCCCATCCGCGATCCTTTGGTACTCACTGCCGGCGGGCAGATCGGGTTGAATTTATTTAGCCTGACATACGCCTGCCAGATCTGATTGCCTTTCTGTCGTCCGTGATGGATGTCCGACAGATTGAACCGGTGAGCGTTCATCGTCTCTTTTAATTGTTGTCATCACTCCGGACATGGTCAAGCCCACGTGTCGTCACGGGTCCAAACCGTGGGTAACGATATGCACGTCAAGCGTTTAATTTTCCGGTTGTCAACAAAGTCCAAGTCCGCCGAGGTCCAGCGATTGGTAAGACGACGACCGAGCCCTTGGAACGGCCCGGACGAACTGATCCCATGATGGACTTGGTGCTACGTCTATGCGAGCCAGCCACACACAAACATCATCATGTGAGTCATTCACGACCTCGACTCCCCCACGAGACAAGAAAGCGTTCAAAACGATCGATTGGTACCTACTCCCATCATAACTTGCGAACTCTACGCCATCGCCCGAGCTACTCGATCACAAACGATTGCGCCGACACCGATTACATGCCAACATCTCACAACCTTGGCAACGCTGTGAGGTCGTCAGCGCCAGAAGCTTACATCCATACTGCGATGGCGACTCACGAAGAGATACAGCGGCAAGCGGTGTCCACAGCTCTGACAGACGCCGCCGCCATGTCGGTAACGCCAGCCCGTATGGTCGCACTCGTGGTCTTCTCGAAGTCGTTCCATCATCTCGCGGACCAGACGTTGACGCATCGGGTCGGCATTGGGGGTGGACACGAGTTTGGGTCGTGCAGAGGATGCCGGTGTCGGTGTCGGTGTCGACGCAATGCCTGACCTTGATGTGGACGCGAATGCAGAGGACCCTGTGTTGGTCGCTGCTACCAAACTGGCCCAACTCTTCGTCTTGTGGTTCCCTGCTCCTGAAGATGCCGAGGTGGTGTTTGCGGGACGTGTAGTCGAGCTTGAGGCCGTCGGCGTACGCTGGGGATATAGGACCTCTTCGGCTGGCACTGGGCGCCGCGCTGGCACGGGTGGGGGTGCGGGTCTCGCTGCCATCGCGTCGGCTTGAGTACGATTAACCAGGATGGGAATGGGCGCTGGTCTTGCATCCAACGCCTGTGCACGGTTCGCCGCGACCGGTACGGGGTTGAGAACGGGAACCGGAGCTGCCCGTTGCGCCGGTGCGTCGCGTCGTGCGCCACCCCGCACCTGACCCGCTCCAAGTTGTGCATCCACCCGCGCCTCGGCAGCCGCCAACAGCCGACCTTCGTCCCATTGCGGGCAGCGACACGTCTTCCAGCGCGCTCGGCAGAGGTAGCAGAATTCGGTGCGGCACCGGCACGTCATATGGAAGCAACCGATATTGAGCTCGATCATCTGGGAGCAGCCTGGACAGCGGGCCCAGCCGGAGGCACGACTGAGCTCGAGAACCTGAGTGGCGTCGGCGTCAGGGCGACAAGTGTGCGTCCAGTCGCCACTGTACTGCTCGCGACACTTGCCACACGTCCGCCTTTGACAGCCTGGTGCTGGACAGGTGTAGACTTTCGTAGTGAAGAGACCTTCTGATACAGGTCCTAGGAAACGGCTACACGTAGGAGAGGAACAGTAGACGCGTTTGAGGGTGCCAAACTCGGCTTGTTTTTGCTGGAACGTCGTGACAAGTGCTTGTGAGATGTGAGGCCGAACCTGGGTGAAAGGGATGTTCTGTCGGCAACAGCGAGGGGGAAATAACGATTCGTCCCTGGTCGCAGACTGGAAGAGGTCCGTGATGCAGTCGATGCCATAGTAGTGACCACAAGGTGCACGGATCTCTGCGCCATAGATGGGTTCCTGGCAGATGACACAGTCGTGACCGGTCGGACTGCCAGAGGCAACACCTCTCAGTAAGATATGTGAACGAACTGGGGTTGGACACACCGATTAACTGTCGGAGGTTTTGGCGCCGTGCTGCTCGGGTTTGTTGGGCCGCCGGCAGGCTGAGCCACCGGCTGTGCACTAAATGCCCAATCCAACACGGAGGAAAACCATCCTCCCCACGATTGAGATGGCACGGCGTCATTCCTGGGTGGTAGATACGGTCGATCGATGGCCAAGAGCAAGCATACTACTCCTACCTGGCAGGCCGCGCGGCAGGTCGCTGGTTCACGTTTTGCTGGGTTGCGGTCCTTATGTGGACCCTCTCTGAACTGCATCCAGATAAAGGTGCCAAGTAGACTCACCCATTGCCGTTCGGCCGAGGTACCGGACCTGGTCTGTGCGCCGGCGTCTGGTCCCGGCCGACATCTTCTCCTGCCGCGATTCGCTGTGCTAACGCCCTGTCCTGGTCGAAAGCAGCCAGTGCACGCGCCTGCTGGAGTAAATCATTCATGGCGACGTCTTGATCTGACAACGCATCGCCGGCGCGTATTCTGTGGGTGAAAAAAGTCTGAATTTCGTCCATGTCATTGATGCTGAGCTGGCCCAAGAGGCCCAACAAATCCTCTTCGTAAGCGCTTTCAACTCTCCCCCTTGGAGCGAATCGCCCTGCGGGTGGGCCACGGGAAGGGCCAGCGACGTTCATGGGAGAGGGAAGAAAGGACTGGAGAGAATCAGCGCCACTGGGAGGCACGAGTTTTCATCTGCCAGCACGTGGAAGGGGGGGCCTCTACAGCACCTTGCAAGTGACTGTGGGAACTCTCCGCTTGGGCAACACTGCCAGATAGCGTACTAATTCAATCATCCTGTGTTCGACAGTGACCGGCCTTCCAACCGATAGTCCTTTCCATATGGCAGTACACTTGAACTCCGCAACCACGCCGCAGCTGGCAACTGGCCTCATACAAGTACTGGCATGATCTGCTCACAGCACTGTTTCTTCATTCAGGACTTGTTCTGCCATGATTGTCGTACCCGACGAAGTCCAAAAGATCCAAAGTAAAGAACTCCCCGTGGCTCCTGACGAGGTGCGTTTATTTGCACCCAACCTGAAATATCCTAACCTCTGCAACAGCCGCCCCCATCCTACTCCCCACTCACAGGCTCACCATCGACCAGTACGAGCATCGCCGTCTTGGCCCACACATTCAAGACAAAACCGACCAATTTCCTCGCACTCTCCCGAGATCATGATTCCATCCGAGGCGAATTCGTTATCGACCCTTGCATACCCATCCCGTCTTCCATATTACCCCCCCTCCCCGCAGACCAAACGGAAGACGACCGAAAAAATCTCTGGCTGGCGTCTAAACACCACTCGGTGCACGCCGACATATGGCTTCTCGGTTCCTCGTCGCTTGCGATGGACGGAGGGGACAAGCCTCGGCGCACCACGATAGCGCTCACCTCTAGTCACGGATCAATTATTGCCCAGTTGGTGCGTCTGCCGTTTCGTGTGTCATGTTGACCGTAGCCTGGACTGATGGACGCGTATATTGTTGTAGCACGCCCCCGACGGTCCGGCTTCGTTCTCACTGACGGCTCGTGCACCGCATGGGTCGGTCCGTCTTGCTATTCCCCGTGACTTCCAGGGGCTTCTGTCCCTCTCCACGCGGCACGGGAGCGTCACTCTGAGCGATACACTCGTACAAAATGTGATGCAGCTCAGCCAGCTGGGCGAGGCCCAGAAGTGCTTTGTCGGCGACTTCAGTGCAATGGGAGAGGACGGGTGGGCAGGCGACGTAGTAGAGATCGAGGCACGTGGGTCTATTCGGTTGAAATGCGTCGAGGAAGTCGTGGCAGACGCACAGGGAAAGAAAGGTCTGTTCAATCGACTGTTTGGAAAATGAGACGAGATGCATGAGAATGAGATAAGCTGAGGTTATGGTATGCGTAGCAAATAGATTTAGTCGACATCATAGTGAGAGAAGTAGCTGGGAGATTGCAATCAGGTCAAATGATTTATGCGTAGGGAATAGATTTAATCGATATCGTGGTTTGGGAAGCAGTTGAGCGATTGCACTCAAGTCAAGACGTGTGCAAGAACATCACGAGCTGAGCTCCGGTCCTCGCATAGTAGACTCACACCTCGTGCAGGATGAGGTACGATTTCATGTACATAGAACGGCGCTCTCGGTGCTCAGTGAAAGATTAGATTCTTCGAGACAAAGGTCGACATAGACATCAACAAGATGGATTTATTTTCCCCGCTTGGAAATATGGGGGAACAGCTAATTATTTGGATGTTATCCTGCGGTAGAAGTGATAAAACTGATCGGATGATCGCAAAATGAGGCTACTTGAGTAAGACGTAGGTGAGAGGTAAAGTAAGTGGGATGAAGGATTTTTCCTCAAATGGGAAGGAGCTCGGGGCAGGAAGCTCCCATGATGCTCGAGGACGACACCGATAGGGGACACATCACAAGCACTGCCACATTGCATTGTGAGAAATACTGGGCATGTTCCGAGTTGCTCACGTCGTCAACCATGACCGGTACGTACTGACAAGATACTATGGCGCTTATTGCCACTAATTGCTGCACAAGAACACCGTGACTCACTCATCGAAGTCAACCATGAGGGTTGGTCACTGGTAGCGATATTCTCTCAAGACAGCAAGTATCTCTTCAGCGCTGGCGAGGGAGAGATTCGAGAATGGAGGGTGGAAGACGGCAGCGAAACTGCGAGAATGGCAGCGGGGCATGTCCAGTGTCTGGCCGTGTCCTCGAACGGCAGATGGCTCGCAGCAGGGTCATTCATGGGCTACGCGTTCATGTGGGACGCGCGGACACACGAACGAGTACTCTGCCACGTCGACGACTACGGCGGGATCCAATGCGTCGACTTTTCGCCCGACGCAACGCGACTCCTGTGTGCGACGACACACGGCACGGTCATCCTATACGACGTCGCTACCTGCGAGCAAGTGCGAGAACTCCAACACGAAGACAGCGTGATCGCTGCAAAATACGCGTCGAAGGGCGACCGCATCGCGACAGCCACTGTCGCAGGCACCGTCCGAGTCTGGGACAGCATCGATGGTCGCCTGCTCGTCAAAGTCAAGATCACGGTGACCCCGCAGCGCAACAAAGGCTTCGTCTGGGTGAACGACCACCTCTTCGCCGTCTCTGCTGAGAAGATCAAGCAAGTAGATGCATCCACAGGGTCAATAGTTTCCGAGTGGCCAATCCCCGAGAGCAACACCAATTCGAGCATCACTGTACTCAACCACGGAGAATTCATCGCGTATGCGACAAAGAGTACCATCTTGTTTTTTGCAACAGAGACTCATACCCGGTTCGATCCTGCCCAATTCGGTTTCACCAAACTCCCAGAAGACATTCGAACGATCGGGGTTTCTCAATGCAACCGCTTTGTCGCAATTGGCGGACTAGACGGAAGGACCACGATTCATCGTTCACCTGTAAGCATCTCGACTCGCTGGCCTGTACCGCATTTGAGCCACGTCCTTCCCCGTTCAAGGATTTCACGTCTTTGGCCCATCTGCGTCACACACTACAGGATTTCGACATACAAATCGACGACGATGTGCTGAATCACTTGAGGCACAACCAGCTCGAAGATGCGGAAGAACTGTTGACCACTAAAATCTCCAAATCTGACAACCCAGGTCATCATCTACTTGCTAGTCGATCTCTCGTGCGAGCACGCTTAGAGCAGTGGGACAATGCCATCGCGGATGCTACAGAGGTGCATCCTGTCCTGTTCTCACATACATGAATATTGACCTTGATTTAGTCCATCAAAATCCAGGCGTCCGTTGTGGGCTACATAGCAAGGAGTGTCGCCCTTATCGGAAAAGGGGAGAAACGCAAGGCATATCGGGCATGCGACACCGCCCTTTGGCGTTTCCATTCAAAAGACAATCCCTTCCCTCTTTTAATGAAGGTATGTACGCTGTTCCCCCAACCTCGGCGACATTCGTACCTAATATCTCATAGGCCATCGTCGTGTTCATGGGTGAAGAATACGATGACGCGATATCGCGCATAGATGATCTCATTGACACCATGTCATGGAGCCCAACATGCCACGCGGTTCAAGTGAGTACACTTGTTGCTACGAGAGTAACTGTTGGAACTCGGATGTCCTGCAGGCACATATGCTTCTACTCTTTGCCAACTGGCGTATGGAGAAAGACGACCACAACGGTGCAATCCAATTGTTGGAACGTGCCCGAGCTCAAGGGCAGTCTGTCAGCAGTCCGCTGTCTATCTTGATTTCATTAGTGAGCTTCCTCGTTTGACTGTAGAAATCATTCCTGACCTTTGACAGATATCTGGATGGATATTCGATAACCTCGAGGTTACGATTGGGCGGCACTTTTGTGAAACCTTGTATACCGCTGGTCGCATTAAAGAAGCAAGCGATTCTCTCCTATCCCTAACCAACGCTGTCAAGGAAGACGTTGTAATGAGGTCGATTTCCACTTGGGTTTCTGGTGAGCCCGATTCTTTGGTCCCGTTGCAATCCATTAGACATTTTGGCGTAGATTTCTCGCAACGATGCCTCTCTGCGCCTGAAGTCCACGATGATGTAACCCCAACATCCCTCTTGAAGGAATGGGCAAAGTCAATGTTAGCTGGCAATTCGTGGAAAGACATCATGGATTCAGCCCCTAACGTGGGTATCTCCCTGTTTTGCCGCTTTCATGAGCCTGACGCTTTGTCTTTTGGAGTTTACTGTCCCGAAATTGACGATATATGAAGCTATCTGTGATCATCTCGAATTGGCCGATCGCATCACGGAGGCAATCGAGTGTTTCCACCAAATGAAAAACGAACTGGAGGAGACAAACATAGATGATGAGCAGAAGAAGTGGGTAGTAGGTGAGCAGTTCCACGCGTTTCCATTCACGGGTACCACCAAGATAACGAATCGTCCCCAGACTTTACGCAACGCTGCGTTGGGAAGCTGGAACATTTCGGAGACACGGCGACAAGTGCGGAAAAATACGATGAGGCCGCTGCTCAGTACCTGGCTGCATTGTCCTTCAGTCCCACTGCCCCACAACTGCTACTTGTCAAGCTCAGCAAGGCACGTGCCGGAATGCAGTTGTGGAAGGATGCGTTAGATGATGCAAACAAGGTACTTCTTATGTATCTTGTTCATTGTCGTGTCGGTTCATGAGGATGCGCCAGGTGATCACGCTCGATCCATCATCTCCATTGGGCTATGAAAGACAATATATCGCTTTACGAGGTGCAGGACGCTACGGGGAGGCAATCCATTCATTCGAGACAATGCTCTCAATGATGCCGCAGTCATCCGATCCTGATGTTCATGGCAAGTACGACAACTCGCCCTGTATATTTAATCTCATCCTCCTATAGAGCGTTATCGCAGATATGATGCAACCGTGACAGCAATTCGGTCGACCATCCGGAATGCTATTCGTGAATTCCCGCAGAGACTCATAAACACCGAGTCTGGTCGTCTCTTCGACAAGGCTGCACAAGCGCGCTCGTTCGAAACACGACCGATGTTTCTGGATCTGATCTCCTCTGCCAGCACGCCCATCGATCATGCCCGGATCGATCGTGAAGTGACGGACTACTACCGTTACGCCATGTTTTCGCACAAGTGGGAATGGATTGGCGAACCACTATTTGAAGAAATCGTCCAGATCGTCGTTTATGAGCTCGGAGAGTCGCGCCCTCACGAGAAGCTGAAGATGTTTTGCAAGATCGCACGAGATTTAGGACTTCGTTGGGCATGGAGCGACACTTGTTGTATCAACAAAGGAGATCATTTCGAACTTCAGGAGGCTTTGGTGATGATGTTCAAGTGGTATGAGGGCGGTGCTGTGACAATCGTGTCGCTCCGTGGGGTCCGTTCTCCATCGAAGCGCGGTGAACTGACAGGAAGCATTTGGAACACTCGGGTGTGGACTTACCAAGAATACCATGCATCGAAAGTGGTCCGATTCTACACTGAAGATTGGCAGCCATATCTGAACCTGGACATTTGGAACCATAAGGAATCACCTGAGATCATTGCCGAAATGGAGGAGGCCACTGGGGTGTCGGCGCAGGCGCTGATGGCACTCCGACCCGGGTTGGACGATATACGGGAGAAGCTCCGTCTAGCTTCGACGAGGCATACCACGCGAATGGAAGACGAAGCGTACTCGTTGCTTGGGATATTCTCAATGACATTGCCGGTTGTGTATGGAGAGGGTGACAAGGCACTTGGGCGATTCCTGGCACAGCTTCTGACGAACTCAGGCGATGCAAGTATCCTTGCGTGGACAGGGCAATCTGGGAGCTTCAATAGCTGTCTTCCTTCTAATATCATCGCATTCAGCCAACTGCCGACGACCCACTTCCCACAGGGTGTCAATAGTATTGAAATGGACAAGAGTGTTGGCAGATTGAGGAGCTCACTCAATCTTGTCACTGTCATGAAGCTATATGATCGATTGTGTGACCTTCCTGTGCCGATGTTTGTAGGGCAGAGGATGAAACTTCCGTGCATCATCTTGAAACTTGGGCGTCTAGTAGTCTCTCGAAGTAGCCCCGCTCAAGTATTTCGCGTGGAAACGTCTGTTGGGCCTGCGGAGATCACGACGGAGGATGACCTCTCCCGATTTGGTTCACTGTATCTCGCTCATCCTTGGATTGACGCTCTCCTTGACCGGCACCCCGTGGGGAACGTGGGAACGATGGTACTGGAAGAGAATACGGGCGATGGGGATTCCATTGCTACCAGCGAGTTTTCATCGCCGCCAGGCCCCTCCGACACGACACCAACGGTGTCTCAAACGCGCGCAGGACGCCTTGTTTCTCGCCTGCGACCGTTCGGCGGACGGACGAGCCAAATTGCCCCGGACGTATCGTCCCTCCAGCCATCATCAGTGTCGCCAACGGAAAGGCAGAAGCGAGCGTTGGAGTCGATCGTTCGACTCAGACGGCCGTTTGGCGCGCTACTGCTCGTGCCGGGCGGTAGTTCGGCGTATAGACGGGTCGCCGCGGAGGGTCTGATCAGAGCTAGGGTGGAAGAGATCACACCGGCAATGTTGAACAAGCTGATCGGTTGCGTTCGTACGGTGGACGTGCTGTGAAGATGGCGCTACCACTTTCTATGGACTTGACCGGTGCCTCAAAGAGTCCTCATCGTTAGCTACCTCGGATTGAATGATCGAATCTTATAGCTTCTTTGTCTTGCTGATGCAGCTTTCGAGGCGGGCACTCCCAGACGTTACGATGGTCAATGATATTAGCCATATATTTACCCTTAATAATGATACCTAAAACCCCCCTGACGGATCGAGGAAGCACAATCACTCTGTGAACGAATGTACATGACCTGGGAACACCTTAGTGATGTTCACTCGGGGGTAACAAGTGCTTACCCTGGACATCAGCACTTCCTTCCGTGGTTGTCCTGTTGTTCAACATCTTCCTCAAAGTCAAGCAATGTTTGTTGGTCGAAAACTCGCTCGACGACGCTACCTTATAGACGGGTTGGGTCCCGGATTATGTGCCACCACGACGCTACAACGACTTCGCAGTCCACGCGAAGCCAATGCCCTCATCAAGAGTCTGAGCAAGTCCTCTTTGTAGGCTCTTACTCCCTCCGTACTTCCAAGTAGCATATTGAATCACGCAATCGAGACCATGGACGCTGGGAAGGACTGACTCCGTGGTCGGTAAGGCTCATGGAAAGGGCAGGCAAGGGAGATGTACAGATAGGCGCCAACAATAACGGGTTTGGCTTATATAGCCATGGCAACATATTATCTGAGAGTGACTTGAATGGTCGAAATAAATGCATGCAGTCTGGCACGTTCTTTTTGATCAAGCGTACTGACCTTGTGGTGTATAGTCCACTGCACATCCCCACGAACGTTACTGGACATGTGAGGGAGGCTGCTCGTGCGAAAAGTGATCTGCAAAACATCAGGTGAATCCTCATTATTTTTTGGTGCTCGCCACGAAGGATGAGCTTGCTCGCGAGAAGGTCCCCACAGACACTGGTGTACAGATGACGTTTCAAGGCTACAAGCGTGCTGGCAGGTCCAGGTTTGATGTGGTCGATCCAAGCGAAGCTCCTCCCTCTCCCTGCAGGTCGACTAGCATGACAAGACATCCGCACGTGCAAGCATCTATCACGCCCTTCCCTCGTTACTGGACGATCGAGGCTTATGCAGTTCAATATTGGAATCTGAAAGGCAGTCTGGCCTAGGGTGTGTCGCAGTTAGAGAGCGCTGGTGGCCGGGAAACGAGGGGATCGTTGATACGATTCCATAATAAGCACAGCGGGGAATGGCTGGAAATGTGACCCGGTGCTTGGATGGCGACGGTTGATGTTCTACGATCGGGTTGTTATTCCTAGATAGCGGTAGTGGGTATGCGACAGCCAGGTAAATGGTGGCCGCAACAGCTTCAAGTCATTGTGCCCAGAGGACGCAACGAGCTACCATAAACAGTAACCTTGGCGGTGATTTAGAGACCCAAAACAGGAGGTGCGGCAACGTGTGTGGAGCCAAGGCGCACCTTGACCGTTTACTCTCATCATCGTACTGTGACCCAGATGTCGACAGTGACTGGTGGGTACTGACAGGTGATGGAGTCGCCAATGGACTGATCGTTAGACAAGAACCCCAGGTCTCATCGGTTGAAATCAATCACCAGGGCTACCTATGTGCATTGACGTTCTCTGCTGATGGCGAGTGCCTACTTGGCAGTACTACAAAGGGGGTTCAGGTGTGGCGAGTGAAAGACGGCAAAGAAATGGCAAAAATGAAAGCGAGCAACCTCGAGTGTCTGGCTGTGTCCTCGGATGGCAGGTGGATCGCAGCAGGGACCTTCTCGGGCGACACTGTCGTGTGGGATGCAAAAACGCGCAAACAAGTCTTCGCGCACTACCACACGGGGGACTTGCAGCATGTCTCCTCTGTCGACTTCTCGTTCGACGGGACAAGACTCGTTTCTACATGGGACCACACAGCCACCATTTTTGACACCGTCACTCACGAACAAATACAGACACTCTCTGACGGCCAGATCACCGCCGCGAAGTGGGCACCGCAGGGAGATCGGGTCGCAACGAACACTTGGGATTCCTTACGCGTTTGTCACACCAACGACGGTCGTTTACTCGTCGACATCCCAGTGGAGGTGACCCTGCGGGGTGGCAATGGCTTTCTCTGGTTCAACAACTACCTCTTCGTCGTGTCTGGCGAGAAAATTAAGCAATTCAATGCATCGACCGGGTCAATGGTTTCTGAGTGGCCAGTTCCCACGAGCGACGCTCACTCACGGATCGCCCTACCGAAGCATGGTAGATTCATCGCGTATTCAGTAGGGGATACCATCACATTTTGGGACACGGAGACACACACCCCGCTGGGTCTCTTCCAACACACTCAGGACATTATCTCCATCGCATTCTCTCCAAAGGATCGAAGTATCGCGATTGGTGGAGAAAAGGGGAGAACCAAAATTTATCCTCTAACTGCAAGTATTCTTTCTTATTGGTCCGTGTTGCATATGAACAACGTTTCAAGGATCTCATCCCTTCAACTCGTCCATACCTCGCCCTACGGGAACTTGACATACGGATCGACGACGACGTGTTCGATTGTTGGATTAATAATCAGCTTGAAAGCGCGGAAGCACTATTGACTGCGGTCATCTCCACTGACAACCCAACTCACCATATGCTCGCAAATCGAGCGCTCATGCGAGCACGTCTAGGGAAGTGGGACAGTGCCTTGGGGGACGCTACAGAGGTGTCTCTTATCTCGCTTGCACATATAATGGTACTGATCTTGATTTTTACCTAGTCCCTTGAAGTTCGGCCATCCTCTATAGGCTATATCGCAAAGAGCATAACGCTTGTCGGAAAGGGGGAGAAGGACAAGGCATATCAGGCATGCGATGTTGCCCTCCAGCGCTTTCACTTGAAAGACGACCCTTTCCTCCCAATGATTAAGGCATGCATCCCATACCTTCGGCCTTGGTCGCTATCTCATCTTCCCTAGACTGTCATCATGTTCATGGCAGGAGAACATAAAGACGCGATTTCACAGCTAGACAACATCATCCGCGTAGTGCCCTCAACTTCAGCATGCTATACACTCCAGGCACGTGCATAATGTACCACAAGAGCGGCACCACTGCTGACCTCTCTCGCAGTCACATATGTTCCTGCTATTAGCCAACTCGTACATGAAGAATAACGATTACAATGGTGCAATGCAATTTTTAGAGCACGCCATAGGCCAAGTGCGACCTGTCACCAATTTGATGCTCCCCATCTCTTTGGTGAGCTTCCTGATTCGATCGTGTTGCAAGTGTTCATGAACTTTGGATAGATGTCGGGATGGTCATTTGACAGCCTTAAAGTCACAATCCGACAGCATCTTTGTGAAGCTCTCTATGCTGCGGGCCGTATCAAAGAGGCTGGCGAGTCTCTTCTGACGATGGTAAGTACCCTCCAGGGAGATGTTGACGTGATGCAATCGGTCACTACCTGGGTTTCTGGCGAGTTTTATTATCCATGTTACACGACACTGCGATTGATATGTCGATACAGGCTTTTTACATCGGTGTCTTTCTGTCCCTGAAACCCACGGGGATGCAGCCCCCCATTTCTCAACTCCCCTCTTTGGGATATGGGCAAAGTCAAAATTGATTGGCAGCTCGTGGAAAGACACCTTGGATTCTGCTTTTGATGTGAGCATCCTCTCTTGTTCTGCGAACGATCCATGAGCTTGACATACTGTCCTTTTGGAGTTCGCAGCCCCGAGAATCATGATTTACCAGGCCCTTTGTGATCACCTTGAAATGACTGACCGTGTAGCAGAGGCGGTTGAGTGTTTCCGCCAAATGGACAACGAGCAGATGGAAGAGACGAGCATTCATAGCAGACAGGAGGAGTGGGTTGTAGGTAAGCAGTTTTTCATACATCAATAAGTACCGCCGAGGCGATGGAATTTTTTCAGACTTCACGCAGCGTTGTGCTCGAAAGCTGCAACACTTTGGAGATATAGCAGCACATGCGCGACGACACGATGAGGCCATCGCTCAATATTCTATAATTTTGTCGCTAGGTCCGGTGAGCCCACAAGACATACTGACGAAGCGGAGTAAAGTATATGTGGCGAAGAGGTCATGGGAGGATGCCATATGTGATGCGAATCAGGTGGGTCGCCCACGGCCTGGGTGTGTCTGGTTGTGGCTGACAACACCATTTCTGAGGTGGTTGCCATTGATCCGTTGACATCATGGGGCAGCGAGCAAGTATTAGTCAAATGGGCGAAAGCAGAACTAACAGCGGGTGAGGGATGGAAAAATGCCCTACAGGCTGCTCGCGGTGTATGTGCCCACGTTTTACGTGGATATATCACTGAAACAGTTTTTTTCCCTCCAAAGTTTGAGGTGACAATGTTTTCTGTTTATCGGGCCTTGTGTGAACGACTCGAAGACCTTATGCGCATCACGGATGCCATTGAATGTCTTCAGGAGTTGGTACACGATCTGGCATGTAAGGCAAACAGCGAGCAGATGAAATGGATCGATGGTGAGTGACCATAGGATCCAAATGTGACTTGTTCAAGAGCGTTTTCTCGTCAGACTTCAAATATAGGTGTGGTTGGAAGCTAGAAGACCTCGGAGATGCAGCTGCCGGTGCTGAGAGATTCGACGAAGCAATATCCCAATATTCTGCTGCCCTATCCCTTAGCCCTACTGCGCCACAATTACTAGTCAAGCGGAGCAAGGCACTTGTTGCAATGAAATTATGGCAAGGCGCATTGGATGATGCAAATAAAGTACCTCCATTTCGTTTGATCAAATATCATCCTTGTTCACGAAGATTGTCCAGATAATCGCACTCGATCCATCATCTCCGTTGGGCTATGAAAGACAATATATAACATTACGGGACGCAGAGAACTATGGCGATGCAATCAACGCGTTTGAGATAATGCTTCAAACGATGCTGCATTCTTCAAATTCCGAAGATCATGGTGAGTGCAATGAAACCCACACAATTTTTTACTATTCAATGACACTATTTCTCAGCTCGCCATCGCAGATGTGAAGAGACCAAAGCGGCAATTCGCACTGCCATTAAAAACACCACCTGTAAATCCCCACTCAGGCTCATAAACACTGATTCTGGCCAACTTCTCGACAAGTCTGCACAACAACGATCATTTGAATCACAACCAATATTCCTTGAGTTGATCTCCTCCGCAACGACACCTGTTGACCACCTCCGAATTGAACGCGAAGTGGCAGACTACTATCGTTATGCCATGTTTTCGCACAAATGGGAATGGGTCGGTGAACCGCTATTTGAAAAAATCGTCCAAATCGTCGTTTATGACCTTGAGGAGACTCCGACACACGACAAGTTGAAGATGTTTTGCAAGACTGCACGAGATTTAGGACTTCGTTGGGCATGGAGCGACACTTGTTGTATCAACAAAGGAGATCATTTCGAGCTTCAAGAGGCTTTGGTGATGATGTTCGGGTGGTACGAGGGTGGTGCGGTGACAATCGTATCGCTCCGTGGGGTCCATTCTCCATCGAAGCGCGGCGAACTGACAGGAAGTATTTGGAACACGCGAGTCTGGACTTACCAAGAGTACCATGCTTCGAAGGTCGTCCGATTTTATACCGAGGATTGGAAGCCATATCTTCACCTGGATATCTGGAACCATAAGGAGTCACCTGAGGTCATCGCCGAAATGGAGGAGGCAACCGGGGTGTCGGCGCGAGCGCTAATGGCACTTCGACCGGGAATGGAGGATATACAGGAGAAGCTACGTCTCGCGTCAACACGGAAAACGACGCGGGTTGAGGACGAAGCTTATTCATTGCTCGGAATATTCTCAATGTCGCTGCCAGTTGTATATGGAGAGGGAGACAAGGCCCTTGGGCGGCTCCTGGCGCAACTCATCACAAGCTCCGGAGATGCGAGTATTCTTGCTTGGACAGGGCAGTCAGGGAGCTTCAACAGCTGTCTCCCCTCGAGCATTATTTCCTTCAGCCGGTTGCCAACGGTACATGTTCCGCAGAAGCTTTTAAGCGCTGAAATGGATACCATGGTCGCTCAACTACGGAGCTCTTCGCTCAATTCTACCTCTCTTATGAAGCTGCATGAACGGCTGTGTGAGCTTACCGCACCAATGTTTGTAGGACAACGGATGAAGCTGCCGTGCATCGCATTCAAACTTGGACGCTTATCAGTCTCCCGGGACCACTCTGGTTTTGTTTTTCATGCACAGACAGTTGCTGGGGCCGTGCAGATGGTGACCGACCAGGATCTTTCCAAATTTAGTCCTCTATACCTGATTCATCCCTGGATCGAAACCCTTCTCGACCGGCACCCCATTGGCAACATTGTAGAAACAATAGGCGAAGAAAGCGCTGACGACGACCAGTCGTCTATGCTTCACGAGTGGGTGTCGCCTCCGTTCCCTAGCCCTTCTGTAATTGCTTTGGCCACGCCGCAAACGCGAGCAAGCAAACTGATTGCTCGCCTTCGGCGACCGTTCAGCAGTAGCGCCAGCCAGTTCCCTTCAGGCGGAACTTCTCCCTTGCCATCGATGATCTCGCCAACAGAAATGGCGACGCAGGCGCTGGAAATGATCGCACGACTGAGTCAGCCATTTGGTGCGCTGTTGCTCACGCCGAGTGGCAGGGTGGCATATAGGAGGGTAGCCTCGGAGGGTCTGATAACCGCTCGAGTCGAGATCGCACCATTAGGGTTGGATAAGTTGATCGGTTGCGTTCGTACAGTGGACGTGGTGTGAGGATGGCGCTACCGGTGCTTCTTTCTTTTTGCAGACCTCCCTTGTCGATGTCGTTATGGTGGATGGCTGGGCAGATAAGCTTTTTCCATGGTTTTGATGTTAGTATTACTTCGTGGTTTAGTTGCACCTTTCGAAGTCCCCATGACTGAATGTCTGTAGGAGGGTGTATGACGTCCAAAGATTAGCAACTGCCAAGTCCATAGGAGCATGGCAGTGCGCTTGAACAGCCTTGCCTTTTCTTCCTTACAACCGCGATAGCAGCAGGGCCGCCCTCCAGTAGAAATATTTATGCGATTCCACTCAGACCGCGCAAACATGAGCGCTTCTACCCTCCAAGACAACTTATCTGCCATGCCTGGTACCCCCGACGACCAACCCTCCAAACGGTCCTCGGGTGAAAAAGTCAAGAGCAAGTAACTCCTGACAAGCTCTCAGGCTGACGAGGTGCGTTGAACTGTTGATCTACAAACTTACCATGAACATGCCAGTCGAAATTATCTCCCTCCTCCATCCTACTGCTGCGTCGCCCGCCGACTTCAAGTTGAAGCGGACCAACTATCTCACACCGACAAGCAATCACCACCCCGTCCGCGGGGAATTCGTCATCGATCCCGGAATGCACATACCATCTTCAATGCTACCCCCTCTCTCCGGCGACGAAACGGAGGACAACTGAAAAAAAAAAAACTCGCTGACATCGAGAGATAATTCGGTATGTGCTGACATATGGCTCCTCGGATCCCCACAGCAAGGCAGTGGCCCATCACGGGAGCCAAGGATGGACACAGACAAACCCCGGCCCACTACGATCGCGCTTACCTCTCACCATAGATCAATTTCCGCACAGCTGGTACGTCCAGTAATCCATATTATACACCCTGCCTTGCCTGACCGATGGAACCATGCGACGGGAAATTTTATAACGATGACGATAGCGCACGCTCGATGACGCAGCCCCGTTCGTGCTGATGGGCCGAGCCCCGCACGGCTCCGTCCGGCTCATCATTCCGCGCGATTTCGAAGGGATCCTGTCCCTCTCCACACACCGCGGGAGCGTCATGCTGAGCGGTGCGATCGGGAAGAACACGACGCAGCCCAGCCAGATCGATGACACACGACGTTACTTTGTCGGCGACTTCAAGGCGTTATAGGACGGACGGACAAGCGGGCAACGAAGTGGAGATTGAGGTGCCACATGGATCTATCCGAATTAAGTACATCGAGGAAGTGATGGAAGGGGCGTACAGCAGGAAGGGTTTGTTGAGTCGGCTGTTTGGAAAGTGAGACTGTCGGGGACGAACTCAGACCTGTGTATGCAATCGTCTCTCGTTTGTAATGTTGCTTCTTTCTTTTTTTTTATCTAAGTGCTGTGCATGTATTCATGCTGTAGAACCGGTACGATGTGAACTTTGAGTGTGCGTATTTTCGTGCAATGCTAATTTAACAGTAAATGGACACTACGGCAACTCATATGGATGCTCGCTCCTTCGTTTGGCATGGGTGAGCACACGCACAGGCTTTTGCCAACTAAGACGAATAGCCAGTGCCACCAGCCACTCACGACTGCCCCGGGTAGCACGGCAGCCAACATGTGATACGGCATTGATGGCGGCGAGGATGATGGATCAGTCATGAAGCTTCGATGCCGCGCGAACACCACTCCCCAATAGGATGACTACCGATTGTCGGTATGATTTTTCATCTGTAGGTCCGACTGATGAGGCACCCTATCAATCCTTTCCATTTGGAAATGGGCTTGTTTTCCAACCCTCAAAAAATTTCTGAGATTGGTTAGCAAATCCTTTGAACGACGATGTGCACTGCACATGGTGGGAGTTCTGGACCCATTAGCTGTGTCTGGTACTATAAAACCCTGTCCCTGTCTCATCTTTTTTTAGGACGGACGATTAGTGCATGCGCGCTGCTACCTGTCCGAAATATATTAGGGTGCAGAAACATGTATTGAATGAAAGAGCGACTCACGTTCTCCCTAAAACCTGGGTTTTGTCGTTGGCTTCCATAGCGTCGACAATGACCGGTGCGTACTGACAAGATAACATGTTCGTGAATGCTGATTGTGTCACCAGGACACTGCATTAAACCGATCGAAGTCGACCACGGTGGTTGGTTACGAGCATTGACGTTTTCTGCAGACAGCGCACGCATCTTCAGCGCTGGTCAAGACGGCATTCGAGCGTGGCGAGTGGCAGATGGCCAAGAAATAGCGACAATGGAGGCGAGCGGTGTGTGGTGTCTCGCTGTGTCGTCGGATGGCAAATGGCTTGCTGCTGGGACATACCACGGGGACGTTTTCGTCTGGGACTCCGAGACGTGCGAACGTATCTTCGAGCACAGCGAAGACGACAGCGTGTTCGGCGTCGACTTCTCACCAGATTCGGCCCGGCTCATTTCCGGGTCGAGGAACGGCACAGCCACTATCTTTGATCTTGCCACCCGCAAAGAAGTACAAACACTCCGCCACAACAGGGGGGTCATCGCCACAAAGTACGCGCCACAGGGAGATCGCCTTGCGACGGCCACGAAAGACTTTGTTTGGGTCTGGGACAGCAAAAACGGCCGTCCACTCGTTGATATCAAGGTAGCACTCTCTTCTCGGTTAAACAAGGGCCTTCTATGGCTCCACAACTACCTCCTCGTCGTATCCGACGAGAAAGTCAAGCAAATCGAGGCTTCCACAGGTCTGATTGTCTTTGAATGGCCAATTCATAAGAGCGGCATTTATTCGTCTATCTCTCGGCCAAGTCATGGAGAATTCATCGCATATTCGACGCAAGATACTGTCACATTTTGGGATACGGAGACGCGCACCCAGTTCGGTCTCGTCTCACACGCTCAAGGTATTCAATCAGTCGTATTCTCTCAATGCGACCGGCTCATCGCAACCGGTGGAGAGAATGGGAAAATTAGACTTTATCGTTTGTCTGTAGGTACTTTCTCTTGTTGGTTCGTGTCGCATACGAATAACGTTTCAAGGATTTCATCACTTTGGTTCGTCTACACCATGGACTACAGGAACTGGACATACAGATCGACGACGACGTGCTCGATTGTTGGATGAACAACAAGCTTGAAGATGCGGATGCACTGTTGACTGCGGTAATCTCCGCTCACAAACCAACTCACCACCTACTCGCAAATCGAGCGCTCGTGCGAGCACGTCTGGGGAAGTGGGGTGATGCCATCGCGGATGTTACAGAGGTATATATTATCTCGCTTTCGTATGCACTGGTGCTTACCTTGATTCAGTCGCTTGAAATCCAGCCGTCCGCTATAGGCTACATCGCAAAGAGTGCAGCCCTCGTCAGAAAAGGAGAGAGGTGCAAGGCATATCAGGCATGCGACATCGCTCTCTGGCGCTTCCATTCGGAAGATGATCCTTTCCCCCTTTTGATCAAGGTGTGCATCCCATACCACCAGCTTTTGCATGCTAACATCTCATATAGGCCACCATCATATTCATGGCTGGAGAACACGATGATGCAATATCGCGTGTGGATGAACTCATCGATGGTACACCCCTAGGTTCAACATGCGACGCGGTTCAGGCACGTAGCCGATACCCTACCAGAGCAAACGTCATTTTTCAACATTTCTTTAAGGCATACATGCTTATGTTCCTTGGTAATTTGCACCTGGAAAGTGGCAATTACAATGGTGCAATACGACTGCTAGAACGTGCACGAGGCCGAACGCGACCTTTGACCGACATATTTTCCGTCCTAATTTCATTGGTGAGCTTCCAAATTTAACTGCTCGGAAAGTATTTGTGATCTTCGACAGATATCGGGGTGGATGTTTGATGACCTTGAGTTCATTATTGGACAGCACCTTTGTGAAGCCCTATATGCTGCAGGTCGCACGAAAGAAGCAGGCGAATCCCTTTTGGCCATGACAACTTCCGTCGAGGGGGATATCGGTCTGACGAGATCCATTATTACCTGGATTTCTGGCGAGTTCAATCCTCTGTGTTCCACTGTAATACCTCTCAATATTTCGATACAGACTTCACGCAAAGATGTCTTTCCCTCCCAGAAAGCTGTGGTAAAACCTCCTCATCACCCCTCTTTAAGGAATGGGTCAAGTCAACATTGACTCGCAGCTCGTGGAAAGACACTTTAAATTCTGCCCTCAACGTGAGCTTTCTCTTATTCTGTTTTCGATGTGCTTGACATTCTATATTCTACAGTTCACGGTTCCGAGATTCACCATATTTCAGGCTATCTGTGATCATCTCGAAATGGCTAACCATGAAACGCAAGCGATCGAGTGCTTCCATTACATGAACAGCGAATTTATGGATGAAGCGAACATGGACGGCGACCAGATGAAATGGGTTGTGGGTGAGTAGCCATGTACATACCAAACGATCTGGCACGAATACTCCTCAACAGACTTCAAATCTTGTTGTGGTCGGAAACTTGAGGACCTTGGAGACGTCGCGGCGAACGCTGGTGAACATCACGATGCCATTTTACGGTATTCGGCTGCGCTCTCTCTCAACCCCACCTCCCCCCAAGGACTTCTCGTGAAGCGCAGCAAGGCATGTGTAGAAATGAAGATGTGGAAGGATGCCTTAAATGATGCAGACACGGTACATTCCTTTTGTCCAGCTATGATTTGTCCTCGTCAATGAAGATTTATCAGGTAATTGCGCTAGATTCATCATCGCCGTGGGGTTACGAAAGGAAACACAGAAGCTTGCATGGGGCGGGGTGCCACAGTGACGCCATTTACGCATTCGAGACAATGCTCTTGAAGATATCACTGTCACATAAACTAGAAGTTCGTGGTGAGCACATCAGCATTGTCTCGACATATGTTCGTTGTGACCTGTTAATCATATCTCGTAGAGCACTATCGTGATTACGTACACCCTGATCAGACTAAGGCAGCAATTCGTGACGCCATCCAGAACACCATCCGTGAATTTCCTCTCGTACTCATCAATACCCATTCCGGTCTTCTCCTCGACAAACTTGGGCAAGCACAGTCATTTGAGTCAGAGCCGATCTTTCTCGAGTTGATATCCTCTATGGTCACCCATATCGACCATGCTCGTATCCAACGCGAGGTCGCGGAATATTACCGTTACGCCGCATTCTCGCACACGTGGGAGCTCAATGAACCGCTGTTCGAGAGAGTCGTCCGGATTGTGGTGTATGAGCTGGAGGAATCTCCAGCTCATGACAAGTTACAGATGTTCTGCAAGATCGTGCGAGATTCCGGATTCCGTTGGGCATGGAGCGATAATTGCTGTATTAACAAGGCAGACCACGTTGAGCTCCAAGAGGCACTGATATCAATGTTCAGGTGGTACGAGGGCTCTACTTTGACGATTGTGTTCCTTCGTGGGGTCCGCTCGCCTCCGAAGCGTGGCGACCTGGCAAGGAGCATCTGGAATACGCGGGGATGGACTTTTCAGGAATACCATGCTTCCAAGGTCGTCCGTTTCTATACCCAAGACTGGAAACCATATCTTGATTCGGACATCTGGAACCACAAGGAGTCGCCCGAGATCATCTCGGAAATGGAGGAGGCAACTGGGGTGTCAGCACAAGCATTGATGGCGCTCCGACCAGGGTTGGACGACGTGCGGGAAAAGCTACGCCTAGCTTCAACGCGGAAAACGACACGGGTTGAGGACGAGGCTTATTCATTGCTCGGGATATTCTCAATGTCATTGCCAGTTGTGTACGGAGAAGGAGACAAAGCCCTCGGGCGGTTCCTGGCACAACTCCTGACGAGTTCAGGAGATGCGCGTATTCTTGCTTGGACGGGGCGGTCTGGGAGCTTCAACAGTTGTCTCCCCTCGAACATCGTTCCATTCAGCCAATTGCCGACAACACACGTTCCGCAGGCACTTGAAAGTGATGAAACGGTCTCTATCGTCGCTCGACTACGGAGCTCTTCACTCAGTTCTACCTCTCTCGTGAAGCTACATGAACGACTGTATGAGCTTCCCACCCCCATATTCGTAGGCCAGCGGATGAAACTTCCGTGTATCGTCCTCAAGCTCGGGCGACCATCACTTTCTCGAAGCGGCTCTGGACATGTTTTTCGTGCAGAGACACCGGTTGGGGCTGTGGAAATTACGTGCGAGGAAAATCTCTCCTGTTTTGACTCCCTATACCTCATTCATCCTTGGATTGACGCCCTCCTTGGCCGGCACCCCGTGCAGAATATGGTGGAACCGACGCACGACAAGGCCACAGACGATCCATCCTCTACGATCGTCGGCGCACCGTTCCGGTGCCCTGATCCCGCTGTAATTGTGCCAGCCATGCCGCATGCGCGAGCGGCGCAGTTCGTCGCTCGCCTTGGGCGGCAGGTGATGGGTAGACGACGCACGACCCCGACGCCGATCCCACGCGACGCAGCGTCCCTCCGGCCGTCGTCGTTGTCACCGAGCGAAAGGTATACGCGAGCGCTCGAGGTCCTCGTTCGATTAAGCCGGCCGTTTGGCGCGCTGTTGCTCACGCCGGGGAGCGGTGCGGCATATAGGAGGGTCGCTGCAGAGAGCTTGGTAGTCGCTCAGGTGGAGATCGCCCCGCCGGCGGGGCTGGACAAGCTGATCGGGTGCGTGCGGACGGTGGACGTGCTGTGATGGGTCGGATGGTGGGTGCTCCGGGCATGCATCGTCATAGTTTGCTCCACATTGGCGGGTTGCACAAGCGTGCGGCTATACCTGAGCGGGATGTAGACGGAGAGCGTGGAGCATAGATTGACCACCATCATTACTTTCGAGAACGAGAGGAAGCATGAAATGCCGTCCAGCCAGTTTGTGTTTGTAGAAATTCATTCAACATGTGCAAATAGTAGCATCGAGCGTGGCAGTGGTTGTCAAATGTGGTCATTACATAATCTCTGTGATGACCTAACCCTGGGTCCACTCTTGTTTTCCCACCTCACTCGCACTCATCGTCTATCCACCAGCTGAATTCTGCGCATGATATCATGTATGTATATTCATAATCTCGCTTTGATCGTGCTGACGTGTTTCAGGGAGAGACTGATCACTATCAAGGGTAGGGTGCAGACGCTCAATTCTCTACCGCGGATGGACTAACTTTATATCGACAGACACCGAACTTCATACTCGAGCGCGAAACAATATCCCATTTGCGTCCGCAAAACAATACTACATCCAAATTTCTGTAGGCGAAACCTCTCAACCCCGGACGACGAAGACTGCCAAGGAAACAGAGAATCGAACCTTTTGGAATCAGAGTTTCTATTCGTGAATCTTCGTTACTTCTTGCACGAGATATCACTAACCATTTTCAGTGATGCCGACGATCATTCCAAATTCGCCATCTATGTTTATCAGAAACATCGCACGAAACAGGACAAGTTGATCGGTACCCTCATAGACACTATCGATGGGATACTTGGGAAAGCGAAAAATGGCGGTGCGATCGTCTGTATTCATTTGTTCTACTGATCGACTTAATATCCCTTCAACCAAAGTCCTCGAGCACACTCCCCTCATGCATCCCTCTTCTGGAACTGTTCTTTCGACGATCACGATCAAGTTCTCGATGACTACAGAGCAACGTGGTTCCATTGGCGCCGACGAATGTCAGGCAATCGACGCCACCATGAGCGCTAAAGAAGCGATGAGCACACTTAGCCCCACCCTGGCGTTCGTTGGCCCACTGAATTCGGCGGTCTCTGATGGCTCAAACGTTGAAGCCGTGTTACAGGATTCCCAGGTGTTTCAGACTGCATGGAAAGGCTTGCTGAAAAGAATACAGGACTTGGATAGGATCGTGGCCGGACTCGCAGAGGTGATTGATGCTCAGTCTCCTCGATCCCCTCATAGTCTGAGCGTGACACAGGTCCATCCATACACGTCTCTCGCTTGGTCGGTCATATCGGCTGCGAACAAGGTCTGCCTCTTAATATTCTTGTTGTCTTACCTCGCTGATAGTGGCCTGTGCAGGTCGTCATCAATCAGCAAGTGCGTGATGAGCAGATGTCTCGCTTAGTGGGCACGATAAACGATGTTCTCGAGTTTACTAATAGCGCGAATGCATTGAAGACGATTCAAGAGCACTCCAATGGTTTTACATGTCTCATTCAGCAGGTGACAGAATGTGGGTACTTTATCGTCGGATATGCCAAGCAAAAGAGCTTTTGTCGGTCGTTGTCTTGTTTTACGAATACTGCCGACTGATGTGCGTTTTAGGGGCCCGGGCGGCAACATATACCATATCCAATGTCGACGCGGTGATCACTGGTTATGTGGTCCGCTTGCAACAGCTCAAGACGTCGTTTCTCGAGGGAGTCACGGTGCAGGCGGGCATCACCGTTGTTCGTACGATGGATACTGTGGAACGCATCGGTGGGTCTGGCGCCTTTGAAAGGTGTTCCGATGTTCATGGTCGCGTAATACAGAGGAAAAGTTTGACCTAAACGACATGCCGTATGCAAAGGGGGCCAGGTTCGAACGTGAGAAGGGATGTTTGCCAGGGACACGCGAAGATTTTATCCAAGAAATCTGCGACGTTCTCAACGATGCCAACGAGGGTGCCCCACGTGTCTGCCTTTTGACTGGAGTTGCCGGTTCGGGCAAGTCAGCGGTGGCTCACTCGATTGCTCGACTGTATGACGAGCAGCAGCGGCTGGGCTCGTCATACTGCTTCGTCAGGTCTGATGCCACGAATCGCAACGCGGGCAATCTTTTCAGCACTATCGCACGTGACCTCTGTGATCACGACCCGCAGTACAAGCGCGCGCTGTGGGAAGTAGTGAAAGGCGATCGGGCGCTTTGCACGTCGCAATCGCCGATGGAGCAAGTCGAGAAGTTCATCATCAAGCCTTTCCAGAATCTCAACCCTGTCGGACCATTAATCATCGTCATCGACGCTCTAGATGAGACCGGTGATCCAGGCAGTCGGCAACATCTCCTTCGCGCCATCTGCGAGCAAATTGCAAAAAACACCCTTCCGGGCAATCTTCGGTTCCTCGCAACGGCGCGTCCCGAGATTGATATACTCCGTGCACTACAGCCTAGCTGCCAGGTGGTCCATAAGAAAATGAGCGACCTCCGCGAAGACGTGGTCGACCGTGATATTGAGACATTTGTCCAGGACTCGCTTCATCAGTGTGGCCACAAACTCGAATCTATCTGGCCCGAGCAGGAGTGGTGTCGATTACTCGTTCACCATTCCCAAGGGCTCTTCCAATGGGCTTCCACTGCGTGTAACTTCATTCGAGATGATACCGTGGGAGTCGCCGTGCACGAACGCTTCAGGATAGTCGTGCGAGCCGATGCTAAGGAAGACCTACGTCCCCTAGACAAGTTGTACCGAACCATATTGGAGCAACGCTTTACTTTGAATCTCGCTCAATGCTGCTTCAGAGAGGTGATGGCAACCATTTTTTGCCTTAAGGAGCCTTTATCCATCGTATCCCTCACTGCTCTCTTCGGCGAACACTCCAGTGTCCGCGATGCTGTTATTCCTCTAGGGTCATTGCTAGATGGGGTAGCTGATGAGGAGAAGCCAATCCGACCACTTCATACCTCGTTCCGTGACTTTTTACTTGACGAGGCTCGCAGCGGTGCAGCATTCCATGTTCAAATTCTACCCCATCATTCCCTCTCTCTTGGACGAGCATTGGTAGGATGCATGCGTGAGATGCTCAAGTTCAACATCTGTGACCTCCAGGACTCTCGGATCCGCAACAGTGCTGTACCAGATCTCCCAAGCCGGATAAACAAAGCTGTTCCTCATCACCTCGCATACTCGTGCCTATACTGGATGAACCACTTGCAAGATATCAATTGTACTCCGAACTTACTGACAGAGGTGACCACCTTCTTCAAGGAATTCCTCCCCTACTGGCTTGAAGCCATTAGCCTCCTTTCCCTCTCCTCACCACTCCCAACTATTACATCTGCTCTAGAGACCTCTACGATCCTCGGAAAATGGGCTCAGGTAAGAGGCATTCTAATGACAAGCAATGTATGCTGAACAGGATGTCACTAAGGGCTATGAGGTTGCTACCCTTGCATTAGAAGCATTCAGATTTATTCAAGTGTTTGCTCCTGTCCTTCGAGACTCCACACCCCATTTATACCTATCAGCCCTATCCCAGACTCCAACTAATTCACCACTTTGCCAACTATGGAAGGGACATTTGCAAAAGCATGTGTCAGTCAATTCAGAGCATCCAGCAAATTGGCCTACTCAGATTTATGCTCTACATGGGCATACTCATGTTGTCACTTCAGTTGCCTACTCACCTGATATGGCACATATTGTCTCTGGTTCAAGGGATAACACCATTGGGGTTTGGAATGCAACCACTGGTCAGCTTGTAGCAGGTCTATTCCAGGGGCACACTGATTGGGTCACCTCTGTTGCCTATTCACCAGATGGAATTCATATTGTCTCTGGCTCAGTTGACAAGACCATTAGGATTTGGAATGTGACTAGTGGTCAACTTGTGGCAGATCCAATCCAGGGGCACACTGATTCTGTTAGCTCTGTTGCTTATTCACCAGATGGGACTCATATTGTCTCTGGCTCCTGGGACAACACTCTTAGGGTTTGGGATGTAACTAGTGGTCAGCCTGTGGCAGGTCCATTCCAAGGGCACACTGATTCTATCAGCTCTGTTGTCTATTCAAAAAATGGGACCTATATTGCCTCTGGCTCAGTTGACAAGACCATTAGGATTTGGAATGCAAACACTGGTCAGTCTGTGGCAGGTCCATTCCAAGGACACTCTAGTTTGGTCACCTCTGTTGCCTATTCACCTGATGGAGCTCATATTGTCTCTGGTTCAAATGACAACACAATTAGAATTTGGAACACAACTACTGGTCATTTTATGGCAGGTCCATTCAAAGAGCATACAGATTCTGTCAGTTCTGTTGCTTATTCACCAGATGGGACCCATGTTATCTCTGGCTCAGTTGACAAGACCATTAGAGTTTGGAATGTCACTGGTGGTCAGCCTGTGGCAGGTTTATTCCAGGGACATACTGATTCTGTCAGCTCTGTTTCCTACTCATCAGATGGAGTCCATATTGTCTCTGGCTCATATGATAAGACCATTAGGGTTTGGAATGCAATTAGTGGTCAGCCTGTGGCAAATCCAGTCCAAGGGCATACTAGTTGGATCACCTCTGTTGCCTATTCATCAGATGGAGCCCATATTGTCTCTAGCTCATATGACACCACCTCTTGGATTTGGAATGCAAGCAGTGGTCAGCCTATAGCAGGTCCATTCCAAGGGCATACAGATTCTGTCAGCTCTGTTGCCTATTCACCAGATAGGATTCACATTGTCTCTGGTTCATCTGACAAGACCATCAGGGTTTGGAATGCAATGAATGGTCAGCCTATAGCAGATCCATTCCAGGGACACACTGATTGGGTCACCTCTGTTGCCTATTCACCAAATGGAGCCTACATTGTCTCTGGTTCAAATGACAATACCCTTAGAGTTTGGAACACAACTACTGGGCATTCTATTGCAGGTCCATTCCAGGGGCACACTGATTGGGTCACTTCTGTTGCCTATTCACCAGATGGGGCCTATATTGTCTCTGGATCAAGGGATGAGACCATCAGGGTTTGGAATGCAACAAGTGGTCAGCTTGTTGCAGGGCCATTCCAGAAACACACCAATACTATTAGCTCTGTTGCCTACTCTCCAGATGGAACCTGTATTGTCTCTGGCTCAGAGGATAGTACTCTTAGAGTTTGGAGTACAACCATTGGTCACCTTGTGGGTCCATTTCAGGGACATACTGATCCAGTCACCTCTGTTTCCTATTCACCAAATGGATTGCATATTATCTCTGGCTCTGAAGACAAGACCATCAGGGTTTGGAATGCAAACACTGGTCAACTTGTGGCAGGTCCATTTCAAGGGCATGCTGGTTCTGTCAACTCTATTGCCTATTCACCAGATGGGGTCTATATTGTCTCTGGCTCAGATGATTGCTCTATTAAAGTATGGAGAATTCAAGATCTTTTTTTCTTCAATGATTTAAATGGAGAAACTAACTGGAGTCAATCTTCTAATGGCCATTGCTTTGGTTGGATAGCTCCTTGGCATAGACCTGCCTTTCTTCTTCCAATCCATTCCTTGGTAATACAGTCTAATAATACTTGTATTGGTGTTGATGTTGATAAGTCATTGTTTGGAGAGTCTTGGATTTCCTGTTGGCAATAATTACCTCTTCTTTTTCAAGTTGTATGTACAGAACTATTTGACATAGATCTTACTTGCCAAGATGTATTTTATTGCCATTCCATTTCATTTGGCTCAGTATTAAAATAAACTTCTCAGCTCTCTATGGTAGTTAATCAAAACAGATAGGGGAGGAAGTGGCAAAGTTATTGAGAGAGACAGGTCAAGCAGGGTGACTATCTAGCATAAGGTCAACAGCATTTCTATACCTTTATTGCTTCCAAATTGAGTCCTCAAGAGCACTTAGATCTCTGAGATGCTGGAAATGACTCGAAAAAAAAATTAATGGATGTTCAGTTACATGGCTCATCAACATTACCATGAGGGATGAAGTCAGCAGCATTCTTGAACCCCAAATATTGCTTCCTCAAAGTCACTCAAGCCCCAAAATTGTTGAAGCAAGTGATCAAGAGGATGTTGAGATCATGAACATACCAGTTTTTGGTAGGGTCATGGAAGGAAGACCCATGATAAACTATGTCCTTGACATTTTTGAGTGCCCCAAAGTGTTCAAAGTGTGAAGTAGTCTAGAGCTTGATCGAGTGAATAACAATACACCCATCATGCTGTCCACTGAACATTTCAACCACAGCAATCTTCATTGGCTGCGTGCAAGTTCCTCCAGAAGTCCACTAATCGACGCGTCGATGGATCGCACTGGTCAGTGAGGCTCCTATAAAATGCGGGTAAGGGCGAGGCGTCGATAGATACTAGCTATGACGGCTGTGGTTTATATGGCGGGTGATAGCAACTTGGACAACGAATAGCCATGCCAGCAGCACGTTGTCCGATCTTGCGACGACGTGTAACTTGAATGGCATACATGAACGCATGCAGCTTCACACACTTGGTTAGTTCTTTCTTACGAACGTGCTAATCTTGTGCGACATATTTAGTTCACTGCATGTCTTCACGAACGTTGCTGGACATTCTGTTCATCTAGAAAATGATCCACGAAACCAGCTAGACATCAAGTGAATGCCTATCAGTGTTTTGTTGGCAAGGTAGGATCGTCTGCAGGTGATGTTTCCAGTCTGCGAGTTCAGCTTGTCCGATGCGGTCGATCCACCCCGAGCTCCTTCTCTCCCTGCAAGTCAACCAGCATAACGAGTGATCACCAACCCGTAATGCTTTCACAGGGTGACCGGATCGCGACCGCCACTCGGGATTCCGTCTGTGTCTGGGACAGCAACGACGGCCGCCCTGCTCGTCGACATCCCAGTGACAGTGACTCCGCGGTACAACAGGGGCCTTTTCTTGCTCAACGACCACCTCCTCATCGTGTCCGGCGAAAAAATCAAGCAATTCAGTGCGTCGCCCAGCTTGATAGTCTCCGAATGGCCAGTTTCTGGGAGCCACACTTTCTCCTACGTCGCTCTATCGAAGAACGGGGAACTCATCGCATAGGCAACACAAGATACTGTCACATTTTCGGATAGAGACACTCACCCAGCTGGATCTCATCCGACACACCGAAGCCATTGCCTCCATCGCATTCTCTCCAGATGACCAGAGCATTGCGATTGGCGGAGAGGTGGGGAAGATCACCATCCATCGTCTGTCTGTGAGCATCTAGTCTCGGTTGGTACTGCATATGAATAACTTTCTTGCCCTATTTAAGGATCTCCTCCATTTATTTTGTCTGCAGCAGACCCTACAGGAACTCGGCATACACTTGAAAATGTAGAAGCACTATTGACTGCGGTAGTCATCACTAGAAAACCAACTCATCACCTGCTCGCAATCCGAGCGATGGTGCGAGCACGTCTAGGGAAGTGGGACAATGCCCTCGCAGACGCTACAGAGGTGTTTCTGACCTCACTTTCATATATGCATACGTCGGTGCTCACCAGGATTTTTCCCAGTCCCTTGAAATTCAGCCATCCGCTATGGGCTACATCGCAAGGGGCGTAGCACTTGTCGGAAAAGGGGGAAAGTATGATGCGTGTCGTGCATGCGACATCGCTCTCTGGTGTTTCCATTCGAAAGATGATCCTTTCCTCCTATTGATCAAGGCGTGAATCCTATGCCCTCGACTTTTTTCGCCTCCTCATCTTCCCTAGGCTATCATCGTGTTCATGACCGGGGAGCATAAAGACGTGATATCGTGCATAGATGACATCATCCGCGTCGCGCCCTCGACTTCAGCTTGCTACGCAGTCCCGGCACGCACACAATGCACCACTTGAGTAGCACCACTATTAAGATCACTCCTAGTCATATATCCTCATGCTCTTGTTCAATCCATGCATGGAGAAATGAGATTACAATCGTGCGATACAATTTCTGGAGCGCGCAACTGGCCAAGTGAGACCCATCACCACTTTGATGCATTTCATCTCTTTGGTGAGATTACTAATTTGTCTGTGTCGAAACCGTTCATGATCTCCGGATAGATATCGGGGTGGACGTTTGATAACCTTGAAGTTACAATTCGACAGCGTTATTGCGAAGCCCTCTATGCTGTGGGCCGCGTGAAAGAGGCTGGCGAGTCTCTTTTGACGATGTTAAACACTATCAAGGGAGATATTGGTGCAATGGCATCAACTACTGGCTGGACTTCTAGTGAGTCCTTTGGTTTGTGTTGCACGGCACTGCGATTGATATGTCGAGACAGACTTTTTTGCAACTATGTCTCTCCGCCCCCCCGAAGCCCCGATGACGCGTTCTTCTATTCACCAACGTCAACGCCTCTCTTGAAGGTGTGGGTAAAGTCAAAATTGACTAGCGGCACATGGAAAAATGCCTTGTACTATGCTTTCAACGTGAGGATCCTCTCTTTTTTTGTCTTTCATGAGTGTGACATGCTATTATTTTGGAGTTCATGGTCCCGAAAATCATGATTTACCAGGTTCTTTGTGATCATCTCGAAATGACTGAGCACGTAGCCGAGGCATTCGAGTGTTTCCGCCAAATGAACAGCGAATTGGTGAAGAGGACAGGCATGCCGAGTGGGCAGGAGTGGGTCGTGGGTAAGCATGCGTACATCGATGGGTAACGCCGAGCTGATAGAATTCCTCCAGACTTTACGCAGCGTTGTGCTCGAAAGCTGGAACATTTTGGCATCGCATGCGCAACAGCACGGCAAGACCATCGTTCAGTATTCAACAGCCTTGTCCCTAGGTCTGGTAGCCCCACAAGACATGCTGACAAAGCGGAGTAAAGCATATGTGGTAAAGGGGTCATGGGAGTGCCACAAGAGATATAAATCAGGTGTATCATCTAGCTCCTGCGAGAGTCTGCTCGTGGCCGACAACGTCACTGTTGAGGTGATCGGCATTGATCCATCAACACCATGGGGCAACGAACAAGTATTAGTCGAGTGGGCAAAAGTAGAACTGACAGGTGGGGGTTGGAAAAATGCCCTAGAGGCCGCTCGTGGTGTATGTGTCCAATTTTTACCTGGCTGTATCACAAATAGTTTTTTCGAAGTTCGAAGTGACAATGTTTTCTGTTTATCGGACCTCGTGTGAACGACTTGAAACTCTCATGTGCATCACAGATGCCATCGACTGTCTTCAGGAAATGATACATAATCTAGCGTACGAGACAAACAGCAAGCAGGTTGAATAGATCTATGGTAAGTGACCGTTTGGATGCCAAACACGACCATTCAGGAGCACTTTTTTCATCAGATTTCAAGTATAGATATGGTCGGAAGCTGGAGGACCTTGGAGACGCCGCAGCGGGTGCCGAGAGATTCGACGAAGCAATATCCCGATATTCGGCTGCATTAACTCTCAGTCCTACCACACTACAACCAATATTGGTCAAACGGAGCAAGGCATTCGCTCTAATGAAGTCATGGCAAGGCGCGTTGGATGACGCAAATGAAGTACCTCCCTTTTGTTTCGTCCAACGTCATCCTTGTTCATGAAGATCGTTTAGGCGATCGCACTTGACCCATCATCTCCATGGGGTTACGAAAGACAGTATATAGCCCTACGGGCGCCCGCAAAGAACTATGGCGATGCAACCAATGCTTTCGAGATGATGCTTTCAACGATGATACAATCTTCTGATCCTGAAGTTCATAGTGAGTGTTACGAAATACGCATGATCTTTTCCTCATTCAGTGACCCCATTTATTAGTGCGCCATCGCGTATTTGAAGAAACCCTGGCAGCAATTCGCACTGCCATCAAAAATGTTACCCGTCAGTCACCACTCAGGCTCATAAACACCGATTCTGGCCAACTCCTTGACAAGTCTGCACAAGAACAGTCATTTGAATCACAACTAATATTCCTTGAGTTGATCTCCTCCGCAACGTCTCCTATTGACCACCTCCGAATTGAACGCGAAGTGGCAGACTACTACCGTTATGCCATGTTTTCGCACAAATGGGAAGGCGTTGGTGAACCACTGTTTGAAAAAATCGTCCAGATCATTGTTTATGACCCCGAGGAATCATACACACACGACAAACTGAAGATGTTCTGCAAGATCGCACGGGATTTAGGACTTTATTGAGCATGGAGCGACACTTGTTGTATCAACAAGGGGGACCACTTTGAGCTTCAAGAGGCGCTGGTAATGACGTTAAGGTGGTATGAGGGTGGTGCTGTGAGAATCGTGTCGCTCTGTGGGATTCGTTCTCCATCGAAGCCCGGTGATCTGACAGGGAGCATTTGGAACACTCGGGTCTGGACCTACCAGGAATACCATGCTTTGAAGGTTGTCCGATTTTATACTGAAGATTGGAAGGCGTATCTTGGCCTGGACACTCGGAACCACAAGGAGTCGCCCGAGATCATCGCAGAAATGGAGGAGGTGTCCGGGGTGTCCGCCCGAGCATTGATAGCGCTCCAACCAGGACTGGACGATGTACGGGAGAAGCTATGTTTCGCCTCAATACGGCAAATGACGCGGGTCGAGGCGAGGCTTACTCGTTGCTCGGGATTTTTTCAATGTCATTGCTGGTTGTGTACGGAGAGGGGGACAAGGCCCTCGGGCGGTTCCTGGCACAACTTCTGATGAGCTCCGGAGATGCGAGCATCCTCGCATGGACAGGGCGATCTGGGAGCTTCAATAGCTGTCTCCCCTCAAACATCATCACATTCAGCCGCTTTCCGACGACGCACATCCCGCCGCTGCTTGAGAATGTCGAGATGGATGAAATTATCTCGAAGCTACAGCACTCCCTGCCCAGCTCTCTGTCGCTCATGACTCTACATGATCGCCTTCATGGGCTTCCTGTGCCATGGTTCGGGGGGGGGCAGCGGATGAAGCTCCCTTGTATTATCTCCAAGCTCGGGTCGCTCTCGGTCAGGAAGAGTCTGTCAGGAAGAGTCTTCCGTGCCCAGACATCCTTGTTTGGAGCCGTGGGGGTCAGGACGGAAGAGAATCTCGCTATATTTGGTTCTCTATACCTCGCCCATCCTTGGATCGACTTTCTCCTTGATCGAGGACATGCCGCGAGTATGGAAGAGAGGACGCTCGCGGACGACACGGCTAACCATGTCCTCTTTTCCAATGACAATACCTCTGATATCGCGGCGTCTGGAGACGTGGTTTCTCTTCGACTTCCCTCGTCCGTATTGCTGAAGGACAAGGAGACGAATGCACTGCAGATCCCCACTCGACTGAGACAACCGTTGGTTGCGCTGCTGCTGGCGTGGGGCGAGACGGCATATAGGAGGGTCGCTGCAGAGAGTCCGATCACCGTCCGGGTAGGGAGATCACTTCGAGGATGCTGAACGTGCTGGTTAATAGCATACAGACGCTGGACGTGCTGTAGGTTGTTGGTGCGAGTGATTACCGGTGCTCACGCCGGGGAACGGTGCGGCGTACGGGAGGGTCGCCGCGGAGAGCCTCATCATCGCTGGGGTGGAGATTACCCCACCTGCGGGGCTGAACAAGCTGGCCGGGTGGGTGCGGATGATGAGTGCTGCGATATGCGGCTTTTGCCTCGAAAGCAGGTCATTTAAATCAGTCATGTAAATAATGACGTAAAGTCTTGTCGTGTCCAAGTTCTGAAATATAGACAGCAACTGTATCCCAGGACCACGCATACTGTGAAATAAGATAATCCTGGCGCGCGCGATATGTATCGGGTCAAGACTCAGTCGTCGCGCTTGGACAACAGACTGGGGTGCTCGTCTACAGTACAGGATCCTAGGGGAAAAGAAATGAGCACGCGCTCGTCGTATGGACGAGCACAGGAGCAGGGCAAAGAGAAAACTACGCGATAGATATCATATGGACGTTTGAATAGAAAGAACGTATGCGAGAATGTAGACATGGTCCGGGAATGCAGACGCGCGCCCGTTGCGCTCCGGATGCGAGCGCGCTTGCGTACTCCAACACATACTTCTTGTGTCGATCCCCCAGGCCACAACTTAACTTCACGCCACGCCTCGCCCCCAAGGTGAAAGAGTAAGAATCATTTCGAATGCATGCCGAATAGTGGACATGTTGGCTGGCATTGTGCAACCTGGTCGTCTAGATGTTAATACCGGTTCAGCAAACAACGATGCAATGATCGTGCTGTGCGCCACACATCACCACTGCACTCTCGCAAGTAAGACAAGAATTAGTCAAAAGTTTATGAATCAATTCGTCGTAGCATATAAATAAGTAAAGAAAAGATAGCTAGAAATTGGCACTATCAAATTGTATCGTCATGAATGCTGTCCAATCAACGTCTGATGTGATCATCGAAAGGGAAAAATCTTGCTAATGAGAATGATAACTTAATTGTTCACGACAAAACATCTCAAGGGGAACGAGAGAGGAAGACTGCTGTAGCATGGCTCAGGCACAGATGCCTAGATCTTTCCACAAGCCAGAGGCATCTCCGGGAGTGTTGGACTGAGTCCACTGCACCGCAGACCAGAGGCGACCGTTATAAGTGACTCGATTCCCTGCCGTGTATGCAACGATGCTCTGCCACGCAGCGACTCCGTTACAATTGACCTTGTTGTTGATCGGCTGCGTGCATGTTCCGCCAGGAGTCCACTGATCGGGATGCGTCGACGGATCGTTGTCGTACGTCCATTGCTTCGCGGTGTACAACTGTCCTTTAAAGACGACTCGATCGCCTGCGACATACTACGAATAAAGTAGGGGAGGGCGCGTCACGATCGGCGAGTCAGTGAGACACCGATCCACATACCGCGAGAGCAGATTGCCAGTATTGCACACCGTCGCAGTTGACGGTGCCAGGAGCCGGAGAGGATATGGCCGTAGGGGTAGCAGTGACCGACGGAACGGTGCTCGATACCGTCGAGGTAACGGGGGGGACTATCGGGTTCGTAGGGGTTACTGGTATGATGGTAGCCGAACCGGTGGAAAATATGATGCACGATGAGGTGGTCGTCGGAGAAGTCGTCGGGGTGGTCGATGGAATAGTCGACGAAGAGGTAGTCGACACTGTGGACTTTGTAGTGCTCACTGGTATGATGGTGGTCCCACTAGTGGACGTGAACGAAAACGATGAGGTCGTGCTCGGAGTAGTAGCAGACGAAGTAGTCGTCGCCGAGGTAGAAGTCACCGGGGTGGTCGATGGAATAGTCGACGGACTGGTCGACGAAGAGGTAGTCGACACTGTGGACTTTGTAGTGCTCACTGGTATGAGGGTGGTCCCACTAGTGGACGTGAACGAAAATGATGAGGTCGTGCTCGGAGTAGTAGCAGACGAGGTAGTCGTTGCCGAGGTAGAAGTCACGGTAGAGCTTGTCGAAACCGTCTGCGCGAAACTAGACGAGGTAGTCGTCGCAGTGGTAGATGGGGTCACAGACACGCTGGAAGACGTCGTGCTCGACGAGGATGTCTGCTGGGCCGACAAAAAGGTCTGCAAGTCGGGAACGAAACAGACAAATTAAAATGCGCCCTCATTGCCAGTCAAGACTACTCACAAAGTTGTCACGTCCAACGACGGCACCATTAACAGTGGCGAGCGACGTCAATAACGATACCAGGGCATATAGAGTAGAGGGAATCATGGTGAATGGATTTTTTGCAGATTCAGGCGAAAGGGGTAGGCGCCGCTGGGTCGATGAAGATGGGTGTGGTAGCGCGAGGGGTGAAAAAATTCGCCGTGAAGCCCTCAGGGCCGAATACCCGCCTGCTCTTATACCATCGCGATTATATTGATGGCCCCGAAGACCCCCATTTTTTACACTGATCGCACTGCATTCCATTCAGTCAGCCTGGCCCGTCATACAAATCGTCGGATTATCGTACCCTTTTATCGAGAAAAGGGGCGCCTAACAATTGAATCGGGAAGCCCAGACCTCGCGGGCCATGATCGCGAATTCATTCTTGAGTTAGGCCCGCGCCGGAACGCCTGCAAGACCCTGCACGACCTCGAACGATGCCAAACGACTGCTCGAACTGCTTCAAAGTTTGTCGACGACGTTCGTGCTCGAGTGAAAATGTGCAACCAAGTGGTGATCTCGACCAGGTGGCTTGAATGCAGCGACCTCGGGGGGTTGACTGTGATCGACAATGACGTCAGGGGCTGTGTGTTGACTTTGGGGCAATCAAGATTTGTCATCCGAGACAGCGGACACAAAATCCCGTGCACGTGATAGATTACATACGTTGGCTGTGCAAAAAGCCCCTATCACGTGACATGACCAGACTTGGGGAATCCAAGTGAGCGGTCGATACCATGGCCAGATCCTGCTCAGCGTTTCGCTGGCTCATGAGGTGTGCAGAATATCCATCAGATTCTACACAATGAGTCATCACTGAAGTGGAGGAGGCAGCTGGCACTCCGAATATATATGCGACAAAGTTTGCCCAACTTCGACACGCCAGACGGCACGAATGATGGATGAAGCCTATAGTTTTTTCTGGATGCTCGATGACATGACCAGTTTTGTATGGAGGGACAAGACAAGTACCTCGAACGATTCTCGCGCGAACTCGGTAAGTTTGAGTATCCTTGAATGGACGGGTTAATAGCACAGGGAGCGTCGACTCCCCGGTGAGTTTGTAGAGTTGCCCAGACGAAACCCTCGGTCGAGGAGAGAAACGATCAAATTTCAGTCAGGAACTCCATGGCCTCAAAAAACCTACCTGAAGAAAACAAGAAAAAAAAGAGGCATACTGCGAGGAAAGAGACCACAGATGACCAGCCTTCGAGTACGGGTTCATTGCCTGGCCTTGCATAGTCACGTTTTCGGCGCCGCATTTCCAAATTCCAACCTATGAGGTAGTCGATCTCGCCGAGATGGGGAGATGCGCGCGATAGAAGTGACCGCACGACCCGGACGTATCCTTGGAAGGAGGTAGAGGAAGTCATGCCACCGTCGTCAGATCGGCTGCGTACGTACGATGTGACGATGGTGGGCCGAGTGCTCCTGCATGCAAGCGACGCTCGCGCTTTGCCTTTTTTTTCTTCCTGCGTCCCATAGCGTCTTGCCGAATATCGTAGCTGTACATACATACCCTACGGCCGCTCGACTCGGCCGTGTCATGTTATACGATGATAGACCCGATAGAGCAGCCAAGCTGCACCGCGTTCTCACTCAAGAAATGGGCTGCCTGTAAAAGAAAACCAAGAACGCATGCATGAGACTCGCGTTGTTGCATAAACATAAAGTTTTTTGATGAAGAAGAGTACATGGCCTGTAGTAAGATGAGCACCCATACTCCCGACAGCCATCGCACAGCGACCCGGTTTTTACCCTCCATGTTCTCTGTCATCAGAACGTGCTGGGACGGTGCGCGACAAACGTCGACTTTGTCTTTCCGACGCGGTGTGGGAGAGGGAACTTGAGTCGGGGAATGAGCAACTGCCTGATATAGGGACGACGAACGTCGTCCGTCTTTTCGATCTCGACGACGCGGAGGATCTGTTCACATTTGTCGACCAGTCAATCGACGCGGTCATCAGAGGTTGTAAAAACGGGAAGCGTACGTGAATCGACCGGAACCGCGCACGGTGTCTGGCAGCCATGTCCTGGTACAGCGCTTTGACAGCGTCCGCACGCGAGAGTTCGCGGAACTCCTTGTACATGTTGTGCGTGCCCGAGCGGGAATCGTAACGCAACCAGATGCCAAAGTTTTTGACTTTCAGCGGCTTCTTTTCGTAAATCTAAGAGAGAAAAAAAATAACAACAGGGCAAACGACATGCGAAGTCGAGACCCGTTCATCAGCAATCCCATTCCGCCTGCCACTTGAACGGCTGCAAGGGATACACACAACGTTGACACCAATGATTTCACCGCTCGCTTTCTTGACCTTTTTCAGTTGTCTGGTCGACCATCGGACTAAGATCGCGACGGGAGGGAAATTTGAGAGGGGCGTACCTGAGGAAATACCAGAACCGCGACTTGGCGACGACCTCGTTGGGCGCAAAGATACGCATGCGGTAGATCTTGGGAGTGGGTTCCGATTCGGTGGGGAGATGGCGCCCGACGACTTGGTACTCTTGAAGACCCATCTGGATCACAATCGAAACGTCAGCATGTGCATATCCAGTGTTGGAACATGGCATCCATCCTCGACAGACTGAGGCGTTGAATTCGGGATACGGATGGATGACAGAAAGTCCATGCGAATGTCAAAAATGAGACATACTTTGGAGATAGACTTGATCTGGAGTCGTTGACGCTGTCGGTGACGATGAGGAGGACCTTGGGTAGACCTTGGGTGTGTAGTTTGTGTCTGTTTGTCACTAGCTGAGTATGAAACTGGCTGTTGCAAGCCGGGCCGTCCCAACATCGCCGACTTTTCTAAACGATGGCAAGCAAAGCATCGATGACCTGGGGACGAATTTAGCTGTGAATAGAAGGTGGCAATCAGGGGGAGAACTGAACGGCATCAGCACTTGCGTAGGTACGCTTCATGTTCTCCCTGTGAACTGTGTGATATAGGAGAGCGAGTCATGTGACCTTTCTCAGTACTGGAGACAGCTCTGTCTTTCTCCTACCATGCTCTCATATGATGCCCTGAGAGGACTTTGGAGCTACAACTTATGTTTTATCTTCTTTATTTAAATGAGGCCCAAGTACCACTAGATACTCGAGCCTCACATCTATCTTGTACTACCAAATGTACCTTTGGTCATGTTCATCACAAGTGTCAAGGGCAAAAACTACTTCTGATCCAATATTCCTCCATAATACTCCATTCTGCAAGAAGCATTTACCTAGAAAAGATACAGACATGTCAAGTCAGACCAATATCCTCTCCATCATCAAGGAAGACTGCCTTGAGCATCAAATAGGTCCACCAAAAAAAGAGGACATGAACATGCACCAAGTTAGCCGCCCATCCAATATCATACACAATCATTCTCGAAATCGTTCATAAAGTCAAGCCTGGGTCGCTTTCAACGACTCCCTCTGGAATCCTGGATACCCAAGCTCAATCTCCTCCGTGATCTCCCGCCTGTAACTTGGAACGCCAGCGGCGTAGTTGTATGCCTCCCGCTTCTTTCCAGGGATGTTCGCACCATTGTACCAGCTTTTAACGATCGGTAGGAGCGTGGCGTTGGACAGCGCGTCGATGTGCTTCTTGTAGGCCAGGACCGCGTTGGAAGTGGGCGCAAACTTGGTGATGCCATATTGCTGAAGATATTTGATCGTCTGGACGATCCAGGAACCCTGGACATGAGTGCATACAGGGCCGTTGCAGAATGCGGTCGGTCCGTGGGGGCCGTACACAAAGTACAGGTTCGGGAAATTATCGATCGTCATTCCCAAGCTGTTGCGAGTGAGAACGTAGGTCGATCATCGATGGCTATGCACAAACAATCCGAAAACTCACTACGTGATCGTGCCATCCTTCCAGTGGTCCTGAATCGTCTCTCCGTTCACACCACGTAGGTCTATATCAAGGAACGCTCCGGTGTGCGTGTCGAACCCTGTGAAAATCCAGTTCGTCGACAGGTCTACCACTCGAATTCTCTGCCACACGCACCGGTGGCCAACACGAGCACGTCAAACTCGTACTCTTTTTCGCTCGTCTTCACCCCTTTGGGTGTGATCTCCAGGATCGGACTCGCGTTGACGTCAACAAGGTCGACATTGTCCTGATTGAATATCTCATAGAAATATTGCTCCAAGCATGGACGCTTGCAACCAAACGGGTGCGGTGCGACTGCAGGGGCTAACAGTTCGCGTTTTGTAGGGTCCTTTACTCTCTCGCTGACTTTCTTCCTCCAGAATTCATAAGCGGCGGCATTAGCCTCCTTGTCATAGATCAGGTCCTCATAGTTGCCAACTATCCATACCGGACGGTTGAGCCTCTCGGTTAGTTGTGACAAATATGGAACACTTACGCCAGTAATTGAAACCTCCAAGGTCCCATAAGGCTTGGAACGTCGTTTCTCTTTGTTCTGGGCTGTCTTTCATCATTGGACGAGGAATCCAATCCATCGATAATCCGCCAAACGTCGTGGGGAGCTTTTCGTAAATCTCCTCGTAGAATGGCTTGAAGTGGTTCTGAGCTTGACTACTGATAGAATATTGAACCATGGGAATGGCGAGGTTCGGAGTTCGTTGGAACACCGTCAAATGTTGAACCTCACCCAAGTGCACGCCTCAGCGGATCGACAATAAGGGAATCAGCGGGTGGAGACCTACGTGTTGTCCGATCTCTTGGGTGACTTGAACACCACTTGCTCCCGTCCCGATGATTCCGACCCGTTTACCAGTTGTCTCGATCCCTTCATTTGGCCAGCGCGACGTGTGGGTGCATATCCCCTCGAATGTTTCAAGTCCTTTGAATTCTGGAGTGTATGGTTTCGATGCAAATCCCTGAACAAAGGTTGGTCATCGGAAAGGGTGAGATATAAAACGGGGGGTCTGACAGAGCACACGATGAAATGACGAGCGGCAGCCTTGTATACACCCTCTTTTCCGTCAGACGTGACATGCCAGAGGTGCAAGGTGTCATCCCAGTGGGCTTGTGTTACGCGTGAGTCAAAGCGACAATCTTTTTTCAAATCGAGCTGCTCGCTGACATATGCAAAGTATCTGTTCGGTGTCTTTAAGTGAGCTCTAGGAGACGAATTGGAGAGGAAACTGATGACATACGCCTGTAGTTCCTTCCATCCGGGGAACTTTTCGGTCCACGTCCACCCTTTCCAGATCTCGGGGAGTGGAAATTCATACGTAGGGACGTCGCTGTCGACGCGGGCACCAGGGTAGGTGTTCCAGTACCATGTGCCACCGAGAGTGGAGCCAGCCTCGATCAGCTTGCATCTCAGCCCTTGTTCGCGCAAGTGGATGAGCTGGTAGACGCCTGCAAACCCTCCGCCAACGATGATCGCATCATACTCTTCTTCCATAATGCAGGTGTAGGGGACGTATAGCAATATACCCTGTGTGGTTGCTCGGTCGATGGTCCTTTATCCTTCGAGAGACTGTCGGTCACACTGTGAGATCTACCCACGCGGTGTTCTAAAGCCTACTGCGCATGTCGAGGCGATTGAGCTGTCCGCGGTTATTCGCGATGGAAATACCCGTAGGAAGGAGATCGGCTTAACCCCCTTGTCGGAAAGCCGCTACTTCAGTCCGAAGATTTTCCGCCCTGTGGGAACCCGTCGATAGGGAATTTCTTGCAGGCCCACTATAGTTTGGCACCGCGTAGTTGCCCATAGTATAGATCGTGGTCCAGTTCTGTTCCGCCCGATCCCTCAGTGTTACCCGCCGCTAGCCACGGTGGGTTTTCATTTCTGTGATAAACAACTCCCATAGGCGATAGAAAGGACACTCTTCGGGGATAAGCGATTCATCCATCCCTCACCAGTCACGGGGTGCGAATATCCACTCGCAAATTAGGGTCTCGTGAGTGTTCCTTGAGACAAGCTTGTCATAGTATGCCTAAGCATGGAGCGGAAAAAAGCCTTGGAATCGGCCTTCTGAGGGTCCTAACCAGGTTACCAGCCAACCTATTCCCTCTGAAGTTGAGGCAGTTTGCAAAACGAGAAATTTTGCCAGCTCACTATTTGACCTACAGCCACGAGTCGAATTCTGTGACGCCCAAATTGACTCGTTATTTATATCCAAAGTTCGGACCAATCGTACCCTCCCCGTCGAGATCCTAAAAAAGGATTTGATGTGATGCTTTCCTGACCTCCCACAGCCGGTGACGGAAGCGATTGACCTCTCGGCAAAAGGATGGTAACCATCATCCTGGTCTGTCACCAAGCACATCCACTTTCCTTCTACCATTCAAAGGAAAGGGAATCACACTCTCTGTACCGTCAGTATTGAAGAAGGAACCAAAAACAAAAAAAAAGGAAACGCGGTGATCAGCAGCACCCACTCAGCGACGCCAACGAACTCCCCGAGCGTACAACACATATTGTAGAATTGTCCGAGTCCGCACGAGTCTCCGCTCTCATTGAAATAGCTGCATTTCGAATTGTCATTGAAAAAAAGGAAACAATGATGAGCACGCGTCGACGACATCAACATATATGTATGTTTACACAGCAATGTAGCAGCTCTGGTAAGGAACACACACACCCACGTACGCGGGGTTACACTCCCCTCGTACAGTGTCAAAACACCTGGGGTGCGCTCCAGCTGAGCTGCTGCTCGCTCTGGGACTTGCGGTAGACTCCTGCAGGGTCGAGAAACGACAGAACAAAGCCGCAGGGGGACAATAGTGCGAGTCCGGAATGAGTTGAAGAAAAAAAAAAGAGAGAAGTGTTCACTTTGTAGAAGGGCATGCACTAGTTTAGGGTAGGCCTCGGTTCGTCATGAAAAGCGCAGAGTAACAACATGTACGTGTGTCGTCGAGAGGGACGTCGAACGTGTCAAGGAAAGCAAAATATACAATATATAAGTATATCCAGAAAAGAATGTGTATTAAAGCGAACGTAGTCGTCTATCCGTAAATGTGTTGAGCGCACTGATGAAGAAAATGAAAAAAAAAAAAGCCGATAGAGTGCTGAGGAAAAAAAGATGTGCAAGAGTGAATTGCTTCGCCAGCGAAGATGCGGAACATGAACCGGAAAAATATAATACATGTCATGTCAGGCTGGCCAGATGCGCCCGCGGAGGTTGGACCTCGGCCGAGAGGTGGATTCAGCGATTCGGCGAGGTCGTCTAGGTCGATGCGTCTTCGTTGATTCATTTTGCGGGCTTTCGTCGTATCATACACCGCGCCAGCGCGTCCAGGTATTATGTTGTGTGTTATATGCGGATAGGGTGTTTTGTGCGCGGGTGAGGGTCATGCTACTCTTAGCCACGTCTAGGATCTAGATCTGACATCAAATACCAGCCTAAAGGGGTGTATGGCACACACAAACCGTAGAGAAATTGCAAAATTCCGTGCCATCCAAGCGCCAGATCGTCATCAAACATCAAAAAGGTTGAACCATGCGAGAACGTCACGCGTTCATTATGGACGAGAATCACAGCCCGTCAGGCGAGCGTCGGGTTTCTGCGGGCGGAGAGTGGAGGTCGAACCAGCTCTCCCGAGGAACGCTCCGGATCGTGGACGTTCCAAAAACATCGACCACGTCGTTCTCGTGTTCGTGCTCATCACTTTGCACGGGTGTCCCCCCGCTAGGAGTCCTGTCGGGATCGTCCTGGGTCGCGAACGTCGTCGTGCTGTACAATCGATTTTTAACGACCTGAGACGAACAGTTCAGTATAAGTATCCGAATTAACGCTATCTGGGGAGGAGACAGGAAACTCACCCCACCAATGGGCCGCGAGTAATCCTCAAAGTCCCTCAAGCTCGCGTCGCTGTGCCCTTGAGCCCGCAGACGGGGATGTAAGAGGCCGTCTGCGAGGCGTGATTCCTCTGTGGGTACCGGCGATGGTGTGGGCGCAAGCATATATCCGGTCGGAAATGGCGTTGGTGGAAGAAGTCCCCCTCCATTAGAGAAAGGATCGCGAGGATCACGCATCGATACATTGGGTTGGGTTGGGCCTGGTTCTGTGCGAGGCGGTGTTCCCGCTCCAGAGTATGGTGAAGGCGGATGTGGATCAGGGTTTGAGAGGATAAACGAGAACCGACGTCGATGAGGTGTCGCAGCTCGTACCTGGATTGGAGGTGGTGTCACCCGATCAACAGCACCCTTTTCGAGGTCAACGTCCATAGAAGCCCCTGTCGGAGACGGCAGATCCTTGTTGGAGGAACGAGGCGAGGGCGTATGTCCAGCACGGCGCAGGCGTCCTAGCAATGCACGAACGCCAAGAACGGGGCTTCCTCTTCCCTGCTTCTCGTCCACGCTTCCCGAGGTCGAGGCCGATGTCGAGCTTTGAGGCCGTAGTATCCCGTGCTTCTCTCGCAGGCTCTGCTTCTCCTTATCTGAAGCGGCTGAACCCCGGTCTTTCCATGCCCTGAAACTCGTCGGAGCGACCCCGAAACTATACCGATTGCTCCCTGTCCTCTTCCCCGTGCTGCCACTGGACAAACTCCCTTGTCTATTGAATCCCAATTTGAAGCCCAGACCTTGACCATGACCTTGGCTGTAAGAGCTAGACAGTGCCCCCTGAGATGAGACGCTTCTAAGGACGTCGAAGCTGCTTGGAGTAACGCTGCGTGTATACCCATAGGATCCACTTCCAGAAACAGTTCGCGTGTCGTGTGACCCTGAGGCGTCATATTGGAGTGCCGGGTAGACACTGCCCGGACTATGGAGCGAAGCTGCTGGTGAACCAAATGCGGACCCAAGGCCAGGCAGGGGACTGATGCCCTCAGGCGTGGAAGCGCCCGCAGCCACCTCCTGAGTCGCTTTGCCAATGCCGAGAAGTGGCTCCTCGCTTCCTGTCCGCGTCCTAGTGAGAGCGTCCACCGAACCTGAGCCGGAGCCAGAACCCAGTGTCTGCGAGCGAGCATAGTGCGACGTGCAAGACGGTGCAACACTATACCCATGGAGCCATGCAGTCGGGTCAGGGCCTGGTGAACTTTTCCTGCGCGAAGCCATATAATACGAGGATGGTGGTGGGACAGGCTGCGTTGCTGAGTGGGACAGGGGTTGTGATACGGGTGGAGGTGGAGACAGTGGGACCATGTAAGGTGAGCCGACAGCGGGCATTACATGAAGGGGTAACGTCGGAGACGGCGTTCGAGTGACGTTGTCGCCCTCATCTATGTCAGTGGTGGTGTCGTGGCGGGACCCATAGACCCCACTAGTACTCCCTCCTTCGTCGCCTCTTCCAAAACCCTCCATCGAATGCAAGGTTGCAAGAATCCCCGTGTGACGGTGCTCCGTAAGTGTACTAGCTTGGTTCATGGGACTACCGGTAGTGAGTGTGCTTCCCTCGATGCCATACCCAAGTTCTTCCACGTCCAGTATCTCATCGACAAGAGGGCCAGGTGCGTGATTCTCCGACGAGACGAGTGTGGCTTCTCCCATCAGTCTACGATGACGTCTACGAGCGCAGAAAAGCCAAAGAGCCGAAAATGCAACTGCACCGATGATTCCCAACACGATCGCTGCAATAGTGCCCGGTGAGGGGGATACCGTGCTATGGTGTATGGTGTAAGTCGCCAAAAGTGAAAATGGTCACCAGAAAAGGCAAGAATGAGGAATCATGGCCAAGAGGCGGTTGCAAAATTGCCAGATAAGTGATCCAGGCGTGATCATAGAAACAAAATGGTCAGCTGTGGGCACCGGATAGATCATGGCGACACAGGGGTTAAGATGCAAACAAAAGAGGTAGGTATGAAGTATCACTAGAAGCACAAAGGGAAGAAGGTCCAATCTCCACGAAGATCCTCTTTGATTCCGGATGAAACAAGTCCGAGGGGTTCAAAACAACACGAACAAGGTGCTCACCTATTTAACGTGCCTCCAGGAACCTTGGTACTCAACACGTTGCTCGTGGTAACAAAATCTGTAGCGGTCACTCCTTGGCCCAGAACGACAGATGTGATCGTATAAATCGACGTAGACGGCGGGCTGAGATATGAAGAGGGAGGTAAACTAACTGATGTCACTAGCGTCGTGGAGAAAACAATGGCTATCGTTGAGACTGGACTCCTAGTTGTCGTATATGCCAAGGATGATGTAGATGGATCTGTTACAACGGAAGACGAAAGAGGCGAGGTTGTGGAATGAGTTGATAAGTACGAAGAGTCTGAAGCGGGCGACGAGGTTTGCGTTGCAGAGGTTTCGGAAAATGGGGGAGTAGGCATTGACATAGACGTAAAAGTAAGTCCTGACGTAGATGGTGAATTGGTAGAATGGAATAAAGATCCAGACGAAGAAATCGTGGACGAGGTTGTTTCGGACGCAGCAGACCATGGGGTAGGGGAAGCAGAAACGTCGGAATTAGAGCTGACAGGGATGGATGGTGGTAGGCTCGTACCCGCGCTGGTAGCTGCTCCCGTGGTCGATCTCGGAGAGCTCGCAGAGGTGGAAACGGTAGAACTGAACCAGAGTCAGCGATATAGAACAACACCAACAAAGAGTATCACCTCGGACCACTCGAGGGGCTATTGACGCCAAAGACGCTCAAGGAATAGGTAGATACAGGTACTCCTGAAAGTGGCATCGTCGAGGGGAGCGGAGGTGATCCGAGGTCTAAGAAAAAAGAGGTGTAGGATGACGGAGGGGTGGAAGTCTGATTAGGTGTTGGAGCAAGGGGCGTGGACAAGGGCAGCAGGCCCGGGAACGGGTAAGCCTTGCCCGGGATGGCCCCGGAAGCAGGGGGATTGGTGTTCAAAAGGACAGATGAAGGGCCGACGAACATGCGGTAGAGTGCATGTGAGGTATATAAGTAGACTGATGATGCTATGTTGGCGTGAAAGACGTGAGTGTGCACAGAGTGAAGGGGCCTGTGATGGAGAGAGGAAAAGAAACAAGAAACACCTTGCCGATGGGATTGTCGAATTGTGGCTGTTTAGCGGAAGAGTCGAACCAGAAGGTCCGTTACGATAGTTAGCAGGGTTTGTACGACACTTCGGGACCATTCAAATGTAGCATTATGGCACTGTCCTCGATCGAGCCGGTGCGGCGTTGTGGAGGGTGGTGGCATTGTCCTACAGCAGTACAACGGCGAGAACAGTGAGGTGATAATCGGGTTTTCCCAACACCGCACTAGGAGAGAAATGCAGCGGGGTCTTGTTCGCTAGTTCGACATGGCTTCACGTTAACCGCCTTTCATTTCAATGAACCCGACTTGAATCCGCTAGGCCTACATGTTTTGTTTTGCGCCCATCGAGGAACACCACAGGAATGTTGTTGCTGATGCGGCGGCAACGAATTGTAGTCGTCGTCGTCGAGGATGCTTGTTTGAATGAGGTCGTGTAGGCGGGGCACGTGCGCGACGTGTGGTTGCCCAGATAGGAAGTGGACTTTTGCCTCTGATTTCTCAGGCAACCTATCTCCGCATGTCTTACACGCTGATTTCATCAACGACGAGGATGCTGCAACCGAGTGTCGTCTGGAGCTGGTGGCCGTGTTCCAAGGCATGTTATACGATTTACAGCCTCTACCATTTCACTCAACTCTTCATCGAAAGCGGGCAATGTCGAGGCGAGACTCAGACACGGCTATTAATTCCACTGCTGCGAGCACGACACCCCATGTGACAAGTCTCCCGATGATGTCGAGTGTCGCCCACATTGCAGTGGGGACGAATGACGCATTTGTTGCCTGGCCCTCCCCTCTCCATCTTACCTGCCCTCGCCACCTCCGATCACATCGTCATAAGTGAGTACTTTCCCCTGGAACCCTTTCGCCAACTTGTTTGGCCCCACCTCTACCCCGCGTGTTCGATGTGCGAACCTCGGGTAGGATCCCGTCATGTAGAATTATACAAGTGCAATTGACTGTGCAATTCCCTCCAATATTTGACTCCAAAGTCAATTGCTCTAGGACCAATGGTTCCCGAACAACCGCCTTGATCGATATGAATAGTTATTTGCGCTTATTACGGACGGAGCACCGCGGTGGTACTTCCTGCGTTCACTTGTATGTGCACACTCAAGGCTCTTCACCCTACTGTCATTAGGCATTCCACTACAAGTTACCTGCGCATGGTTGCCTTTGTTTCTGTCGGCAGCTTTGGGAGCGTTAATTTCACTCAGGGATGCAATTGTCATGCTCACTAAGTGGGGTTTTTCAGTGGGCAGTAGTATTGCTACCTCAAGCTCAATACAGTATAACACTCGGCTCCCGGTGGATTTTGCGGTTGTCAACCTCCCTCGAAAGAATCATATATCTCATTCAATGAGTGACTAGTCAAGAAGACATCCTCGTTCACGGAGACGTTAGACAACCTTCCCTTCACGAGTACCCGCCCCCCTTTTTTTCTTGCTCATATGGATCCTTGTGTCCAAGAACACACGAATTTATGCCGCCAGCGCCCTCCTCGTTGATCCCAACGCCAGTGATTTTCTCGTGACGGACTCCGTGGTGACCGAGAGTGGGGCCATCGTTGGCATGCGCAAACCCGAACCCGGCCTTGCTACTCCGCGGAGCGGAGGCAGGATGTAGTCTGTGCGTGAATCCTCCTTGAACTGCTGAAATAAAGTACTGAAACTTAGATGTCACACACCTTACCCCAGCTATTACTTCTGAATGTCAACTTGGATTAGACGAGCCCTGAACAACATCAAGTCACCATCAAGAGTACGGGCAATCAAGCCTACCGTAGATGGGACGTATTTCGCTGCTCATCGCATAGGCGCAACCATTGAGCTGTCGTTTGCTCATTTGCGTTCTTGTCCTTCAGTCACTGTTCCGCTGCGGGCTCTCAGGTTGGCATATTTTGCATGTGGCCCTTGTCTTTCTAGCGTTCTACAGGTACCGTCGATGCGCATACGGTTAAGGGTCATCAATCATCACCACCAACTCGCAGGCGTGACGCGAGAAGAGAAACAGCATGGCCGCATTCCATCCCAGCCGCCCAGGTTCACGTACAATTACATGCCCACAAGTATATGGATTATGAACTTTACATCTCTATGGCGATACGGGCCCGTTGCAGAGATCTCCGGCTCCCATCGTGACAGGAAGGGCTGGATCGCGGATCCAGGCATCCATCCTCATCTGCCAGGGGTGGGCAACTCCGACTCGCAGGTGTACGCTCGAGGCGCCACAACAACAAAAAAATGTTGGGCTCGATGCGCAGATATACACTGAGTCGCTTCGATAGACACGCCACTCAACCAAGATTCCCAGTGTGAGATTGATAGTTTCGGATCACATCGCTCGCAGAAAAAAAACGCACAGACGCGCATTTGAAAGCGGGCACAGCTATCGTTGGACAACTCGGAGGAAATTTGGGTGCCCATACTGCCCGACTCCCCGCGAGGGAAAATTGAGAATAGGGTAAGCTCTTGATGGTGGAGCGGTTTGAGTGTACCTCGTTCAGTAAGCACAGGTTACCCTGAGGACGCATTTCCATTCGTCAGCGGTGTGATGGGCTGAGACAAGGGATTTGATCGCGCCTGTTAATTATCATAAAGGGATACTGTACCGCCTAGTCTATTTTATGTTTCGAGTGGGAAAAAACGAGTAATAGTGACCATATCAATGATGTACACGAGGCAAGTCCTCTGGACATTACTTGAAATCCAATGCGGACTCCTGGATGATAATCGTCGGCGTTTCCATCCTTGTCGTGCTCGACTTCGGCTGGGTCGTGACTCGAAGGTGCCTAGTCTTGGGTGTGGCCTGTTAGGGATGATGCCATGATGCCCGTTTCTTTTACGTCCCTTCGTTATCGCCGCTGAAGCATTGAACGGGCGTATGGTTTAAGAAAACACCGCACCTCGTGTTTTGCCGCCGCCACATCTAGAGGTGTCTCCTCTGTGAGACCATGTCATTAACTTCCGCCACGCGTTCGCACTCATCCGTAGAGGTAATGAGACCTAACCTGTCCGATGGAATTAGTATTATGACACGGTCTAGTTCGCTGATCAGGAGACGTCGCCCCTGACGATTTGCAGAGAATCAGTGAAGGGAGACCCACGTCGGGAATTAGTCTTGGTGCCTAGAAAATCGAGGGGGTCCCTGCTCTCGTGCAGTAGTCTCGAGTTCAAACTTGAAGTGGCACAAGAAAGTGTCCCGACCATGCGAGGTGAGGGTGACTGTACGAAATCAAGCTCAGGAATTCGGACGGTGCAAGTCCAACTTGATTCTAGTTTTTGAGCATGGACGGACCCAGGCCAGTGGGAAATTCGAGGGTACGATACTTATGTAAGTTCCGATTCTTGTTCTTTTGACACACAAGCGGAACTACGGCTTACCGGGTTCGATGGGCGGCGGCCACCGTAACGCCATTTCCACTGATACTCGGAACAAAATTTTGCGTTCTCATCCAGGACAAGTAATGTGGGTTCCATCGTCGACAAACGGGCAAACTTATCTGCTGAACCCATGACGACTTTTCACAAGTGACTAAAGCACGAGATTCGTGAAACCGAAGGAGAACGTGCCGAGTCTATCAGTCTCTTTATCTCTTCATGCGGCTCTCCAGCACTCGGATATCGCTGGGTACGTCATGACGGTGGATCCCATGCGGGATGCCCAGAATTAAACCAGAACAAGCGGGTTCCGGCTCCTCCAGGCCCGTTCAAGTTTAAGTGTAAAACTGACGCCGCTGACTAGTGAGTTATCTCTTGACGTTACATCAGGCTCAGGGACGTTCCAACAACTAACGTCACACTCTCTGGACATCAAGAATGGATGTATTCGTATCCTGGCACTCGTCCTTCCGCTTTTTCTCGTCCCATAGCGCTAGGGGCGTTTGGGTGCAGATCGGTGGTTGCCAACGAGTGTGAATCGCTTCCACACATGGAGTACCCCTTTTACTATGTTGGAAAACGTGCAGTTTACATTTCAAAACCGCAAGCTCAGGTGAGCCAAAGGGATTACGAGCGCGGCAACCTCTATGACGTTCCAGTTTCTGAAGCTTCTGAGTTGTTTCAAACACGCGACCAGTGATCCAAGTGGAACTAGGTTTAGATTTTTTTGATCATACGTGGTGAGTAATGGTGTCTTTGGCGAGTCGCAGCATTCGTTTTTTCCTGCGGTCAAGACTCTACTGACCTTACCGGAGTGCCATACTCAAAGAAACACGTGTGGACGTTGAACTCTACTCTCTCGAGCATAAAGGGCGCGCGCAAGCGACCATTTTTGCCCATTCAGAATGCCTCACCCTTCAGTGCTGCATGATTCCCTCCAGCAAGCGATTTCCAAGCGATCTAATGAGGGAATAACTGTATTTCATCTTGATGAGCCCCTCCCAACTTCTGCTCCTGATTTCTTCTCTAGCGACTACCTATCGCTATCTACCGATCGCTGCGTCAGGGATATCTTCTTGGGCCGGGTTCACACTGCGTCCCCCGCTCGTTTACTTGGGTCCACTGGCTCCCGTCTTGCGACGGGGAACTCTTTGGAGTCCAACGCACTCGAGACCGCGTTACAACACTTCTTCGGAGCCCCGTCCGCCCTGTTTATGGGCTCTTGTTTCAGCGCCAACGTGGCATTCATCTCCTCTGTCCCACGGAAAAATGACATCATTGTCTATGATGACCTGATTCATGCATCTTGCCGAGACGGCATTCGCGCCTCGTCGTGCACCTCCTATCGCTTCTCCCACAACTCGTTGTCCTCTCTCGAGAAATGCCTCTTCGGTGTCGTGCAGAAACATCCCCAGATTGTTCGGGGGAAGTCAACTGTGTTTGTTCTATTGGAGAGTTTACATAGCATGGAGGGCGATTTCTGCCCTCTGACAGAGATTGTAGAGCTCGTGGAAACCATTGTCCCCGCTGGACACAGTCACATCGTCGTAGACGAAGCCCATACGTCTGCAACATGTGGCCAGAACGGGACCGGATATGTCTCGCACCTAGGTCTGAACGAGCGAGTTCATACGAAGATACACTCATTTGGCAAAGGTTGGGGCTTTCGCGGAGGTGTGTATTTGTCATTCAGGGTGGGGAGTGAACTCGACGATCACTCTCATTCTACAGCCATCGTGTTAACTTCACCGATCATAAGAGATTATCTGATCAATTTCGCGTCGAGCGTCATGTATTCTACGGCGATGCCATATACAGACATCTACGCACTCGAAGCATGCCTCAGCGTCGTATCGAGCACACATGGCCAGGAGGTATTGTCGTTCATCTCTCCCATTCTTGTATCGAACTCATTTGGCACTCTGATCGCCATCACGGACGCTTCTTCGAAAAGCTTCGGCAGAGCTTAAATCATCTATCTCGTTATGCACGAGGGAAATTATCAATTTCCCTGAAAAGCTTCCCCGAAACAATTCTAGCGGTGGACAGATTCGATACTACGGCTGCGGTCTCTGATCACGCCTTGTTCTCCCCGATCATTCCAGTATACACACCTCGCGCGAGGAGCCTGGCGGACTATCTGCTGAAGAGGGGGTACGCAGTCTCCCCATTGACCTATCCAGTCGTGAAGACGCCCAGGATCCGCATGAGCATTCATGTATCAAACACGGAAGAGCAGATTGATTCGTTCATCGGCGAAATCTTGGCTTGGGCAGAGCTACAACGAAGTGTATTTTTACCCATAGGCAGTGCTAGCGACAGCGCAGGAATTGAAAGGTCGAGCTTGGAAGCGAGAGCGAGGCTGTAGGCATGCGGGCGCAAGACGAAAGCTGACCAACGGGTAGTGTACTTATGAGCATAACGATCAAGGAATGACCTGTATATTGTTTGTAACTGTAATCTACTTTCAATGGTTTAGGACCAGTCAGCCAGCCAGGAGCACCTTCAAATCCTCAGAAGCATTCTGCAAGGCCGTTTTCCCTGCCGGACCGATGATCCGTCAAAAGGGGAGGGTAGGAGATCGATTGGTGTGCCAGACGTGCGCGCGCAATTCCTATGATTGATGCTGTACACCTGTAATTATCACTATCAGCAAGGTGCAGATGCACCGGGCAACAAAGATGTGACGCACTCTCATCAATCAATTGATCAAATTTGACTCTGTCCATCCTTCCCGCAGATCACTGACATTTTCGCACACAGGTCAAAAAGAAAATCACGATGAAGTTTTTCATCGTCTACCATGGAGTTGATCCCAATTTTTCCGAAGATAGTGAAATCCACCCGGCAAGTCTTTTCGTCTTTTCAGTAGTACTGGACCCACTGCGCTCACTCCAGTATGTACAGGAAAGGTCGATCGAATTGAGTTAACCTCTCCATTTCGTCTACAAGGTTGACAGCGCTTGTCGGCAAACCCACAGGATCGGTTGAATTTCGCTCCCAAGCGGCCGCATTCCGCCGTCAATCGAGCTTGCTGAAGGACCTAGCGAGAGCAATTATACGCACTTTGCTTTCTGGATCCAAGCAGTCATTTGAAATCGATCATACGATGTAATATGCGGTAACCGGTAGAAAGAAGCTACATGTCTCGTAGCACCAATGCACTTTGCTCGTTTTTAGTCCGTGCTCGACATTCATTGGATCGCAAACGACGGTCCAACCTTACCCTGTGACAACGATAGCATGTAGATGAGTTGACCATCACAGTATTCATGTAGCGCTGACTTTACGATAGACCAGGTGACGAACATGTGAAAGCCCGGCCACCCATCCAATTATTATTTCAGATGCTTGCCACAGTTACGATGGAACGCTGGCCGCTAAGAAAAGACTATGATTCATGTAATCACGGACGCAACGGGTGTCCATGCCGGGTTGATCCGCTTCGTGTCTTTACAGCATTCGCCGCGCATCTCGAACGCCATCGCATTCCTTTCGAGTCTTCCTCGACATGATTTGCACTGTAACGGTCTCTCGTGAGACGAAATCCGAGGACCGGCCAAGCAAGAAGGCCACGGCGAACGGGTATCCACCTGCCCCAGACACTGTTTTGAGGGTTTGAGTTTGCCACGTAGCTCGAATTCACCGCTTTCCTTCTAGACTCGCGCCGACGATCCGCGCCGTCATCTATCTCGTCAAGGCTATACCGAGGATCAATCAGCCGTGTTGATTCGTGTACAAATCGAGCCTCAAGTACATACCTTCCCGCCATACAAGTATAAAATTGAGTTTTGTTTGACAAGTTCAGGGTCGAGGGAGTCCCGGGTTTATGGGTCCTGCTTGAGTGGATTTCGGTTGCGCAGTCTAAGTTATTTACGGAATTCTGTTGCCACTGTCATTGTAAAAAGGATTAAGGCCTGGTTCGTGAGACCGCAAAGTGGGCTTCGAGTGTTTGCACAGTCAAGGTTATTCATAATAAGTCCGGTCTCCACATCAAACACGCGGGTCAAACGTTGTTGGCTTGGTCATGAATTGGACGAATCATCAAGCATGTCGTTATCGTGCCGAATGCGCGAAATCTCGGATTGGATGTAGGTAATGAAGGAAACATTTCGGTGGCCCCCCCCTGAGAGATCACTGAGCTTGAGGGTTGACCAACTGTACTGAAGCACGATAAGGCTGAGGAGAAGTATAAGTCAACGGAGACGAGGTGGAGTGAATAGGCTGTTGAAACTAGTAAATGGGCGCAGGTAGGACACGTTCGTCGCTTGCTACTTTCCAATTTCATGCAGTTGTTTGTTTACTGAGAAGAACAAGCAGTTGAAACGAACAATAACAGTTGAAACCAGGCGTACGAACGTCGCAGATGACCGGTGATCGGTGTGAGTGTGAAACAGATGGGCCTTGGGTTATCAAGCTTCAAAGGCTGACCACCTCGCTGTCGGTTCGAACCGTTTTAGATGTTGTTGCTCGTTGGAGGGAGCGGCGTGTCAGACGATCTGTTTCCGTCTTCTTCACCATGGCAATGACGGTACAGCACGGCCAACGTTTTAACCAGCTTTGGGTCTCTTGGGCAAAGAACGTGGGCCGTACCGGAAGTTCCTGTCCACATGGTTTATTAAATGTTCTTTCCCATCACGATCAACCCTTTGGGGATTGGTTGATACCGGTCTAGCCGTGGTCAGGCTGTGCAACACGTAACATTTGAACCTAGCATAGCAAGACGACCGCAAGGCTCCTCTAATGGATAAAAGCATGTGGCAGGGCTGTTCCATCCCTACTCGCGCGGTCTCTCTGCCTCTCCTCCATTGACTCTCCTAACGGCCGCTATGGCTGATCCCGCTGTTGAAAGAAGCCCTGAATCAGCTCTCGAGGTTTACGAGCAAGATACAAACACCAAGCCTCCTTTTGTGTTGACCTTTGCAGAGGTCAAATTGTTGGCCATCACTGGTGTGAGCGTGGTTCCCAACATTCGCGACTCTTCTGACCATATCTTTCCCCTGTCCGTAGGTTGGTTTTTTCTTAGACGGTTTGTCTATCACTGATCACCATGCGACATGCGCTCACCGAGCTGAAATCAGCTTATGACTTGTTCATTATTAATGTAAGCATGATTTCCCCCAAATTACACTCCCGTACCGATTTCGTCTTGTGATTTAGCCTGTTGCAACCATGTTGCAATATAGGTTATACCATGGAAAGAATTTACCTAGTAACCTTTCAGGTCTGTTGAAGGCCTCAGCCAACATCGGTAGTGTTATCGGTCAATTTGGCTTTGGTAGGCACATACATTATACATATTCTTCGGAACACTCTTAGTGTATTGTCATCCAGGATATCTGGCAGATGCCGTCGGTCGTAAAGCCGTTTGTGAGCGCTTATCCTGTTCTTCGAAACTGATGAAATACTGACCTGCCCAAGACGGGAAAGAGTTGATGCTGATCATCATAGCAACCATTCTTTGTATTTCTTTACCAACCAGTACGTCCATCCCACACGCATCGGAGCACGGGAATAAATTTTCGCCCAAGATGACCTTACCCCGGATGGATCCTTGATCTATTTGTCTATATTCCGCATTCTGCTTGGCGTGGGCGTTGGAGGAGACTACCCCATGTCTGCCTCCGTCACCAGCGATCGGGCTTCGATTCGCAAGCGAGGTACTCTCCTGATGTACATCTTCGCCAACCAGGGCTGGGGAAGTCTGGTTGGAAGTTTGGTCGTGATCATTGTTCTGGCATGTTACAAGCATGTGATGAACGACCTGGGCGAGACGTCCAAGGTTGATGGAGGTCAGTGATACTTGCTAACTCTAGCCGTGCGTCCGCGTTGACCTAGTAGCGATATCTCAGTATGGCGAATCTGCGTCGGTCTTTCACTCATCCCCGCTTTCGCCACTCTATACCAGCGTTTGACGCTTCCTGAATCAAAACGTTATAAGGAAGCGCAAAACATGAATGCCGACAGTTCCAATAACTTAAAAGAAAAAGAACACGCATCGGATGAGGCCGAGGACGAACCTCAACTGGTGAAAAAAGCACATTTAAATGGTGACTGAACTTCCTTAGTTTGCATGATCGACGACCCATGTCCCATTAGAGTTCTTGGTCTACTTCTCCGAATGGCGGCATGCCAAAATCCTCATCGGAACCTGTGCATGTTGGTTCTTGTTGGACATCGCGTAAGTCTTTGTTTCCCTGAAACTGGAAAAGGAGCCTATAAGTTGACCTATTGTAGATTTTATGGCATCAACCTCAACCAGAACGTCGTGCTTGCACAGATTGGATACGCTGGGAAGACGGGTACGGCATGGGAGAAACTCTTCAAACTTGCCACCGGAAACATCATCATTTCCGTGCTCGGATTTGTCCCTGGTGTGCATTATAATACTCGCTGTCGGCTTGATTCCTGATCGGAAACATCTTCCGTGACCAGGTTATTATGTCACAGTGCTGACCATCGAGAAACTTGGCCGAAAGATCATCCAGCTTCAAGGGTTCCTGATGGCCGCGTTATTCTGTTGGTCTTTTTCTCGCATATTTTGCGTGGTCTCGTATAAACTGATCATTGTTAGTGGGTATCTTGGCTGGCAGGTACGATGAGTTCAACAAAGCCTCCCAGAAGGCGCCTTTCATTGTCTGCTTCACGCTACTCCAAGTGGGTCTTAGCATTCTGTATCACGAACCTATGTTCACCGCCATTCACTTCAAGTTCTTCTTCAATTTTGGAGCCAACTCGTGAGTCGACTTGAATCATTTCATATCCCTACTACTAACCTAAGAACGTCTTGCGTGACATCATTTCCAGCACGACATATGTGAGTACCTCTTGGACCACTCTCATCAACTGATCGAGGTTGAGCCTGAAATGTCCAGTGCTACCCGGCCGAAGTCTTCCCCACGAAATACCGCGCCTTTGCACACGGTATGTCCGCCGCTTGTGGCAAGGTTGGCGCGATCATTTCTGCCCTTGTATTCAACACCCTCACGGATTCTATCGGGACATCCGGCGTACTCTGGAGTAAGTCCTTTGCTCCCCGCGCTGTCACTCCACCCGCATTCCTGTAACGATCTAATGTCGGTATGCTCATATGCCTGCTTTTCAGTCTTTTTCGCATGCTGTATACTTGGAGCCGGTGAGTCACACCGATCGCGACGACCGTCGGTAGGATACTGTACTGACTGCGGTGCACACAGGTTTTACCCTTCTCCTTCCTGAGGTGAAGGGACGTGACCCCGACGCTGTGCTCGCTGCCGAACTCGCCGAAAACCGGACGCCCAGAAATGCATGAGTCCACATGTGCTGAACGTTCTGGTCCAGCCCCACGTCCAGGTCCCCGTTCTTCGTCACTAATACCCCCCCCCTCTCAATCACTGAAATCACGACATGATCACGTTAGCGTGGAAGTCACTCTCCATCACGAGTCCAATCCCTCCCCCACCTCATCCGGCGTTTCGTTGGTCGTGAATCAAACACAGACTTTGGCTCAGCGTGGCTGATGAAAGTCATATTTGTTTCCTATGCCAACATCATCGACCTGGATTCCCATGTAAATAAATCGGACGTATCTTTTTTTCCATATATATATATATATTGGACGCACGTTTACGCGCGTGCACTCTGGAACGGGTCGGGTGTTTCGCCGGCATTTCGACAACCTAACATGACCACGTCGCGGTCATGAAAAAATGAACGTGGAGGGCATATATGATGCAGAAACGTGCGCGAGCATGTGTACGGTCAACTGAGACACCGCTCGCTCCACTCATTATTATCAGGCTCCAGCGGCCCGTGTCTCGATTTGAAACGTCCTCACCTCGCCTTCTGCCCTTGCGTCGCAGGGACTATCAGACTTGGTCAAACAAAATGACGACTCCAGTGTTGTTGTCAAACAGGACAAGGCCGGGCGGGCCATCTGGAAAGCGCACTTGTTACGTTGCCTTTCACGAGGGTTTTACGAACCTACGCGAGGCCTGTGTAAGGGTTAATGGAAGCATTGGACAAGAGTATGTACCATGATATTATGGCATGGTAAGCACCAGAAAAATCCCGCAATTTTTATCCGGTCATGTTGCGCGATTTTGAGTGTAGTACTGCGCGATAATGGTACATTGTACGCGATATTTGAACCAGTAAATATACGATCCCTGAGCTCCTTCTGGGGCATGCCCTCCACCACCGGCGCGACAACTTTGCGCCGTTGTGTAGCCCCCGTCCTTCACCGTCATTGTCCCCGCCGTTGCACCATGGCATTCGCCACGTCGTCATCTTTTTCATGGCAGCAGTGGTGGCAAGTGGTGGTACGGTATTATCATTGTGCCATGCCAGTCACGACACAACCATGACCTCACTTGGCGCAGTCTCCACCACAACTGCCAGTGGATACGCGCACAACTGGCTACAACGTGACCAGATGCAGCCTCGGGTCGACCCATGGCCAATACTACGGGTGCAACGATAACGACGACGGCAATAACGACTGGGAGGCTGGTGCCACAACCGTACAGTGACACAATGAAGATGGCGACAGAAACGACGACGAGAGGCCAGTGATCACGCAACAATAGTGAGGTTGGCGACGCATGTCCCACCGTGCGATGGCAGCGACAACGACACGACGCGCGCCCCTGGTCCCTCAGGCCGTCTCGACTACCGCCGCTCATTCGCCATGTGCGCGCTATTATCGTCGCGTGGCCCCCAAAGCAAGATGACGGGATGGCTAACAGCGGTGGCAACATGTCCCCTCCGTTATTCCTGTGGCAGACGACGACAATGTGGAGCACACGGTACATGATGAAAGTGGTGAGGGACGAGGGGAGGGCTGCGCAATGGCTGCCAATTGCGACGACGAACGTGCCATGCAAGCACGCTCACAGGTTCACCCGTCACGGGTATGCCCACCGGCGCTGTTGCCCTGACCCATCACTAAACCCGTACCCGCTGTGTGGGGCACATACTCCCCGCGGGTGAGGGTACAGGTAACACTCTTGGTACGCGGAGGTGTACCCGTGAGCATCCCTAGCCACGGTCGTGCTGGGGCAGCAGTCAGGTAACCTCTCGTCGTCCTGCTCTGGTGGCACCTGTGCCTAGGCCTCATCGCAGCCATCCTGTCGTGCTGTGGCAGCAGTCATGCTACACCCTCACTGCCTAAATGTCATCGTCGTCTTGTCGTGGCACTCGCGGTGAGCTCTGTGCTGGTGATGGTGTCAGCATGCAGGGTGCACTGTACCATTAGTTACTCATAATCGCGCACAGTGGTATACCATTATCACGCCATATGATATGACACGTTCCCATTTATGGCCTGCTCAACGAGCACTCTTTGAACACGTAAGTTAGCAGATGCAGGCCCACCCTTCGATCCTTGTGCCCTACACTCCATCACGCGCGGCATAGCGAAGGGGTCTAGGGCAGGTTCAGAAGCTGGCAGGGGATTGCTGTTGGACGTGTGCTACGCGATCACGTGGTTAAAAGAGTATAAGTAAACGAGCGAGTGCATTGGATTACCCTATCATGTAAATACTTGCATTCGTACTGGCGAGTATGACAGAAAAGAATGGTAAGACAGATCTGCTGGATGAATATAATATTGGGTGTGGGCGTAGAAAGGCATGGTGTCGCATGAGATACGGGTCTGTGGAAGTATGGGCGTTGCAAAGGATGAAAGGTGGAGAGGCAACACGTGCGGGAACGAGCATCATCGAGGAGAGTGCAAGACTAGAATTAGGTATCGCAGGGAGGTGAAGGCAAACAAGAAACACGTAGATAGACAAAAGAGTATAAGCGAGACCAAACCAGACTTGAATGCGACGTGTTCGCGCCTACGCACTCCGAAGAGGTCCCATCGCCCGGCGTGCAGGTTCGTCCCGTTCCGCGAAGACAGCTCCTGCGCGGAGACCATCTTTGCAAGCTAGACGAGTTTTGGCCACCGTCTCTCTGCGCTCTCGGTCCTCGCGTGCGTTTTGCGGCTCCTCGTCGTCGAGTGCAGGCGAGGCCTCAGGAGCAGGCTTGGATGGGACAGCCACTGTCTCAGCGCTGACTGCGTGAGAAAGCTTCTTCTGATCAGTACCAATACCACCTTGTTCACCCTCCGAGGTCTCGTCGCAGTCGTTCTCTGGTTGTTGGACTTTAGCACGTTTGACGCCCTCGGAAGAGGTTTTCTCACGGCTACGATCACGAGACTTGCGCTTTCCGGCAGTAAACAATCTCTTTGGTGGACAGGCCTCGGCAGCTTCGTAATCAGGGTGGTCAATGGGCAACTTGGAAGCAGCGATCACCTCGCTAGGGAGTCCGTAAAGTGGGTTCTGAAAGGTTGCTTTTTGTCCACGGCTGAAAGATGACCGAATGAAAATAGTATTTGACGTGCAAGCGTGTGATACTCACAAGACATATGTGATTGTTGGCTTTTCTTCGAATGTAGGGGTGGGTGTTCCTTCCCGTACCAGAGCTTCGCCGACGACCTCTTCGTCGTCGCTACTGTCCCATTCCGAACGTGATTCGACCTTTTCGCTCGAGTCAACAAGGAAGGGGTTGTTTGGCGAGTCCCGCTTTGGCCAAATTTTAGTGGCCTTGGATTTCGTGGGAGTTTTGAATGGTTCATCGACGTAAGGCGATGGGGCACGAAGGAGCAGTCTACGTGGTGGAGTGACAGGGGCAGTCAAGTCTGTCAAGAGCTCATTGCGTTCCACCGAGGCAGCGCGTGCAGGCTGCATGACTGGCTGCCTTCTCGACGGCGGCGGCGATACGGGGGCCCTAACACGATAACTGAGCATCGCAGGTGACGGCGAATTTTCCTCCTGCGTCTTGTCTGATCGCGCCGCCTTCTTTTCCCGCTTCTCCCCACACGACGGACCGACACGACCAGTCCAAAATGCGTTTTCGTCTTCCTCATCCTCGTCGTGACCAGGGAGGACACCGAGCGTGCGACGTTTTTTACGATCTGGGCTTTCGTCTTCAGAGAGCTCGTCATCGTCACTCGCGGCCTTGTTATGACGGGTCGGTTTGACGCGCTTGATGTGGTCGGCGTAGCCGTTACCGAGGTCATCATCTAGGTCTGAGGCGCTGTTACTGTCATCGGAATCGTGCTGAGAAACAGAGGACCGTGCGCGCGACCGTGAGCGTTTGTGGTGTGTACGCGGAGGAGTCGGGAGGGACGCGACCGAAGCAGAACGTTTGAGGGGATGGGCCCGTTCGTCTGGATCGCGGAACAAGTGGGACGAGTCGAGGACTTGATTCATCAACATCTTCCAGCAGAAGAGAAAAAAAAGGATTAAAGTTTGACGATAGTTTGAGAAAGAGAACGTTGTGGGAGAGGACAAGATGGGATTCGTCGCTGTGGCCGTCCTCGTCGAACAAGAGCAACCAGCACAATGGCAAACCACACACAAATAATGACAAATAATAACCACAATGCGGGACTTGAGTGAGCCAAGCCTTGGGTACATCCACACCAAGTCAAGATTCTGTTAAATTCGTGACGCTAGGCCCCCGCAGCCGTTATACCACGATGCTCTGTCATAACCGTCCTTGTCATCGTGTGAGTGTCAACTAGTGGTATGTGGACCCGGTCGTCCCAAACCCGTGCTTGTCCTTCATCTATACCCCAACTCCCTTGATAACAGTCATTACTGCGTTCAATGGTTATTTTAGCTCCAAAGTCCTCTCAGGGCGTCGTATGAGAGCGTGGTAGGAGTATACTTTTTACTTATGCTACTCTCTCTTTTTCATCAGCTCCCTTCTCTCCTGTCTTCACCCAAAGACGTCACGGGCGCAAACCATACGTTCACCAACAGTGTCTCGATCCGCGGGAGTCTGTTCGGGCTTCATAAACTACCACAGAAATATACCACGGTATACCACACGTATGAGACTGTCTCCCGTACTGAAAAAGGTCACATGACTCGCTCTCCTGCGCGTCTTGATATCACGCGGGGAACGTGAAGCGTACCTACGCAAGTGCTAATGCCGTTCGGTCCCCCCCTGGCGGCCACCCTCTATTCCCAGCTGAATTCGTCCCTGGGCTATCGATGTTTTGCTTGCCATCGTTTAGAAATAAATCGGCGGGATATCTTTGAAACCCCCCCCCCCCCCCCCCCCCCCAAACACAAAAAAAACCACGCACCCACAGCGGGTCCACCACTCTGTCGCCCAGCATCTCGCTACGTTGGGGG
>JBBPKA010000015.1:233962-271296 GCA_038088995.1 Guyanaporus albipodus
CCAGCTGAATTCGTCCCGGGGCTATTGTTTTTTTGCTTGCCATCGTTTAAAAATAAATCGGCGGGATTTCTTTGAACCCCCCCCCCCCCCCCTCCCCAAAAAAAAAAAAAACTCTTGGCTCCTCGGATGGGTCACGTCTCTGGACGACCATTGGTCGGCGATGGTAGGTCAGACAGTGGTCTGGTAAATTTTCTCGTGGAACGAGTTGCGCCTCTCGTTTTCCAAACTGCTGTGACTCCGAGGCTTTTTTCTGCTCCGTGCCTCGGAATAGTATGACAAGATTATCTCAAGGAATACTCATGAGACCCTAATTTGCTAGTGAACATCCCCACCCCGGGTCTACTAATGAGGAGGTGGACCAACGGCGCGAATCGCTTATTCCCCGAAGAATGTCCTTTCTATCGCCTATGGGAATAGCTTATCACAGAAATTCCCCATCGGCGGTCGACACTAGGTATTGATAGGATGAAGGTGAGTGGATTCTCACAGGGCGGAAAATCAGCCTGTGGACCGAAGTGCTGAGAGGTAGACTCGCACATCCTCTCTCACGGCGTTCGACAAGGAATCAGCCGATCTCCTTGTCGCGAGCATTTCCACCGGGAATAACCGCGGACATCTCGAGGTCGCCTCGACATACGCAGTAGGCTGTAAAACACCGCGTGGGTAAATCTCACAGAGTAGCTGACAGTCTCGAGGGATAAAAAGCTGTCGATCGAGCAACTGGGCGTTCACCACACAGGGTACATTGCTATACCTCCCCAACGCCTGCATTATGGAAGAAGAGTATGACGCGATCATCGTTGGCGGAGGGTTTGGAGGCGTCTACCATCTCATCCACTTGCGCGAACAAGGGCTGAGGTGCAAGCTGATCGAGGCTGGCTCTGCCCTCGGTGGCACATGGTACTGGAACACCTACCCTGGTGCCCGCGTCGACAGTGACGTCCCTACGTATGAATTTCCACTCTCCAAGCTCTGGAAGGGGTGGACGTGGACCGAAAAGTTCCCCGGATGGAAGGAACTACAGGCGTATGTCATCCCTTTCTTTTCCTTCAATTTGTCTCCCAGAGCTCACTCAAAGACACCGAACAGATACTTTGCATACGTTAGCGAGCAGCTCGATTTGAAAAAGGATTGTCGCTTCGACTCACGCGTAACACAAGCCCACTGGGATGACACCTTGCACCTCTGGCACGTCACGTCTGACGGAAAAGAAGGTGTATACAAGGCTGCCGCTCGTCATTTCATCGTGTGCTCTGTCAGATCCCCCGTTTTATATCTCACCCTTTCCGATGACCAACCTTTGTTCAGGGATTTGCATCGAAACCATACACTCCAGACCTCAAAGGACTTGAAACATTCGAGGGAATATGCACCCACACGTCGCGCTGGCCAAAGGAAGGGATCGAGACAACTGGTAAACGGGTCGGAATCATCGGGACGGGAGCAAGTGGTGTTCAAGTCACCCAAGAGATCGGACAACACGTAGGTCTCCACCCGCTGATTCCCTTATTGTCGATCCGCTGAGGCGTGCACTTGGGTGAGGTTCAACATTTGACGGTGTTCCAACGAACTCCGAACCTCGCCATTCCCATGGTTCAATATTCCGTCAGCAACCAAGTTCAGGACCACTTCAAGCCATTCTACGAGCAGATTTACCAAAAGCTTCCTACGACGTTTGGCGGATTATCGATGGATTGGATTCCTCGTCCAATGATGAAGGACAGTGCACAACAAAGAGAAGCGACCCTCCAAGCATTATGGGACCTTGGAGGCTTCAATTACTGGCGTAAGTGATCCATATTCGTCACACCAATCCAGAGGCTCACCGTCCGGTATGGATAGTTGGCAACTATGAGGACCTGATCTATGACAAGGAGGCTAATGCCGCCGCTTATGAATTCTGGAGGAAGAAAGTCGGCGAGAGAGTAAAGGACCCTACAAAACGCGAACTATTAGCCCCTGCAGTCGCACCGCACCCGTTTGGTTGCAAGCGTCCATGCTTGGAGCAATACTTCTATGAGATCTTCAATCAGGACAACGTCGACCTTGTTGATGTCAACGCAAGTCCAATTCTGGAGATCACACCCAAGGGAGTGAAGACGAGCGAAAAAGAGTACGAGTTTGACGTGCTCGTGTTGGCCACGGGTGCGTGTGGCAGATAATTCTAGACGTATTCACGAACTGGATTTTCACAGGGTTCGACACGTACACCGGGGCGTTCCTTGATATGGACCTACGTGGTGTGAACGGCGAGACGATCCAGGACCACTGGAAGGATGGCACGATCACGTAGTGAGTTTTGGGACACTTCGTGATAGCCATCGATTATCGACCTGACGTTCTCACTCGCAACAGCTTGGGAATGACGATCGATAATTTCCCGAATCTGTACTTTGTGTACGGCCCCCACGGACCGACCGCATTCTGCAACGGCCCCGTGTGTGTTCACGTCCAGGGTTCCTGGATCGTCCAGACGATCAAATATCTTCAGCAATATGGCATCACCAAGTTTGCGCCCACTTCCAACGCGGCGCTGCGCTACAAGAAACACGTCGACGCGCTGTCCAACGCCACGCTCCTACCGATCGTTAAAAGTTGGTATAATGGTGCGAACATCCCCGGAAAGAAGCGGGAGGCATACAACTACGCTGGCGGTGTTCCTACTTACAAGCGGGAGATTTTGGAGGAGATCGAGCGCGGGTATCCAGGATTCCAGAGGGAGTCACTGAAAGCGACCCAGGCTTGACTTTATGAACGATTTCGAGAATGATTGTGTACGATATTGGATGGGCGGCTAACTTGGCGCATGTTTCGTGTCCTTGTTTTTTGGCGGACCTATTTGATGCTCGAGGCAGTCTCCCTTGATGATGGAGTTGATGTTGGTTTAACTTGACACGCCTGTATCTTTTCTAGGTCAATGTTTCTTACAGAATGGTGTATTATGGAGGAATGCCGGATCAGAGGAAAGCACTTCTACACAACTGGGTCTAGCCATGTAGTTTTTGCACTTGGCACAGCTGTCCCCCTAACTAACCTGAAACTTGAACAAATGTATAAAATTATCTTCTAGAAGGTGTTGAGGTGCTGGTGATCTATGGCAGGAACATCAGGAAGGATAAATTGGACAGGATATGACTAATGGACATTGGGTTGCACTACCTAATGAAAGTGTAGATCTGGGTAACCAAAAGTACACACCCAAAGAGTAGAGGAAGAACTGTACCTTCATGTGTGTACATATATAATCAAGAACAAAGGTGTAGTAGTACCAAAGAAAGTTAATATATGTCAGGTTGAACCCGAGTTCTCTCCATCGTCGAAGGAGATGGGCATCAAAAAAGTCCGTCAAAAAACGAGGACGCGAACATGCGCTAGGTTGACTCTTCATCCAATATTGTACACGATCATCTCTCGGGCCAGTTCATACAGTCAAGTCTAGGTCGCTTTCAATGACTCCCTCTGGAATCCTGATACCCGCGCTCGATCTCCTCATTTGATCGTCTGGACGATCCAGGAACCCTGGACTGAGCAGCAAGCGGGACCGCTGCAGGGTGGGGGCGGTCCATTGGGACTGAGCACAAGGTACGGGTTCGGGAAATTATCGATCGTTATTCCCAAGCTGTTGCGAGTGAGAACGTCAAGCCGATGATCAATGACCATGCACGAACAGTCCCAAAACTCTCTATGGAAATGCCTCGGAAAGAATGTGGGTATTCACACGATCCACAAAGCCGCCCACGGCATAGCAATTTTGCGAGCTGAGGTGCAGCCTGAGTGAATCAGGTATCGAGGTTAGTGTCATGAATTTTACTTTTACTTGTGCTTCCGCTCGGTCCATGCGCCCCCTGTGCTTACTCATGTAATATATTAGTCGCCTCGTGCCTCTCCTCCTTCCCTAACGCTACGCTCTTCTGTTCTAGGTATCGTACTGGAGCTACTTGTACCTACTACGATATTTATCTTCTGTTCTAGTGTCCAAAGCTGAATTCGAGCGACGTCGTCACGCTGCGGGGACTAGCGATCCTGACAGTTAGCCTTGACTATTTTCGATTGAAGCTCTGCTGTTCGGAACCTCATTTGCCTGATGAGGGGTGAAGGGGAAGTTGAAAGGAGATCCACGAGCGCTGGTATCAAGCGATAATTGATTATAGGCACTTACGGGGGTCATAGTCTTGGCGATAGCGTGATGGCGTGAAGTTCGGCTTTGATGGGCTTGCAATACTGTCATGTTCATTTCATATTACATTCATTTCACATCAATCACCATCGTTTAATCCTCATTACATTCATTTCCATCCGAGTCTGGACTATGACATAGTTACATGTGATTTACTCATGTAATGACATCATACCTTGTTATGGGTAGTATATAGTCTAAGCTTGTACATTCTGAAACCCTAGTTGCAGAATATTATCACCTTTGCTATCATTGGGGAATTTTTCCCTCAGTGTGATCATTGGACATAACATTATTCTACAACTACCCATCCAATCCTTCTCTCTACCACCCTATCCATCTTCCCCTCTACTCATTTAGCCCTCACATCCACTTTGGTGTTGTGAGCAACCTTCACTCCCCCTTTCTTCTAAGCTGGTGCATATGACACATCAGTCTTCCCTCAACACACTGTGTATAGCCAGATCCCAGGCTTAAGGGAGAACCATTGGGTATGTGAAGCCCAGAGTCTAGCACTCTATAGAAATGCTATTTATATGCTTGTCTGGCATTATAAATAAGGATAAAGTTGCTGTTCCCCATAGTGCACTAGGGGTGGTTCCTGGGTGACATTGACCCAAGCATATCTGAAGGGAAATGATATCCATTCCTTGAGGTTCATGTGATTATCTCTCAGCCTTTGCACTGTTCATGTCATGCAGAATTTCCACTTGACCATTGTCCTATATATCAGCATCTTTCCCTTCCCCTTACTGACTTCTCCTCCATCCCTGTTGATTTTGCCTCTCATGGATTAAGATTTTACTCTATAGACAGGCCTCCTTGACATGCCTGACCCTCTGCTTTTCACCAAACCCCCACATTCAGTCTAAGTGAGCTCTTGTAGCCTCAGACAATGTGTCCATTCATTCTCCTCTTACCTTCTACCCACCCTTGCCTATTTAGTACATTTTATATTAAGTAGTAGAAAATCATCATGTGGACTTTACAGCTCACCACTATAAGGTTCTTTAACTGTCTCATCCAAGTCACTTGGATATGCAATGAGACTGCCTTCATATGCACAAAATCTGGAGAGGTCTACAAAATCACCAAGCATGCCTGTGACTTTGGAACATGTCTCAACCCTACCACCTATACTCTTGAATGTTGTTGTATCTATGACGACGAATACCAACCTGACTTGTCCAAGCAATTTGCCTATGAGAGTCATAAGAAAATCCACTGCATGCAATGTGACAATCAATCCTTGTTTAGAGGATATTCCATTACAAAATGCACCCCACTTCCCAAATCCAAAATAGTGCCAATCTTTGATGAAGAAAAATGCTGGAAAATGATCACTGAAGAAATCATCAGTCCTCATAGACAATTTGGTGGTCTCCTTATCCTGGCCCAGGAATACTATAGGGCAATATGTGAAGAATCCATTGTACCACTGCTGCAATCACCCCCACCCACTCTGGAGGCACCAACTCCAGGTCCTCCCAAGGTTGTTCCAATAAGGGCAACACCACCTCCTTTGTCATCTTCCATCACATCCAAATCCTCACTGAAAATCCATACCCCATCAATCTACAAGCATGGATTCAAGACAATCACCCCCCCTCTGCCAATCATGATTGTTGCTCTGCAACCAATCAGAGCAATCACTCCCATCATCCTTAATAATGATAACTTCCTACCTCTTCCATCAAAGCCCACTGAGTCACCTCTCTCACAAAAGACAGTCACTCTCTCATCCTCACTTTCCATTACTCTCTACCCTTTTACTTGTTATGTTCCCTTTCAACCTGCTCTCTCCCCTCCTATATATAAGAATTGGGAAATTGACACAGTAAAAATGGAACTTCCAATCTGTATCTGACTTCCATCACCCTCCCTCTGAACCTCTTCAACCCCCTGCCACATCTCATGGTCTGGATTGACAAGTCCAGTTGGCTGGATCATTACTCATTCCCCTGCTCTCTCTGTTTCTTCAATAGAGACCATCAGGATGCCCCTATCAATGCTAGAAAAGAGAAAAAGAAAGTCAAGGACATGGACATAGGTGTTTAAAGTAGAGAACAAGATCACCAATGCCCAGCTAACTGAAGTGCAGAAGGGAATAAGACAGCTTCAAGCTAAAAATTATGCACTTCAAGCCCTTTTTCTGGAAAAGAAAGCAGAGGCATTGAGAAAAGAAATAAAAAAGAAAGAAAAGGAGTTGAAGAACAAGCAGAAGTCCTCCTCCAGTAGAATACATAAAAATAAGTACAATGTCCTTATGGTAGAAGAACCAAAGGAATCAATAACAGGATCAGATAAAGTCTCTATAAAAGAAAAAACACAAATGTTACTAGTGTGAAAGATGTCCAAGAAGACTAAACTCCCCTTGAGAGGGTCTGAGTTGGCCATAGGATTGGATCTGTTTGCATCCAAGAGAAAGATCATCCCTGCCCTGGATCAGGGGGTGGTCAATACAAATGTATAGTGCACTATCCCCAAAAATACATATGGACAAATCACATCACAATCAAGATTAGCAGTAAAAAAAAACATTCATGTCAGAGCAGGCATGATAGATTCAGATTACTGAGGGGACCTTATGGTCCTCTTGATAAACCAAGAAACTGATCCCTTTGAAGTGAATGAAGGAGATAAGATTGCTTAGTTAATAATAGAAAGGATTTATCACCTTAAAATAGTAGAGGTTGATACATTACCAACTATGAAACAAGGTGAAAACAAGTTCGGTTCTACAGAAATCCAAAAGGTAATTCATGACATGATGAGCAGTGGGGAACCAATCAAAATCCTAAAGAGAGAGGCATGGTTGTCTGATGAGGCAGATCAATCCCCTCTAGAAAAAGGACATACCTAATTAGGATGAAATTGAATGAATACTGTTGATCCATGGACAATTAATTGGATCCAATGAAGCATGAACAAAGGAAAGGTTAAGGATATAAATGAAAAACTCTGAACCTTCATACACAAAAGTAGAATAAAAGAGGTAGATGACTTGTTAATTCAACAATTAAAAAATCTGGATGATAATAAGATGAATTGGATATTAAGAGAATTACAATGAAAATCTAAGTTCATCAGCAAATCTGAATGCAAGGAGTCATCTTCCTTTGAAATATCAGTTGTATATAAAGCAACTGATGGATGAACTTTTGAAGTTATCACCTTAGTAGACTCTAGATGCATGGGGTCAAGCATAGACAAAAGTTTTGTTAAGGAACAAGGAATCCCCATTCATCTGCTGCCACAATCCATTCTTGTATATAATGCAGATGGATCCCCAAATACCAGTAGGAAAATAGAAAATTTTGTGGTCAGAAACCTTACAGTTGGAGATCACCAAGAACAAATTGCCCTAGTAGTGATGACTCTGGGCACCAATAAAATCTTTCTTGGCCATGATTGGCTAAAGCTACATAATCCAGAAATAAACTGGAAAATGGCAGAAATCCAATTCATCTGTCAAAATGATCATTCCATTGGGTATGTAGATGAGGAAGATGAACAAGAGCATGATGATCAAATCTTTCAAATCAACATCAATCAATACTGTCAAAATATAGCAACCAATATTGCAGCAACAGCCAATATGGCCAAGAAAAAACAAACCTTTGAGGAAGCAGTTCCAGAATACCTCCATGATTACAAAGACATATTCATGAAAGAAACATTCGACAAACTTTCTCCTCACTGCCCTTGGAACCATACAATTGAGTTACTGCTGGGAGATCACACTATTAACTATAAAACATATAATCTCTCCCTAGCAGAACAACAACAACTCGACACCTTCCTTGAAGAGAATCTTCAATCTGGATGGATCTGACTGTCAAAATCTCCCTTTGCTTCTCTCTTTTTTTTTGTAAAGAAAAAAGATGGTAGTCTCAGACCAGTACAGGACTACTGTAAATTAAATACAATTACCATCAAAAATAGATACCCCCTACCATTGATTAGTGAGTTGGTGGATAAGTTGAAAACCACCAAATATTTCACCAAACTCGACATCTGATGGGGATACAACAATATTCAGATGAAGGAAGGAAATGAATGGAAGATAACCTTCAGGACCAACAGAGGGTTGTTTGAACCACTAGTCATGTTCTTTGGCCTAACAAATTCACCAGCCACCTTTCAGACATACATGAATCATCTGTTTAGGTAGCTTATAAATGATAATAAAGTCATTGTTTATATGGATGATATCATGGTGTATTCAAAAGAACTCAAGAAACATAAAGATACCACCAGATGGGTCTTATAAATTTTGTGAGATAATAAATTATCGGTAAAACACAAGAAATGTAGTTTCAAGGCCACAGAAACAGAATATCTTGGATTAATCATCTCTAAAAACAAAATCACCATGGACCTGCTAAAGATACAAGCTATAGAAGAATGGTCTATATCTACCACTCAGAAACAATTGTGAGAATTTCTTGGATTCCTCAACTTTTATTGCTATTTCATTCAAGATTTCTCTATCCTTGCTTGTCCCCTCAATGCCCTTACCTCCAAGAAGAAGGAGTTCACATAGATGCCAGAGTGTACAAAAGCATTTGACATTCTTAAAAAGACACTACTGAATGCAACCTCACTCAGTTTACCTACAGATTCGGACCCATACTGAGTGGAAACCAATGGATCAGGATTTGAAGTAGGGGCTGTTCTCTTGCAAAAACAAAATGATATCTAAAGACCAATAGCCTTCATCTCCTGCTCTTTTCTAGATGCTGAAAGAAATTACCACACAAGTGATCTCAAAATGCTAGGGGTCATGTTTGCTTTGAAAGAATGGAGGCACTATCTCTTAGGCAGTACACATCCCTTTGAGATATGGACCAATCACCAGAATCTGGAATTTTTCTGGAAACCACAAGACCTGTCTTGACAGCAAGCCTGATGGCAATGAGACATATAAGAGTATGACTTTGTCTTTGTACACAGACCAGATCATACCAATCCTGCCAACCCTCTATCCAGGAGGCCAGATTATGAGAAGGGAGTAGAATTTGACAATACAAATTCAGTTCTCCTACCAGAACAATTCTTCATCTGATAATCATTGACAACAATGAAAAAAAAGAATCAAAGGAGCATTAAATTTAGTTGAATCCTCCATATGAAAGGCCCTCCAGGATCAAATGCCTCTATGAACTCAAAATAAAGATGGACTTGTCAGATGGAAAGATAAGATCTATATACCCGAATTACCCATCTTATGAGAAAGCCTTTTACAAGAGTTTTATGATCATCCAATTGCTGGCCATCCTAGGATCAAAAGAACCCTTTCCTTACTTTACAATGGTTACTACTGGCCAACCATCCAAAAGGACGTCACAAGGTTTGTTAATGGATGTGCTATGTGTCAATGAACAAAAGTCAAGCAAGTAGAACAAATCACTCTCCTACATCCTCACACTTCCCCTGAAAATCCCTGGGAAGTAATTTCAATCAATATTATTGGATCTCTTCCAGAGTCAAATGAACATAATGCAATATTAGTAGTAGTAGATAAACTAACAAAAATGACATATCTATTTTCCATCTCAAATAATATAACATCAGCAGGAGTAGCTAGTATCTATAAAGACCAAATATTTAAATTACATGAAATGCCAAAGAAAATCATATTGAATTGAGATTCTCAATTTGTTTCCTCTTTTATGATGGACTTAGCTAAATTACTATACATTTCTCTGAACCCTTCAACTGCATATCATCCCCAGACAGATGGACAAATAGAAAGGATGAATACAAAAGTAGAACAATATTTATGTATTTATATCAATCACAGGCAGACTGATTGGGCAGATTGGTTAGCGATAGTAGAGCTTGCATTAAACCAAAGAATATCAGAAGCCACCAAGTTTTCCCCATTTATTTTAAACTATGGATACCAGCCAATGATTCAAACCAATCATCAAGTACAGGCTAAGAATGAATCTGCCAAACAATTCATGCAAAAAATGAAGGAGATTCAGGGAGTTGCAAAGGAAGCATTAGAAAAGACAGCTGCCATAATGAAGCAAACTCATGACAAAAATGCCAAGATTTATCCCAAATATCAAAAGGGTGACCAGGTGTTAGTAGACACTACATTCATCAAAACTGACTGACCAACCAAGAAATTCAATGACCAATATTATAGTCCTTTCAAGATAAAAGAAAAAGTCGGTGTGGCCACATATAAGTTGAAATTACCCAAAGAATGAAAAACAGTACATCTGGTATTCAATGAAAGCAAACTCTTCCCCTTTGTCTCTCCACAATTCCCTTCACAAAAAGATCTCCCTTCTTCCATCTCTGATGCCATTCATGGACAACCAGAACAAGAAATTGAAAACGTTGTAGACTCTTGGATCCAACAGGATCAATTAGAATACTTAATCATTGGAAGGGATACTCCCACAAAGAATGAGAGTGGATCAAAGCATGAGATCTCAAGCATGCACAAGAAGCTATTAAGCTTTTTCATTATCAAAATCCTACTGCTCTGTATGCTCATATCATCATTTCCACCCACAATCAAGCCATCATGGCCAAAGATCCCCCATGCCAATGTCCTATCTGTCGCAATGCTCCTCTTCCAATCCCTACTACCTCTGTTCTGGTCTCTTCTGATTTTCTTGAATATTGCAAATCCCTGGCCAAGTGTCATCTGGGACAAATGACTCTAAAAAGGAAGTAATGTCACATTCATTTCATATTACATTCATCTCACATCAATCACCATTGTTTAATCCTCATTACATTCATTTCTGTCTGAGTCTGGACTATGATGTAGTTATATGCGATTTACTCATGTAATGACATCATATCTCATTATGGGTAGTATATAGTCTAAGCTTGTACATTCCAAAACCCTAGTTGCAGAATATTATCACCTTTGCTATCATTAGGGAATTTTTCCCTCAGTGTGATCATTGGGCATAACAAATACAGAACTCTTTACCATGACAATTGATGAGACTCTAAAGTATCCAATCCATTCTTTTTCCTACCAAACCCTCCTGCATAGTACTAGATCATATCCATTTCCTTGCAAGTTTAGATTCTGATCTGCACCACAACTATCTGCACTCCACTGAATGTGCACCATCAAGTTACCACTTGCAACCAAAGAAGGCCACATTTCAGGTGTAGCAGTAACCAAAATTCCTGCTACATTTATGTGGAGGGTTTTTGGTGGTCCATGATTTTCTACAAGGTTTGGCGAGTTTACATGGCTTTTGCCTATCAGTGGAAAGTGATCTTAGTTCCTGTAAGCAATTATGCCAATTATCCACACAATTCATAATATTTACTGGAATTGACTGGCAGATCATATTGCTGACCTGTTGTATGTGGTCTGTGAACATCTCTCTGTGCCTGTCATGCTTGATGACGTGTTGCTAGGCACTGGCTATGCAGGTGCATCCATGTACATGATGCATGGATTTGATGCCCCAGTAGTATCCAATCTGGTTGTGATAGCATGGGCATTTGGACTTGTGCTCAATGTGCTCGTCACGGCAGCGATTGTGACACGTCTCTGGCAGATGAATCGGAAAATGGATCCTTTGACAGCCACGTCGACGAACCGATTTACGTCCTCGATATACATAATCATTGAATCAAGTGCCATCTCTGCAGTCGCTGATGCCATCCTGCTCGGATTCTTTGCATTCCATAGCCCTGCTACTACGTCCAGTATGAATGTCGTGACTCAACTAGTGGTACATCTCTTACTTTTCTCTTGCATGGGTGAAGTTAGAAATTCCCTTGGTAGGGATTGACCGTTGTCATCGTAGTTCAGGGGGTGGCTCGCCTGTACCGCGGGATGAGATCATATTTCAAGCAGGTATCACTCAAGATTCGGATTCACCACAAGACCTGCCACTTCATGCTACACGTTCTTACGAGTCAAGCCCTGCATAGGCGGCCATTGTATGCTGAAGTGGCCATCCAGCGGAGGCTCGGACTAGTAGTAGTATTCTTTCCCTGTCCTCGGTCGTCTCTCTCATAATTCTTCGCTAGGATTTCTTTCCGTTCGATATCATCATCCATTTACTGGCAAGACCCTCACACAGCCGGATCACCATTCTCTCCACTCCATTAATGACATGGAGCATGATTTTCAGGGCCGAGCACGGCAGGCACGTCTGAACAAATATAGCTTGCTAAAATGATGGCCCTCGTGAGAAACCGCCAGAGACTCCACGTAAAACGCAGGAAGGAGATTCTGATGGGGCTCACAACGCACAACTCGGTCGGAAAACTACGTGACGTACTTGGCCTTGGGCAAGACGATGGGCACCATGACCTGTGTGAGGGTTTTACGACCCTCGTCAAAGGTCGCTAGCCCTCCCAGGTTGAACCAGAGGGACGGTGGGTTTGTGAAATTCGTCATGCACGACGAGCTTGAGGAGTATTTCGTTTCATCGGGACAACTTGTCAAGAATTTGTTCTGGCACACGTGCCAGTATCAGATCAGAGACTGCAAGAACCATGTCCTGTGGAAAGACCGGGCTTGATGAGAGACAACGAACAGTTATGCAAAACGCTACATGTGGCACTTCGTGCGCGTCAAACTCGACAAATAATTCACTGTGGCAAGGAGCTGTCACTTGTCGTTCGTCGTGGTCCATGGAGAACATGGCCGCCCCCAAACTCTCTTCGGCTACTGCATGGTGACACTATTCAGGCCTTCAGCGAGGGGCTGGTCAGCGTATGCATCTGCGCGTGTGAGAATGCTTACCGACGACGCTCAACAAATTACGGATGACGGGAACGCGATCAGGTTGTTGGGTCGATCCCAGAGACCTCGACCATATCCACAAGACGATATCGGCGAGGACGGCGAGGAGTTTGAGTACCTTCGGCATCACCGAAACGCTTTGATCGTTCTGACCTCCGGCTTCGTTCGGTTCGTACATCTTCTCCCCGGACCGCGTGTTACACATCCCTCGCGTCAATTCCTCCAGTCACAATGGTGCATGTACTACGCACTTCACTGCGTCGCAATTCGCGTAGATTCCGTCCTGTTCAAACGTGATCGCCTCGCCGCCGTTGTGCGGTCCCATTCACATTGTACCCGCGATCGTGTGGGTATGGTGCCTCATCCTGTAATTTAACATTGCAAACTAGATCAAGGCGCCCCTCGGAAGAGGACAAAACCCGGACCGCTCGAGTCTACGGGGGTACATCTCGCTGTGCCACGCAACGATCCTCCTCTGGTTCGTCGACCCCCCCATTGAGACGTTCCCGCAGACGCATGACGACCATCAAAACAGGCTGCAGTGCCTCCTGCTTCAGCGAGACCAGCAAACTCACCGTCCGGTTCACCATCGCCGTCTTCGTCTTGACCGTGCACTACCGAGACTTCCAGAACTTCCTCGGCAGGATTTGCAGTGTACGCACTTAGGCTGCGATTGCGATTGAAACCTATAAAGTGGAACAAGAGCAAGCGAAACGTGGGCTTTGTGTACCATCTACGATAGTTTGCGCAGTTTGGTTGACGAGAGCAGTGTCAGACAGCCACCAGGGACAGGATCGTTGAAAGAGAGCGTGCTGAGAAGGAACTGTGAACCCCGGTGTCAGTAACAATGAACATACGAGAATGTGGGCACATGTGCAAACCCATGTCAGTCCGAGCGAGCAAGGTATATTGCTGCAGCAGTTGGGACATCATGCATCATGCTATTTCAAGAAGACTATACTACTAATACTACTAGTTAAGAAGGTGAAATAAATATGTAAACGGGAGCCAGTAAAGGTCCCAAACTCGTGCAACAAAACCTGGTTGCTGCTCAGCTTGAAGTTGTGAAACTTCTTGACGAAGCTGTTGAACTTGGTGCAGCAAGTTTTGATGGTCGTATTGCTGCCTAACATGGCGGATTTGTTGTTGGACCGCAACTAATGAGTCATTTGTGCGATCTGATGACACACTAGCATATACTGTATATAAGCACTGCTGTACAAGGAATGATGGACTTACCGAATTGCCTCATTGGTGTGATCTGAGGACGCCCTACCATACACTGTAGATAAGCACCGCTGTACAGGGAATGATGGACTTACCGAATTGCCTCAATGGTGCGATCTGATGACACACTACCATGTACTGTACATGAGCACCACTGTACAAGGAATGATGGACTTACCGAATTGCCTCATTGGTGCGATCTGAGGACGCCCTACCATATACTGTAGATAAGCACCGCTGTACAAAGAATGATGGACTTACCGAACTGCCTCAATAGTGTGATCTGATGAAACCCTACCATATCTATTCATAAGTGCTGCTGTACAAGGAATCTTCAACTTACCGGATCGCTTGAAGGTGATGAATCATAGCATTGAGTTGAGTCACTTCATCGAAATGATCCGCTTCCGGACGAACATCAGAGCTAGGTGCATCAATATCGTTCATAAAAACATACCAGTGTCAAGGATGCTGCCGTCGAATACGTGAAATTAGAGAGATTTAATGGAAATATGAAACTAACGTACTTCATGCTCATCACGAATGCAATGCTCCCGCTCCGAGGAGAGTCCTCGTCATTTATATAGCTCGCCATTCACCTGTAGCCCTCTGAGACAAGTTGCACAGGGAAATTTAGAACGAGACCAAGAAATGAAATTAGGGGAATGTCGAGAATCTTACGTGCGGTGCGCGCTCCCATTGGCCCGGCAGCGATGACGTGACTTGGAGATCCCTCGTATCGCAACGCAGCGTGGCTGGGCACAGGTGGAGGGCAACATGAAGTCGACAGGGCTTATCCAACAGTCGAAATAAAAGCAGGGAACCCTCACGCGTGTGAGTATGTGTACTGAGACGAAAAATGAGGGGTCTAGGACTGCTGGACTCGTTGGAAATATGGTAAAGTGAGAAATAAGTGCATTAAGTGTGTCAAGGCCCTGAGTACCAGGTGAATATCATCGATGTGCTCGATTCCGACTGCGACCTGTAGTATGTGAACAAGACGTGAGGATGGATCAGATATATTCCAGTGGTGATACACCCGGACCCGAATCAGATCTTGAGTTACGCCCGTCGCGGCTCTCTCTTCCTCGGTCAACTGTTCGTATATCGTCGTCACAGGACGGATCACGAGCATCTTCGCATCGCGCACGTTTGCGAGATTTCTCGGAAGCTGAAGGGCGTCCACAACTCTGCTCGCAACATCATGAGTGCCCCTGAGGCCAAAAGTCAGCACGCCCCTATATAGATTCTCGCGGAGCAATTTGATCGCTGGTTCGGAGTAGGGTGTCCTCTTGGCCCAGGAACGAGACACATGCGACTTTTGGGTGTCGTTTAAGCCAGCTACGGGTGCATAGGAAGACTTATCTGGCACTGGAGAGAAATGTGAGGTAGGTCGGCAGAGCTTATCGCAGTGTCTCTGTCCACGAAGACTGAGTGTCTGGAGACCGTGGATGAGAAGGAAAGTTCCAAAGGGACTGAATGAAGGTTCAAAATGACGCAAAAGTTGGACGGGAAGGTTGACCACAAGCGCAAGGGGTGGAACCGTGTCACTGAAAACCAGTCGGTGGTAACCTTCAGACGGTGTCGTAAACGAAGTGAATTTGCCACTGAAAACGCAGTCAAAGTTGCCTGGAGGCAAGTTCGGTCGAACTCCCAAACAGTCAAGCGATACCCAAGTCGACAACGACACCCGTGATCGTGGTTCCCTGACTTTGTAGTTCTGTGTATTGTGGAAACGTTAGCAAAACACGACTACGTCCACAGTGACCCGACCGACCGATTATATCCTGTTAGAGGATACGCGCTAAAGGAGAGTGAATACTCCAGTCGAGTGTGTACGAGACTGGAGGAAAAGCGTAGGCGAGCGTGGCGTGCTGTAAACAGCGCGCCGTGTCCGAAAAAGGAAATGTAATAAGTGTGGCGTAGGTATGTATCTCTACGGTGGGGTATGTACCCTGAACTCATTTTCGTTTACTCTCGTCTGACTTTTCGGTCCGGACCCATCGTCACTAGACATAAAATCAAAGGTGTTAATCATCCGTTCCATTACAGATACTTTCACTGACTCGTTCCACAGTGAGGTTCAAGATATACGGCATCAAAGTCATGTTTTCAGCGGAGATAACCCTCAAGACGTACGGGCCACCATCGACGAAAGAACGAAAGCGGTTTATTTCAAGGGTATTGTTAACCTCAAATACAGCGTCGTCGTGATACCGGAGCCCGTCAAGGTAGAGAGGCCATCGATTTCAAATGTCCGTCGGTGACGCCTGTGGTGCTAGGTCGCTCATGACAACCGCATCCTGCTGATAGTCGACAATACCTCATCCGTCCAATCTCCATTGAGGAGGATATGTTGGAAATCACCCCGTCGTGTAGTATGATCTAGCGCGGGGAAATGCGTCGATAAGCGGACATTCGAGGGGTAAAGTGATGACGCATGTGGACACAATGTTATCCCCCGGGTCCACGATCGTAGAGATGGCCAAGAACTGTGCGGATTGGCTTGACGCGGTCGCCGTTGCGGCAGCGTCTCATAGGGGTGCGGGCATGCGGTTTTGAAAGAGATCCTGCGAGACGGAGAAGTAAACAGGTGAAGGAGGGCGAGAGGGGGTGGTCTCTCTGTCAACGTACGACGATGGGGTTGGCGATGGGCGAGTATATGTGGCCAAATGCCCTGCGAAGGGGTCAGACTGCCGGTGACGATGCGTCCGACGCGGCGTCGACGGACCGGTTGGGGCGGCTGGGTGGTGGTCTTGGCACTCCGGAACAGAGAACAAGCGTACGGCTTACGAAAGAATTGTTGAAGACGAAAGTAGTGGAAGCATAGATTGTGACTGTGGGTGGCTTTGTAGTGGGATTGAGAACTTGACCAGCATGGAGATGTAAGGTCTCAAATTCGAATGATCTAATAGACGTTATGTTTTTTTTGTACCCCTCGGGACTCTATACGGACGGCAGCACGCAACTCACTTGGTAGAACTGCTGGCCATATAGTACGATAAGACGGGAACGAACGGAGAGCCCTGTTATATAGGTGCCAGTGACATGAAACACAGCCACATCAATTATGCGACTAATCATTTAGATACACAGTAACGTTCTGCTAGATGTGAGGGGCATTGACAGACAGATTCATTACAGGAGAGGAAGTGGCACATGGCACGCATGAATCGCTAGTTATACTCGCTTACAGCCAAAGGGTGTTTGATGCATCTCCTGTAGGGTCTGCTGAAAGCCTCGAATATGTTGCACACTTTCCGTCGCGTTTGCAGGTGGAGGCATTCACGATTAGCGTTGATGATCAGCAAGCCTTCTAGTAAATAAATTTGTATGTTCGTTCGAGTTTCGAATAGGGTAGGGGACAGCGCGAGGGGCAGAAACCGCGCGGTCAGGCCTAGTTGTACACAGGTGCTATCCTCCGATCCGGGATCCCTCTATTCAGAGAGAGGCCGACTCGGAAAAGATACGGATATGTCAGGTTGGACCTGCGTTCTCTCCATCGTCGAAGGGGACTGCCTCTGGCATCAAAAAGGTCCGTCAAGAAACGAGGACGCGAACATGAGCTAAGTTGGCTCCTCATCCAATATTGTACACGATCATCTCTCGGGCCAGTTCATACAGTCAAACCTGGGTCGCTTTCAACGACTCCTTCTGAAAGCCTGGATACCCGCGCTCGATCTCCTCGATGATATCCCGCCTGTAAGCATGAATGCCACCGACATAGCTGTACACCTCCTGCTTCTTTCCCGGGATGTTAGCACCGTTATACCAACTTTTAACGAGTGGGAGGAGGCTGGCGTTGTAAAGCGCGTCGACGTGCTTCTTGTAGGCCAAGGCCGCGTTCGAGGTGGACACGAACTTGGTGATGTCGTATTGCCGAGAATATTTGATCGTCTGAACGATCCAGAAGCTCTGGACTATGCCACAAGCGGGACCGCTGCAGAATATGGTCGGTCCATGGGGACCGTGCACAAAGTACAGGTTCGGGAAGTTATCGATCGTCATTCCCAAGCTTTTTGTAGGTGAACGTTGGGTGAATGATCACTTTACGCGAACGGTCCGAAAACTCACTGGGTGATCGTGCAATCCTTCCAATGGTCCTGAATCGTCTCTCCGTTCACACCACGTAGGTCTATATCAAGGAACGCTCCGGTGTGCGTGTCAAAGCCTGTGAAAATCCAGTTCGTCGACACGTCTACCACTCGAATTCTCTGCCACACGCACCGGTGGCCAACACGAGCACGTCAAAATCATACTCTTTTTCGCTCGTCTTCACTCCCTTGGGTGTGATCTCCAGAATTGGACTTGCGTTGACATCAACAAGGTCGACATTGTCCTGATTGAATATCTCATAGAAATATTGCTCCAAGCATGGACGCTTGCAACCAAACGGGTGCGGTGCGACTGCAGGGGCTAATAGTTCGCGCTTTCTAGGGTCCTTTACTCTCTCGCCGACTTTCTTCCTCCAGAATTCATAAGCGACGGCATTAGCCTCCTTGTCATAGATCAGGTCCTCATAGTTCCCAACTATCCATACCGGACAGTGAGTCTCAGTTGGCTGTGCCAAATATGGGTCACTTACGCCAGTAATTGAAGCCTCCAAGGTCCCATAATGCTTGGAGGGTCGCTTCTCTTTGTTCTGGACTGTCCTTCATCATTGGACGAGGAATCCAATCCATCGAAAATCCACCAAGCGTGGTGGGAAGCTTTTCCTCAACTTGGTTTCTGACGGGATATTGAACCATGGGAATGGCGAGGTTCGGAGTTCGTTGGAACACCGTCAGATGTTGAACCTCACCCAGGTGCACGCCTCAGCAGGTGGACGATGAGGGAATCAGCCGGTGAAAACATACATGTTGTCCGATCTCTTGGATGACTTGAACACCACTTGTTCCAGTCCCAATGATTCCGACCCGTTTACCAGTTGTCTCGATCCCTTCCTTTGGCCAGCGCGACGTGTGGGTGCATATTCCCTCGAATGTTTCAAGCCCTCTGAATTCTGGAATGTATGGCTTCGATGCAAATCCCTGAACAAAGGTTGGTCATTTGAAAGGCAGAGATATAAAACGGGGGATCTGACAGAGCACACGATGAAATGACGAGCGGCAGCCTTGTATACACCTTCTTTTCCGTCAGACGTGACGTGCCAAAGGTGCAAATTGTCATCCCAGTGGGCCTGTGTTACGCGAGAGTCGAAGCGACAATCCTTTTTCAGATCGAGCTGTTCGCTGACGTATGCAAAGTATCTGTTCGGTGTTCAAGAGTGAGCACATTTTTGGAGACGATTTGAAGAAGGAGAAGAAACTGATGACATACGCCTGTAGCTCCTTCCATCCGGGGAATTTTTCGGTCCACATCCACCCTTTCCAGAGCTCGGGGAGTGGAAATTCATACGTAGGGGCATCGCTGTCGATGCGGGCACCAGGGTAGGCGTTCCAGTACCATGTGCCACCGAGGGCGGATCCAGCTTCGATCAGCTTGCACGACAGCCCTTGATCACGCAAATGGATGAGATGGTAGACGCCTCCAAATCCGCCGCCAACGATGATCACATCGTACTCTTCTTCCATGATGGAGGTGCTGGGGGAGTATAGTAATACCTTCCGTGCTGTCGGATAACGCTATCGTACCGAATCTAGACCTGTGTGGGTAGTTGTAGGCAGTTTGTCAAGGGATCAAAAAAGGTCAGTTCACCTTAGTCGCAGCAACGCGATGTGAGGAAAGAAAGGGTGGGACGATAAACTTTCAAAAAGTACCTTTAAATACGTGGGCCCAAGATAACGAAGAAGACGGTCCAAAAACAGTGAGTCCGTGAACGCCCCATTTGCTTGATCGATGACCCAAGCTTTTCCTTCGAGAGACTGCCAATCACTTTGTGGAATCTACCCAAGCGGTCTTCTAGATCCCGCTGAGTCTCCTGTTGAGGTGACCTTGAGTTGTTCCATATCATATCCCCATTCGCGATTGTCTCCCAGAGGGGGCGTTGACAGTTGTCTTCCCACGGAAATTAAAGGATTGCAATCTTCCCCTATGGGCGCAGGAATACTTACTAACATAGAATATCAACTGGAATGAAGGTTACAAACATGGCAGTCAAGCCTGAAATTGTTCTGCGAGGCCATTCCTCGCGACTTTTCGCGCTGGTTTCAGAGGCGACATGAGCACACGCACCCACTGGTCGGGAGACCCGTTTACGTTTCCCAAGTTATGCTTCATATCAATGCATTCTTACAATACACGGCACTTGCATGACACATACGTAATTCCTCCGAGGGGCTCCACTCGATTAGAAGGTTGTGTTTGGAAACCACGTCATAAAATTGGCCACCGTGGATCCTGGCGATCTCCAGCTCAAGACCGCTCGGCTGGCGACCGCCCGTCGGGCCGGCAAACGTGCCCGCCCCCCAAGGCGACGCTGTATTCAAAAAAGACCACGTATCAGGGACAAATGCACACCATACATGAAAAGAGAGACAGAGACGCACCGCCATGAGCCTGGTCCAAAACGGAAAACTGCTCAAAGGTGCGGCTGTACCCAAGCAGGACGTAAACAATGCCATGGTGTGCGAGTGTGGAGAGCGACGCGATCACGGTCGCCTCCTGACCACCCCCGCAAACTTCCCTGCCAACGCGCCTTTGGCCCAGAGTTGACCCGCTGCGTCCCAGAACGTCTGTTGGTGGGATACAAATACACGGCAAGATCAGCCCGGGTCGGATCAGATCGCTGGTGCAGGACAAAATACGCACCTTCCACTGTGCGGGGAAATTACCGTAACGTGTGGGGATCCCAAATAGGAACGCATCAAATTTGGTCAGGTCCTGAGGATCGAAGAGAGGGTAGTTTGGCTTTGCAGGGGCATGCATCTTGTCGAGAATCTCGTCCGATAGGGTCTCTTTGATTCTATATTGGGCAGAGATCCGTAGCTGTGTTGGTCTGACCGTCGGTAAGGGTGGAAGACGTACTGGTAGATGGTGGCTGAACCGCCAGCTGCAGCAACGCCTTCCTTGACGGATTCGGCGACTGTGTACGGGCGAGGGGCAATGAGCTATAGGCACGGTATAGAAGGTGGGACGTTCACTGACGCTTTGCGATGTGGCCGTACAATGTGTAGATGACGATGGCGACTTTTCTGCCGGACATGTCGAGCGTCGATGTGTGGCTGGGGCTGAAGTGGAGATTGAGGATCAAAATTGGATGGGGTTGTAATTTATACTGTGACGAGATGAGGGTGTAACAGTGGCTGTGATCTGGCACTTCTATCTCATCGGGCCTGGGGCAACGCAAGAGATGGACCAAAACGCACAAGATGTACTCACGAGAAAACACTGGTATCACGAGATATGACGTCAGGCTGACGTGCCAGTGAAGGGGCTCATTTCGGCATCGGATCCATCGCTATTGCGCTGTAATGCTTCCGGACATATGGGACTCACAACAAGAACCTCTCAGACGATGTCAAGTGTAGTGGCGAAAGGGGGGTAGAACTCACCTGGGCGTGGGAGTGCGAGGGAAATTCTAAACATAAAAGGTAATCACGTGATGTGCAATGACAAAGCTTGGGACAACTTCCGGGAGAACAGCCCGCCCTCCCCCTAACATCGGATCACGCAGCTGAAGCGTTGACTTGAGGGCATCCGTGGCAGGGAAGATACTTTAGCATGCAGATTCACCCACCTTCAAGCCAAGGAAATGGAACGAGGACATATGGGCTTGGATCCTATCTTGAGAGAGGTCCGAACGAACGACGGGCGTACGGCTACACCAGTGACTGTCAAGGTTATCTGGAGTAGAGAAAATCCCGCCATTTGCGGCGCTTCATAATTCAAATCATTAGCCTCAAGGGAGATGACCACACTTTACAATGAAGTCCTTTTTCCAAAAAGTAGCAAAGACAACTCTGATATGCAGGTAGCCGACGAAACCGTTGAGACCGTTTTCATTGCCGAGGACCTCGCAGGACCATCGGTTAACATCGGTTAACAGAGAGCTAGAACAAACAGAAGGCTACCAGAGAATGACTCTTGCTAGAAATAGTACACTTGAATATCCTCGAAGACGATACAGTCAACGGGATTTATACAAATATGGACAATGTCATACAGTGACACATGGCTCTACTGGTCCCAGGACCAACTTTTGGTCCCATGGTAACCGAGTGTTCAGGACTGTTCTGTACCACTTTTCGTCCCACTGAGGCGGAAAAGCAAACAATATTGGGTAGCTATCAGTACAGCAAGGAGTAAGGAGTGTAGGTGAAGCCCTACCTGCGGTCGAGTGTGTACGAGACTGGAGGAAAAAGCATAGGCGAGTGTAAGCGCGCCATGTCCAAAAAAGGTAATGTAGTGTAGTTATGCCGGGTATGTACTACACGACAGGGTGCCAGTCTTGCTGAAGCAGGAGGCCTGTTTCTATAGTCGTCATGCCTCAGCAGGAATGTCTCAATGGGGGGCGACGAACCAGAGGAGGATTGCTGCGTGGCTCAGCGAGATGTACCCCCGTAGAGCGGATGTCACGATCCTTCTTCACTCTTCACACACTTCACCCTTTCACTAATATCACACTCATTTCCGCTTCGTACCTTACACATTTCCTCTGTGCCTGAAGTCTAGCCCTGTCCAGACTATGACATAGTTACATGAGCTTTCCTCATGTAGTGACATGGTAGGTAATATATAGTCGAGTCCTGTACATTGTAGATACTCTTTAGTCGCAGAATATTATCATTTCGGTGATCATTGGGCAACTTCAGCCTAGTGTGAACTAAGAGCATAACAGCGGACTAGGTTTTGTTCAGCTTGTGCTCCGAGGGGCACCTCGATCTACGTGAACAGCGACGCAGTGACGTGTGTAGTACATGCATCGTTGTGACTGCAGGAATTGACGCGAGGAATGTGTAACACGCGGTCCGGGGAGAAAAAATGTACGAACTGAACGAGGCCGGAGGGCAGTGATACTGAAGGTACTCAAACTCGTTGCCGTCCTCCATGGTGATATCGTCTCGGGGATGTGGTCGAGGTTTCTGGGATCGACCCAACAACCTGATCGCGTTACCGTCATCCGTAATTTGTTGAGCGTTCGTCGGTAGGCATTCTCACACGCGCATGTGCATACCATGACCGACCCCTCATCGAAAACCCGAATAGCGTCACCATACAGTCGCCGAGTTTTAGGGTCGCCAAAGAGGGCTTGATGGTGTTGGGGATCAAGCTTGCCATCCGGTTCACCATCGCCGTCTTTGCCTTGATTGTGCATTATCAGATTTCGAGGACCTACTCGGCAGGATTTGCAGCGTACGCGCTTAGGCCGCGATTGCGATTATATGCCCATGAGAGTAGTGTTAGATAGCCATCAAGTATGGGATCGTTGAAGAGAGCGTGCCAAGAAGGAACGGCGAACCCCGGTGTCAGTAACAATGAACAGACGAGAATGCAGGCACATGTGCAGACCCATGTCAGTCCGAGCAAGCAAGGATTATTGTTGCGGCAGTTGGGACATCATCCATCATGCAATTTCGAGAAAACTATACTAATACTACTACTAGTCAAGAAGACGAAATAAATATGTGATTGGGAGCCAGTAGAGGGCCCAGATGCGTGCAACGAGACTTGGTTGCTGCTCAGCTTGGAGTTGTAAAACTTCTTGACGAAGCTCCTGAACTTGGTGCAGCAAGTTTTGATGGTCGTATTGCTGCCCAACTTGTCGTATTTCTTGTTGGACCGCAACTAATGAGTCATTTGTGCGATCTGACAACACACTAGCATATACTGTATATAAGCACTGCTGTACAAGGAACGATAGACTTACCGAATTGCCTCAATGGTCCGATCTGATGACGACCTATAATATGCTGTAAACAAGCACTGCGATACAAGGAATGATGGACTTACCGAACTGCCTCGATGGTCCGATCTGATGACGTCCTAGCATATCTGTTCATACGTGCTGCTGTACAGGGAATCTTCAACTTACCGGATCGCTTGAAGGTGATGAGCCACTTCATCGAAGTGATCCGCTTCTAGACGAACATCAGAGATAGGTGCATCAATATCGTTCATAGAAACATTCCAGTGTCAAGAATGTTGCTGTCGAATACGTGAAATTAGAGAGATTTGGTGGAAATATGAAACTAACGTACTTCATGCTCATCACGAATGCAATGCTCCCGCTCCGAGGAGAGTCCTCGTCATTTATATAGCTCGCCATTCACCCGTAGCCCTCTGAGACAAGTTGCACAGGGAAATTTAGAACGAGACCAAGAAATGAAATTAGGGGAATGTCGAGAATCTCACGTGCGGTGCGCGCTCCCATTGGCCCGGCAGCGATGACGTGACTTGGGGATCCCTCGTATCGCAACGCAGTGTGGCTGGGCACAGGTGGAGGGCAACATGAAGTCGACAGGGCTTATCCAACGGTCGAAATAAAATCAGGGAACCCTCACGCGTGTGAGTCTGTGTACTGAAACGAAAAATGAGGGGTCTAGGACTGCTGGACTCGTTGGAAATATGGTAAAGTGAGAAATAAGTGCATTAAGTGTGTCAAGGCCCTGAGTACCAGGTGAATATCATCGATGTGCTCAATTCCGACTGCGACCTGTAGTATGTGAACACGACGTGAGGATGGATCAAATAGATTCCAGTGGTGATACACCCGGACCCGAATCAGATCTTGAGTTACGCCCGTCGCGGCTCTCTCTTCCTCGGTCAACTGTTCTTGGATCGTCGTCACAGGATGGATAACGAGCATCTTCGCATCGCGCACGTTTGCGAGATTTCTCGGAAGCTGAAGGGCGTCCACAACTCTGCTCGCAACATCATGAGTGCCCCTGAGGCCAAAAGTCAGCACGCCCCTATATAGATTCTCGCGGAGCAATTTGATCGCTGGTTCGGAGTAGGGGTGTCCTCTTGGCCCAGGAACGAGACACATGCGACTTTTGGGTGTCGTTTAAGCCAGTTACGGGTGCATAGAAAGACTTATCGGTCACTGGAGAGAAATGTGAGATAGGTCGGCAGAGCTTATCGCAGTATCTCTGTCCACGAAGACTGAGTATCTGGAGACCCTGAATGAGAAGGAAAGTTCCAAAGGGACTCAACGCAGGTCCCAGATGACGCAAAAATTGGACGGGAAGGTTGACCACACACGCAAACATGTCATTGCAAACCAGTGACAGTGTCGCAAACGAAGGGAATTTGCCACTTTCACATCAATGCGTTCTTACAATACACGGCACTTGCACGACACATACATAATTCCTCCGAGGGGCTCACTCGGTCGGAAAGTTGTGTTTGGAAACCACGTCATAAAACTGACCACCGTGGAGCTTCGCAATCTCAAGCTCAAGCTCGCTCGGCTGGCGACCGCCCGTCGGGCCGGCAAACGTGCCCGCCCCCCAAGGCGACGCTGTATTCAAAAAAAGTCACGCATCAGGGACAAATACACACCATACATGAAGAGAGAGACAGACGCACCGCCATGAGCCTGGTCCAAAACGGAAAACTGCTCAAAGGTGCGACTGTACCCGAGCGGGACATAAACAATGCCATGGTGTGCGAGTGTGGAGAGCGACGCGATCACGGTCGCCTCCTGACCACCCCCTGGGGTGCCTGTCGAAACGAACACCCCCGCAAACTTCCCTGCCAACGCGCCTTTGGCCCAGAGTTGACCCGTTGCGTCCCAGAACGTCTGTTGGTGGGATACAAATACACGGCAAGATCAGCCCGGGTCGGATCAGATTGCCAGTGCAGGACACGAGACGGACCTTCCATTGCGCGGGGAAATTACCATAACGTGTGGGGATCCCAAATAGGAAGGCGTCAAATTTGGTCAGGTCCTGAGGATCGAAGAGAGGGTAGTTTGGCTTTGGAGGGGCGTGCATCTTAGTGAGAATCTCGTCCGAGAGGGTCTCTTTGATTCTATATTGGCCAGGGATCGGTGAGTGTGTTGATCTGACCGTCGGTAAGGGTGGAAGACGTACTGGTAGATGGTGGCTGAACCACCAGCTGCAGCAACACCCTCCTTGACGGATTCGGCGACTGTGTACGAACGAGGGGCAATGAGCTATAGGCACGGTATAGAAGGTGGGACGTTCACTGACGCTTTGCGATGTGGCCGTACAATGTGTAGATGACGATGGCGACTTTTGTGCCGGACATGTCGAGCGTCAATGTGTAGCGGGGGTAGAAGTGGAGGTGGAGGATCAAAATGCGATGGGGGCTGTAATTTATACTGTGACGAGATGGGGATGTAACAGTGGCTGTGATCTGGCACTCTACGCAAGAGATGCACGAAAACGCACAAGAGGTGCTCACGAGAATACACGGGTGTCACGAGATATGATGTCAAGCTGACCAATGGGTTTTGGGGTGCCAGTCAAGGGGCTCATTTCGGCGTCAGATCCGTCGCTATTGCGATAGAACGCTTCTGAACCGATGAGACTCACAACAAGAAAATCAGCACACCCATGTAATCTTTTTGCTTCAGACGATGTCAAGTGTAGGGGCAGACTCACCTGGCCGTGGGGATGCGAGGGAAAATTCAAACATAAAAGGTAATCAGGTGACGTGTAATGACAAAGCTTGCGACCATTTCCGGTCGGAGAATAGCCCGCCCCCTAATTCTTCCAAAAGTCACGCAGTTGAAGCATTAATTTGAAGGTATCCATGGCAGGGAAGATACTTTAGCACGTAGATTCACCTGCAGTAAAGCCAAGGAAATGGAATGGGGACATGTGGGCTTGGAGCCTATCTTGGGAGAGGTCCGAATGAAAGACAGGCGCGCGGTACGATAGATAAGTGACGGTCAAGGTTACCCGGAATTGAGAAAATCCCCGCCATTCGCTGCGCTTGAGAATTCGAATCTTTAGCCTAGGGGATGACCACACTTTGCAATGAGGCGCAGTGAGCACTCGCCGGGAGTTTCTCCCTTTACTCATGCTTGATTGGCATAGCATCACGTTGCCTGGTGGTAAATCTCTAGAATTAATCAATCTACAGCTAAAAATGGAGTTCACAGACATACCCCACTACCTTTACGAGATGACAGCGAATGAGAACGTTGATTTGTGGTACTTACGGCACGACGCTATTTTCGCGGTCTTTTCTCGACACCCGTGTTGTCTGGGGTTGGCCATCGGTGTGCGACGTGGCAGCAATGACAAGTTGAAGTGTGGACGTCGACACTTGGCGGTAGTGCAGCGGTCTGTTCGTATGGTTGACCTTTACTCGTCTGCAGGTCGTGCCAGCCCCAAGACGCCGTCCCACGCCCAACACATGACTCCTTCTCTTCCACCGTTCCTCTCATTACCATCCTCTGGATGTGTTTCCCCGGAAAGCGACAGAAAAAGGACTCGCGGACAATGGCAACGCCAGCGCAACGAAAAGTTGCGACAGCTGCCACCACCAACGACGGCGTGGAGCCAGATCCCACGCGCTCGTCCGTGGCGCTGGCATCATCAGTGTTACCCCCATTGGGGCCTCCGAGTAGCAACGACAACGTCCGTGCTATGAGGTCGGCTCCCCACGTCGCGATCGTCGTCTACACGCTCTATGGGCATATCGCTCGACGTACGTGTCTCTCCCCCTTTCTCTCTTTCACATTCTTTTTTTTTTTTAAACTTTTTGGCCCGCTCAGTCGCCGAAGCCATCCAGAATGGCGTGAGGCACGCCGGCGGTAGCGCCACCATCTACCAGTAAGCGTCCCACTTTTGGCTAGCTTTGTCGTCGAACGCCGCACTCACGCACACAGGATCCAAGAGACCCTCGCCGACGACATCCTTGTGCGCGTCAGGGCACCTCCTCGCCCAGAGTACCCCGTCCTCGCGCCCGACGACCTCGTCCACTTTGACGCCTTCCTCTTCGGCGTTCCCACGCGCTACGGCAGCTTTCCTGTACAGTGGAAGGTGCGTGTCACGTGGGCGCGTATCAGTGCCACCGGGTCCTTCCCTTCCTCATTTCATATGCGCTAGGCGTTCTGGGACGCGACTGGCCCGCTGTGGAGCAAGTCCGCCCTCGCAGGCAAGATGTGTGCCGTCTTCGTCTCCAGCGGCACCCAGGGTGGTGGTCAGGAAGTCACCGTCGCCAACGCTCTCTCCACCTTTGTCCACCATGGCCTCGTCTACGTCCCGCTCGGATACAAGCACGTCTTTCGTCAGCTGTCAGACCTGACTGAGATCCATGGCGGTCAGCCACCTACGCTTGCATTGACGGTTACATCCTCATGTTTTTTTTTGTTGCTGGCATGCTCAATGCTACCCCGTGTTCACGTTCTTCAGGCTCTCCTTGGGGCGCGGGAACATTCGCAGGCATGGATGGTTCCCGTCAGCCTTCGGCGCTCGAGTTGGAGATCGCGTTTCTGCAGGGCAAGGGATTTTGGGAGACCGTCGCCAAGTACCATGGACTCTCCGCGTAAATTATTCATGTATGCTTTGCCAGTGGTTCACAGACACTCATTTAGGTGGCTTCGGTCCCACGTCCCTGCCCCATTTCGCACCATGTATTGCATCTTGTGTATACCATGTACTTACTGATCGCTGTCGACGGTGTAGAACTACATGTCCGAGCTCCACGGATGCGCGGGCGCCAAGGACAGTACGCGATTCGGAAGCGTCGTAGTGGATGCAATCGGATGTCATCGCCTCTACGAAAAGCCCATGTCGTCTGCCCAGCCCAGACCCGATCCCGTCCGATCCCCTGCATCGTCGTCTATCGCGCTCCAAGAGCCTGCGTCCTCCTTGCCCTTGACGGCCTGCTCCGCGCGGCGAACCAGGGTTCCGTAGTCGCAAGCGAACAAACAAAAAAATGAGCGCACCTTGGTGAGGTACTCTTTGCTCCTCGCCATCTGTCTCTCCAGTCGTGCTAACACCACGGCTTGTTCCTGGGCCTGCGCGAGCGCCCGGTCCACATCCGCCTTGTCGAACGCGACGCGCGGATCAAAGAAGGAAACCGTGCCGTCGTCGTCCGACAGACGCGCGCATATCTCCTCGGACGCGATCTGCGGCATTCCAAGTCGTCAACAACAACCCGGAACGGACGGGCGAACAGACAGAGGTGCGCACCATGTCGAGGATCAGTGCGCGGACTTGCTCCACGCTCTCGATGCCGACCGCGAGCGCGATGTCAGACAGATGGAGTGTGAGGTACGTCGAGGTCAGTCTCTTGATCGACCACCGCGGCGCACGCTCCAGCGCTTGCAACGCCAAACCCAGCGTCCGCTCCTGTATCGGGGCTACGTCAGTCCGTCTGATATCGACGTCGAGTACGAACAGTGGCAAAGATCGATTCCCCCTCGAGGATGGAACGCAGCTCGGCCCTGCGATCTGGGTACGCATTCACGAACGCCGAATACGGCGTGCCCTTCAAAAGTCGGGGCAGTGTCGGATGGATGTACTTGGGAGGTGGCGTGATCTATCGCGACGCATCAGTGGGAATACATACCATGCCCGACGCAGCAGACTACCTTGCCCTCGTGGATCAACTGGACAAGAACCAGCTTTTTGAGTGCCTCCATCTGAATCCCTGCCGCAGCCGATCCCGGACTGCATGCACATATCTCGAAGAATTCTCGCGCTTCGGCCCATCGCTTGAGCGCCGCGTACACCATGCCTCCCGCATAATGGTACACCAGGTTGTCGTTGTAATGCAAGTCCGAAATCGATGTATCTATGATCGTGATCGGGTGTGCCAGAACGGGAAGGGCCGCGGTGAAATGACGTGTCGACACGCATGTCTGCCCGATATTCCGCATGAGATCAGGAACCGGGACAGGGGACGGGCGATACTTGCCTTGAGGAAGATAGAATGGATGGTCGTCAAATGCGAGAGAGACGGCGCGTATCTGGTCAGTAGGTCAAACAAGGGTTGGATGGCAAGCCCCAGCTGGCCATCTCAAAATCAACGTCTCGTCCCCCTCCCAAACCAATCTTTTAACTCACGTTCCCCGCTGCCTCCGCGAGCAACGGTATTCCAACCGCGAGAAGAGTGACTGGGATGGAAAACAAAATAAAATCAGGCAACGACGCTAGATAGATCCATCCCGACCTTTATCGGGCACATAGCGCGCGTGCTCCGGCACGAACACCCTGCAAAACTCGGCCACATACTCCAACGGCGGGATCGGCGCGCCCGTCGTGTGCAGCCGCGCGGCGCTATCGTTCGTGCGCGCACAACCGTCGGCGGGTTCGTCAAGCGGAGCCAAGTCGAGGCGACGAAAAAGGCCAACTCACAGGATATGCAGGATGCCGAGCGTGTTCGCTTGCATGTCTAGCACGCTCAACGGGTCCTGTCCGTCCGGCAGCAGGCTCGCAAAGATCACGTCCCGCACCTCCTTGGGCGCGAACGCCTTGAGCTGTTGGTTGAGCTGCAGTGGGGAGAGGGCGGACGTGATCGCGGTAATGACGTTGATGAGCGAGGCATTGTTCTCGTTCGCACTGCTAGGCGGGGTCTGCGCTGGTGTCTGTGTCTGTGTTTGCGTCTGCGTCTGCGTCTGCGGCTGGATCTGCGGTTGCGTTTGGGTCTGGGTTGGCAGCTGCGTTTGCGATGGCGCTGGTGTTGGCAATTGTGCCGGTGCTTGCGATTGCGTGGGGGACGGCTGCTGCTGCACTTCGGGCTCGGATTGCGGGGTCGGTTGCTGGGGCGGCGTCGGTAGATTCGGTTCACTCATGGCGCTGGCGTTGGACTGTAGGAAGGTCGAGTCGAAGAATATCTCTGTGAACGCGGTCAACGTCGTGGGTCCCCGTCCTCTGTTCGCAAGATGGCGGTCGGACGGCACGACTCACGATCGCAAAAAATAGATCACCAGGTGCGATCGGATATGAAAAATAAAACCCGCGTCCAAGGGCTCGTCGTGTGTGCGATTTCGAGCGAAACTTGGGTCAAGCTGAACTTTTGACGGACGAGAGAACTTATCAAAGGATGTGGACCAGGGGAGGCAAGCAAGCAAGCAATGGGATTACATAAGATGGACATTTACCCGTCGGGACCGTCGGGCATTTCGGGGGGACATTCATCGATCCCCGAGCTTATGATCCAAACCTTTGAGAGCGCAAATAGAATGAAAACACTTTAATTCATGGTCTACGCTCCACCAGCACTTCGAAATGCGCGCGTATAATTTTACATACAAGTCGAATGCACCGGGAAGGAAAAGCCGATAACCTACAAATCTCCTCCTGTTTTGCGTGTCTAAGAGATGCACACCGCTCACTGGGTGAGGCAACTCGTTCATTCCCTCCTATGTTTCTGATAATAGTGAATGAGGCCGGTGGTCTAGGATGTGGCGGATGAGCGTCCAGTTGCCGTCACCCTACATGGCACTCACCGAGCTATCGTGCCCGTTGACATCCGAGGGTTTCTCGAGTTGCGCCAAGATGTTCTTCGCAAGCACCTTTCCAAGTTCGACACCCATTTGATCTATATGCGATTCACGCATTTAGATGATGCGCACCGAGAGCGGTCCAACTTACCGAACGAGTTGATGCCCCAGATGACACCCTGGGTGAAGATCTTGTGCTCGTACAGAGCGATCAGGGCCCCCAGTGTTCTAGGGGTTAAGAGGGGGAACAAGATGCTGTTGCTCGGGCGATTTCCCTCGAACACCTTGCTCTTCACCAGCGTGTCGCTCGCGCCACTCCCAAGCTCCTTTCTAACCTGTTCCTCCGTCTTACCAAATGCCAATGCTTCCGGCTGTGCAAAGTAATTGGACAGCAGAATGCGGTGGTGCTTCGAGCCGGCGATTGGGTTGTGCGAGCTAGCAGGAGCGATGAAGTCGGCAGGAATCAACTTTGTGCCCTGGTGAACCAATTGATAAAACGAGTGTTGGCCGTTCGTGCCAGCCGCACCCCAGATGATCGGCTGTGCAGGGAAAACGTCAGTAAATGAGCCATATGATACACCTCCCGACCTACCCCAGTCTGATAGTCAACGCGCTGCCCGCCCTTGGTGACGAATTTACCGTTCGACTCCATGTCCCCCTGCTGGAAGTAGTCCGCAAACTTGTGGAGGTATTGGTCATACGGTAAAAGCGCGTGCGTCTGAGCGCCATAAAAGTCGTTGTACCAGATGCCGATAACAGCGAGCAGGACTGGAAGGTTATTCTCCAGGGGCGTCTCCCTGAAATGTTTATCCATCCCATGAGCGCCGCTGAGCAGGGCCTCAAAGTTATCGTAACCAATATACAATGCGATCGAGAGACCGATTGCACTCCATAAGCTGTATCGACCACCAACCCAATCCCAGAACTGGAACATGTTCGCGGTGTCGATGCCGAAAGCCTTGACAGCTGTTGTATTCGTAGAGAGTGCCACAAAGTGCTTGGCGACGTGAGCCTTGTCCTTGGCATGGGATAAGAACCAGTCCCTGGCGGACTCGGCGTTCGTGATGGTCTCCTGAGTAGTGAACGTTTTGCTGGCTATGATGAACAAAGTACGTTCCGGGTCGCAAACTCGGGTCGTCTCCGCCAGGTGCGTTCCATCAATGTTGGAAATGAAGTGGACGGTGAGGTCCCGCTTCGAGTAAGACTTAAGGGCCTCAGTCACCATGACCGGACCCAGATCAGAACCACCGATACCGATGTTAACGATGGTGTTGATAGTTTTTCCGGTGTAACCCTTCCAGTCACCGCTTCGGACTGCCTCGGAGAACTCCCTGATGTGAGCGAGCACGCCCGCAACTTCCTCGACGCCGTTCTCCTTGATGTGGAAGTCGTTGAAGTTACGCAGGGCGATATGCAGGACGGCGCGGTCCTCGGAGGTGTTGATGTGCTCCCCGGCGAACATCTTGTCGCGATAAGTCTCGAGCTGGGCCTCTCGCGCAAGAGATAGGAGCGTGTCCAAGATCGGCTGAGTGATCAGATTCTTGGAGTAGTCGAGCAGGAAGGTGGTGTTAGCATCTGTGGGGTCTACGTACTCCTTTGAGAATTTAGAAAAGCGCTTGGGATCCTGAGCGAAGAGATCGGACAGCACAAGCCTGGTGTGTTCGGCGTCATAGGTGTGCTGGAGCTTCTTCCAGGCGGCATATTCTGATCGCCATGATCGAACGCAAATAATGTACTGAAAATTACGACGCACCGGTGGAAAGCTTTCCGCTCATGGTGGGGAACGGTGCGGAAGAATGTCACTCCTGACCAAGCGCCTTACATATCTATCCCGGCCCTAGCCATGATCGTGGGAAAATCGACTTTTCCCGCGTCCAGGTTATCCACGGACGAGAGAAAAAAAACATGTCCAGGTTCACAGCGGTGTTCACAGGTATCCTAACGTGTATGTTTTTTTCTTTTCATATTTTCTCTGCTAGTCGCGCGGTCGTCTTCAGTTGATGGTACACTACACGCATCCCGGGGCACACCGCAAACGTGCTAAATCTGATTGGAACACCTAACCTGTCGCGCTAATGCGTTGCCGAGTCACTCAAGCGTTGCGCCCAGTACCTCGCCAGATGGATTTTTCGCCTGTGTAGCTCTAGTTGGTCCTTTCTGCCGCCATACCAAAAATAACTGCACGAGAGCAGCAGCGACACCTGGCCTATTCATTACTACCATTCCAATGTGTGTTCTCTAGAACCGAAAAGAACTACAGGAGGAGACTGCAAGGTATCGGACGCAACTCCACAACGGGGCCTTTGCATCGGCGACGGCCTGTGCAGCGAAATCGCAGATCAGCAGAGTAGTGCTTGCTGCCCTAAGTTTCTAGAACTTGTTTGAACGATCGAAGCTCGTATGTGTCTGGGGTCGCTTATCATCATGCCATGTGGACCATCCACGCGCAGGTGAGCGGGAAAGTCAAGAGTCTGTTTTTCATTGCTATTGGGCTCAATATGAGCAAAATCTCAATGGATGGGCGAGTCTTGATAGGTTTTCGTGCCAGACCAGAAGAATCACCAACTAAACAATGCTGTGCGGCACTTCGTCTCCAACCCGTCCTCTCTTGACATTCAACCCACCTGATCTGCATGAACGAGCCAACCATCACACCATACCTACAACAAGGCCAATTATCTCGACGCTGCAACATCATCGACATGTCAAAATAATGTGACAACGATGACACAACACTGCTGCCACTAATACTATCTACGGTCTGGTCACTGGGGTAATCCATCAGAGGCGCAAGCATAACCGCTTTGTCTTTTCCTCGTCTAACCTCCAGGCGCCGGGACGTAACATTGGTTATGTCCTCTCGGAACGGATCGGAAGAAGCTTAGTATTTCCTACAAATATAATGTAGACGTACTCTATTCAGGAAACCTGGGGTCGCCTCAGAATGGTGGCCCTATTTCCCCCGAGTGAGTGTGATGCTTGCTTGCATGGATACGCTCTGAATGTTGTCTCCCTCCCTATTCCCTCCTCCCTCCCGTTGGCGATCCTACCACCGCCTCTACAAAGGAAAAGGCCCAATATTCCCGTCGACCCATATTGCTGTGGCCCATCTTCTGATGTGATTTTTCCTTGAACGATCAGGACATCCCCATTGTCAGCTCCGAGTGCCCTAGGTTGAACCAATGCTGCACCACATGGCCAGTGCTAGTCTGACACGACAAAGATGAGGACGACGGCGACGAGGTGGTCCACACATCCCTAACGCCGACTCAGCATGACGATGGCGAGTCCACGCGCATGGAAATTGCCATGACGGGACGACGACAACGACAACGACACGACCGGTGCATGGCTAATGCCACCCTGGCGCGAAGAAAGCAACGGCGAGCGGCCAGCACGATGACCTGACGCGTGGCCAATGTCACTACCGTGCAATAGGGACGACGACGATGACGAGAGGCGGCATGGTGGCACACAGTAGGGACGAGTCTGATACCTTTTACCAGCACAACATGTACCCTTTTGATTTTATTATGGCCGATTAGTTATCTAGTTGACTATGTGGCTCACTACATAAGTTAAGATTGCTTGCTTGCTTTCCCCCATACTATCTCGCCTCAACCTACATTGGCATGCTCTGTCTTGGGAAGCCTCGTGGCGACTTGATGACTTCCTAGTCGCCTAAGGCTAGACCAAACGTCGCTGAGCCTAGAGCCTTGAACGAACTCTATCAGAGTATACACGGTTCGAGTAGCGTTGTCCAGCATTGTCCGAGTCAGGTGAGGACCAGTATATCTTGGAAGCGGGCAACCCAGAGGATCGCACGTGTTCGATAGTGGCAACATTGCTGGCAACGGCGTAGTACCTTTGGGACACTCATGGAGTACGGAATACGGGCGACCATCTGTCCACTATCACGTAGAGTAATCAGAAAGGCACGATTGAATCTGCCGTCAGCAGGCTTCGATTTAGATTGACGAGCACCGCTGCAGGTCGACGTAGCCCGTCGACATCGAAAGTGAGCCTCCGCTCCTTGTGGCGAAGTGCGTCGTTGTAACTCAACGATGGTGAGTACGGGTCAGAGATGTATGCGATAGAACAACATGTGTGAAACTTACATCCAGCGCCCCGACATGTAGTCGAAGAGTTCGTTCCGAGAATCCGCCATGGTAGACAAGGCGCGATGTGGCAGCGAAAGCGTCGTGGAGACGGAACTCGGGAAGGAAGAGAATAATGGCCGCAGAGAGACTGGAATTATGAGCAGGTTGGCGACGAGCTTCGAGCATACCGCTGGATCACGGCGATTCTGCGTCGGTCCTGGTACGAGGCTGCCGCTGTGGTACGGGGGTAGCTCAACCTGGATCGAGGACCGTGTACGCCATTTCTGCCTTTTCATCACGACGTCCTCGAACCAACCGATCCCGCCGTTGCGGTGTGAGAGGAGGCCCAGTTAACAGTTCCCATCGTTCCACATTGAGAACTTGGAGCAGTACCTCGGTATTATGTCGTCACTTGTCCCTAGAAATCCCACTCTTAGTCGTTTCTGCACCCGCCATCCAGACCTCCAGGGGAGCAACATCTTCGTGTCGAGGACGCCCGACTCCCACTGGCAACACGCCTCTATCCTACCTACGGTTCTCCTCGCCGGCGTTCCCCAAGGCCACCAGAACCACGATGATGCCGTCTCGCAGTCCATGACGCCGCCGTCTCTACCAGAGAACTTTGACAAGTTGAACGAAACTGAGCGAGCCAACGACGAGTATCTCCACCGTGGCGTTCTTGGAGGAGTGGAAGAAGCAGGCGTTGGCGGGGGGATGGGGGGGGCGAGTCGGCGAAAGAACGGGAGGAGATCATGGCTCACTGGCCCTGGGGCGACTGGACGAAAAGAAGTACCTATAACCCGGGAAACAAACGTGCGGTGCGCGTTCGCACCGTCAGGTAGGGCGTGGGTGTGCTGACTAAGCAAGCGGGCCGTGGCCCGCGGCGGCGGGGGGGGAGGGGTGGGGTCGTCCTCATCCATCCACCCCGAGAGAGAGAGAATGGGGTGCCGTTCGATCCTCGACTCGGCAGTCGAGACTTCCAGTCGCGGTCGGGTCGACAGTCATTGGCACCCGGCGCTGCCTGGGACCATGAGGTTTGACACGCATATCTGCGCCGGCTGGGCTGCCAGACTGCCCGCCCTGACCGCTGTCATCCGTGGGAGCAAATTGGTGATGTGGGACTCCAGAGAACCGCTGAAGGACCATTAGCACTGTGAGATTTAGATCACCTTTGACATCTCTTGACATTTGCTATTTTATCACTTCTGTTTCATGTTATTTCATGTCTTATACATTCAGTATTTAATCCCTCTCTTCTCTTGTATTATTTCCTTAGTACAAATATCAAACAAAGCCTCCCCTCTCTCTTGTCTAACCTCCAATCTTTGTTCCACTCCTTTGAAATACAAGGATCCAGATCTATACAAGGATGTGACATATATATAAGTCTATGTCAATATCCTCACTTCTACATCCTATTCCTTTGATTTTCCATTTGGACTTCAGTTCTCCTCAGTTCTAACTCTTTTCTCTTCCAAAACATACATCCTCCAGTTGAACTTGACTTCAGAAGATCTGGACTTGATATGATATCATCTTGAACTAGAAAATTCTAGAATACTGATATTATAAGAATATTCTTTCATATTTATTATCTTTTATCCTTTTATATCTAATTTGTACACAAATACATACAGATAGCAATTATCTACATAATTTAATTGCTCCATCTGTATTTAAATAAAAAGAGGTCCGTGCGCTGTAAGCCAACAGGGAGTCGGACTTTGAAGGTACAGGGTGGTTCAACAAAACCATCGCGTCGAGATGAACCAC
>JBBPKA010000016.1:0-267920 GCA_038088995.1 Guyanaporus albipodus
AACTGGAGATGGCCACGAACGAGATCGAGGTGCTGACCAAGAGAATCGAGCAGGGTAAGACCAACTTTCGTCATATATCCTTTTTCGATTCCCCCCTAACTCTTCAAAAGAAACATCACGCGGTAAGCGGAGAAAAAATGGAGTCGGACATACGGCCAAACGCAAATTTGCTGGGCAAGCCCCTCCGTCATCCGTTCGCTTCAGAGCCGACAGCGATGATAGAGATCGAGGTAATCATTTCATGATAGTGATCATCTGGCGTGATCCAACATACTAGCAGACGACTTTCGTACTGCGCTGAACCAGGCAAATAGTTATCTCAAGTCACTTGGTACTACCTCTCGCCCGAATTTATCTACCATGACGACGACATCGTCATCAAGCACAATTCCCACTTCCACGAACACTGAACTTGACAAAACACGTATAGACATCATGAGCAAACTCGTCAACCTTCTCCAACGCAATCTTCGTGTCCGTTACGAGTTGAGCGTGTTCGACCTTGTCCAAGCGTCAGTTCCACTCTTACCTACTTTCCTGTCGTACTGGCTCATCAAAGACAAGCGTAATACCGTCCCTCTCAGACAATTCCTCAACCCACTGTCGCGCAACGGCTTACCGGCTGATCCGTCACTCCTTTGTTGATTCCGCCTCAGTGGAGGAGTTGCACCGTCAGCCCTTGGAGTGGTTCATAGTAAAGTATGCTGTTCATCTCTGGCTCATGTTTGTATGTAAACTTTCCCTAGGTCGCTGGCGCGCGATAATTCACATGCTGTCGAGCGAGAACAAGTCATTAAGCTCATCCGTGCTGTGGTTGATATCGTGTCAGAAAAACGTGACAGACGCGGACATGGATCGAATTTGATTCCATTGTCCGAGCCAATAATGCGAGCGTTTGTCGCCGTTGCAGAGCACGCAGAGGATCCGTTTAGGCAGATCTGCGTGCAAACGTTGGCTGAAATGAGTCCGTGAGGCTCGTAAGCGAATCCTTACCGCGCTCTAACTTTGTTCTCGACAACAGGTTTACTTGATATCGATCTCGTTGCAAGGGCGGGTGGTATCCGATTTCTTCTTCATGCTCTTGGTGAGGGCCCAGTAGAGCTCGGACCCATCCTCGCGGCTACTTTCCTTCACATCATTGACTCTCCTCGCACTCGCGCTTACCTCCGTCTGGGTGTTGATGTCGAGGTACGTTGCGGTTTCTTGGGGTTCGTTTCCCTCAAACAGCCCTCCAAGATTGCACTCTTAGCAGTGACTGATGCATACGGCCGTGGTTCCGATCATGCGGAACGGATGAGAAGCTGCACAAAGGTCATAGAACTTATGTTACGAACCTGGAGTGGTCGGTAATTCAAATATTTCATCACCTCCTAGTTGACACTATGGCAGGGCTCATGTATTTCTGCATGGAGGACCAGAGGGCGATCAAATCAATCGTTAATACCTTGCGGATACCTTCCTTGGACACAAGGGTATGTCGATGCTCGCTGTCGGAGCAAGCACTCATGGATATGTAGGAAATTGTCCTCGATATGTTTTTCGATCTTCTCAACATCAAGGCTCCTGAGTGGTACAAGACCTTTATAGATGGACGTCGTTTGACGAGTGAGTAGGCGGACTCTGTTGTACTGTGGATTTCAAGGTCATGTTTTATAGTGTATCGTAAACCACGGAATTTGCCTGAGCGCATTGGCGAAGGCAAACAACCAGAGCGGCCGCCTGAAACGCTGAAACTGACTGACCAATACATTGCCCTCCTAATTTTAGTTTTCACCAATGCAGGTTTGCTAGATGTGAACATCTTTTCCTCCCGTCCGATGAAGTTGCATTCTAATGTTACTATAGGCATTAACTTGCATGCTAGAAGAAAATAATATGGGGTCCAGCTTAACGCGGAAGGCCACCTTACTCATGGCAGAGGTCATGCAAATGGCGAATAGAGTCCTACCACTAACCATGGCGGCGAACATACAAGCTGTTCCTCGGGTCTTTAATCTTGCATCAGACTATAATCGTGGGGAACATAGGATTGTGGGGACGTCAGCGATGTCAGCTATTGACAGCTTTAACCGCAATCGTGCAAGGTTACAACCCAATGTCAAAGGTACAAGACCGAGGTCAGCCTTGTCTCGTTCTTACATATCCCTCAAAACGACATCCTTTTATAGGGCCAATTCCGCAGAGGACGCCGTCCGTCGGGGACAACGTCAGGTAGAACAGAGCAAGATCAAGATAGGCATGCAGATGGACGACAGAACATTCCAGTCGTGCCTGCTTGAGACACAGGTGAGCTACTTCATTTATAAATATTTGATTTTGAAAGAGCACTTTCTAGGTCATGCTCACCAAAGACAACACCAAGTGGAACTTTGATATGCTTCAAGAATTAATTGATGGACCACTCCTAAATCCTAAAAGACTGGAGGAGGCTATCAAAGTTTCGCGCTTCATGCGACGCCTCATGTCATTTTTTCACCCGTTTTCACATCGTTTCTCGGACCTTCCAAGAAGACAGGTGAATTCAGTCTCGTGATTCCTCTTTTTCTGTTGATTCACGAAGGACGTATGATAGCCCAACTTTCGATGGGTGCGATTGGGATGCAATCTCCTCACGACCCTTCTTGCGAGCATGGATGGGATTCGCTTTCTTGCAATGGAGGACGATTTCCTCAATCAGATCGTAAAGAGTTTTGCCCAGCTTGACCCAGTGCGTGTGACATCCGTTGTGAATTCGTATGCTCACCTAATTTACAGTTCAATGGCACTCCCGAATCAGATCCCATTTTCTCTAAGGCTCGCATATCGGAAACCTTGACCTACGGCTACTTTGAAATGCTTGGTACTCTTAGCAAGCATCCAGATGGGCTTGAGTATGGGAGAAACACTTGCATAACGTTGTTCCTGACACAGTCTACAGACTCATGGAGAAATCGAAAATCTTTACCGCTTTCTACCATCTTAGCGAACTTCGGAATCGTGAAGATCTCATAACTGCAGTGACCACAAATCTAGACTACACCACGTACGATTTTCTACGCTTTTGTTCCCATGATGCTCAAACATGAACGGCTAGTGATGGACATCCTCGTGTAGTCCTTTCGAAAGCTTTGACGTCCGAGGATATTCACGTTCGACTATTTGCCACGAGTCACCTTGGCGGGCTCATTCGTAATTCGCTCAGCCCGGTCTCCTGGAGTCTTCGACTTCTTCTGACACAACTATACGACCCTTCTCCGGAGGTGTGTGAGATGGCTATTCAGTTCCTTGAAGAAGCGTGCGACGCCATGGAGGTGCTGCAACTCGTTGTCGAGATGCAACCAACGATGGACCATCTCGGCGAAATAGGTCACCCTCTACTACTGAAGTTGGTTTCAAAGGCAATAATCCCTGCATTCTCGGACTAATATCCGACCCCAGATTTATGTCCACACCAATGGGGTTCCGTTATCTCTACAATGCTGGCTATATCGACAGAGAGATGGACATGTGGTTCCACGTAAGGTCACCGTCCTCGTAAGAACTTGAATTAATCACCGATATGTAAGGAACGAAATATCTATTACGTGGTCCAGGTGGAGATCTTCTTGGCTAAGGTATTCAGTTCTGAGGCTGCAGAGGATGACGAGGACGTTCTGCAAGTTCTGTATTTTCGTTGCGGTGCTAAATCTGATGACCCTCGTAGAGCCTTTGATGGAGTCGTCCCTCCTCACTTTTACGGTGAGATGTCCAAGACTGAACTTGGTTGTCAAGTTTTGAGTGAAAAAGGACACTTTGCGGAATTCTCCCATTTTATTCGGCAACATGGTCTAGAGAGTGAAGATCTCGAGCTCATCTTGAAACTCAAGAGCATTCTTTGGGCAGTGGTAGGTCATCTCACAGGCCTTGTAGCGATTCTTGGTTCACTGATATACGTAGGGTAATGTTGGTGCCACTGAGGGCGGCTTGCCTTTCCTCGAGGAAGAGGAGATTATCCCGTCAATTCTGGATATAGCAGAGCATTCTTCTATACCATCCGTGCGAGGGTGAGCCAAAAGAACATAGATCCGGGCGGGGTACTCAATCAGCTTGTAGAACGTGTTTCTTTGTATTGGGGTTGATATCATCGACGACACAAGGAGCTGAAATTTTGGATGATTACAGGTGGGAGGCCACTCTATCACCTCTTGGCCTTCCCACCGGACTGTGTGTACCAATGGACCTGGATAAATTTATTTCGGTACGGATTACGTGCATACTTGGATGTGGATCATCACTCAACGATGTTAAGCTTCCTACTTGGGAGCCAGTCGAAGTCAAAAGTGATGCAGACGTTCGTCTGCTCCCACCTACCGCGCAAACAGAACTTGAAGTCATCACTGCGATTGACAATCTAAGCAATACGGTGATAGCAAATTCTGCCTCGCGTTCTCTGGCAAGGTCAGACCCCCTCCGTAGAACCAGTCGTTCTCAGCTCACTCTTTGTGCACTAGGATGAAATCACGACTCGAGTATTGTTCCGCGTTCACCTCTCCGACAATGTTCTTCAGGGCCCTCCATATCATCTCTACGCAGCGTTACCGTCTCCCTGTGCGGAGGTACATCCTCGACTTATTCAATATCGAGCTCGACCATGATGTGATCAAGGTGATATGTGATGCAGCCGTCTCCCTCCGTGCACCACCCTCCTTCAAGCAATCCGAGGCTCATATCAGCCGGGTCGTCAGTATGCTGGGCCCGAAACACGCTGGCGGGGAGTCTGACAGCGATGCAGAGGAAGATGATTCGGAGATGGACGAAGTGACGGAAGAAACCGCCGTCAAGAACAATCCTGTGATAATGCTGCGTCCAGTGAGCAGAATTATCGGGTTCGACGCATGAACTTTTTTTTTGGGGGGGCACTTGGACATGCTGATCGCCTTTTGTCAGCACAAAATCACTGTAATTTATGTTACATAGTTGCACATATAGTCATACCCTACCAGTGAAAGACCGGTCATTTCTTCGTGGGTTCCCGAATATACTGCAGGTGTCTACTTGGGAACGGGGCGAGGAGATCCGTCGCTCAGTATGGAGATGTTCCCATGGCTCAGCTCGTCCTCTCGCCGAACTCCCAAAGCTTTCGAGACAATGAGTGTTGACTGGTGAAAAAAGCGGCAGGAAAAACCTACTCTTGCGTAGAGCATCGGAAGTAACGCTGACCGACGCGCATACATTGCAAGAGGGAGGAGGGGCGCAAACGCCAACACTTTCCACGCAATAACTATTTTCCTCATCGCCCGCTCTCTCACCCACTTCTCACCATTTATTATGGTGTAGTGAGCCCAATTTGGCCTGCGAAGCAACCACCACCAAAGGGTGACCGCCCAAGGGAACGCATTGAAAACCTTGCCGGACGCCGCGTGTTGCCAAGTACGACAGTGCACGAACACGGAGCGTGAAAGTCGTTCCTGGAGCTTGGCGTTGTACGCGTCCGTAGCTTCCGCCTTGACGGTAAAGGCCGATACTAGACCGTCAAGAACGGGTTTGATGAGCTGTAAAGCATAAGAAACCTATTGGACAGTAAGCGTGGGCGTGGGCGTCACAATACGAACAACCATCACGAACTTGGACTTCCTCCACGAAGAGCGTAGACGCCGGCGTGCCGGAGTTTGGACCTAATCCAAGTGAGTGTGACAAGAGACGCAGTTTAGTATAGCTCACCTGCTATCATATAGAAATTTGGAATGTCAGGGATCGTTGTACCATAATAGGCGGTAGGACCGCCATGAGCATCGTAATATCCGTGAATAGTTGCTCCATTCAACCCTTTCACTTGCACAGGGTACTGGTCCTGATACACGACACTGTCAGAACGTCGAATCGGGACGCAGACAAAGTGAATGACCCCTATGAACCCCGTCGCGTATATAATAATATCGAACGGCAGTAGTTCACCTTTCTCAAGGACGGTATTATATTTTGCAGCACATCCAGGGAACAAGGTTTCTCACCTTCTTTCGTAAGGATGCCGTTCTCCACTATCTGCTGGATCCCGTCAAAGTTGAGAGCAACGTTCGGTAAACTGAGGCATTTGAGATAACCGCTATCAGCCACTACCGAACCGGTGTGAGCAGAGTGATCGATTCGAGGTCGATATTTCCCACCTGTTCGTTTACACCCGGGAGCTAAAAGGGTTGACACTCGGCCTATCGATAATACACACTAGACTCACGATACGTGGGTATCATGTAGCCGTGATACTTGTTCGGTATGTTATCCAGTATATATTGTCGTAAAGCCTGCAAGACATTAGTATTTCACAATGCTGCGCAAGATCCGGTTCCACTTGACGACGTCTCTCGCTGGCTGCTGTACTCAGGGGCCACAGCATCGGCCAGTCGAACTGTAAGCGTCATGTGTCAGTGTCTGAGCCAAAGGAAAGCCTCGGGTACCTTGTACATGATGTATGCACGGTGAAACCTCATCGCAAGGGGAATGTTGGCGAATGCCCACTTCGCAGCATCAGAATATGGTATATGGGGCTGAAATCGTGAGTATCCACATCGGAAGTGCTGGGGACCAACTCACTCGGGTGGTGAACCACACGGGAGATCGAACGAAGTTGACAACATGAACGGTGTGGTCTTCTGCGAGGAAAGGGACGAATTGTGCGCTAAGAAGCACGTGAATAAGTAGCAGACAGAAATTGGTCGTCCTGCAAAGTACGTACCCAGAGGATGCGTTACCGATGACGGCCACACGTTTATGTTGGAGATCTAGCCCTTGGGGCCATGTCGCTGAATGGAACGAGATCCCCTTGAACGTTTCTACGCCTGGTATCTCATATGGGATCTTCGGTATCTCCAAAACGCCTACTGCCGAAACGACGACGTGAGCGGTATCGATGATGCTATTCCCAGCCAAAACGTCTTCGGCAGTGATATTATAGCAGTTGCCAAGATCAGACCACTCTGCCGAGATCACCTTGGTATTGAAGACAATGTGAAAGTACAGTCCATATTTCTTCGCAAGACAAATCCAATAATCTTGAATCTCGGGCTGGAGACCGTGAGATTTGTTCCAATCGGGATTGAGGTCGGAAGACAGGCTATACCAGTGTATGTCCACGTCGGAACAGCAGCCCTATGAATGGTGAAAATGTGGATTTCTGAACGGATTGTGATCCTACAGGGTATGTGTTGACCTGCGAGAATGTCAGTACTTGTTCTCGGCCCGTCGTAAACACACACCCTCCAGCAACCGCCTACTTCGTTTCCCTTTTCGTATATCTAAGATGGTTGAAAGTGAGAAATCTCATCCATGAGAGACATGGGGCGATGCTTGCAGTAAAGTTTCTGAACCCGAAGCGAGTCTTGAGTGCGATGGCAAAGGAGAGGCCTCCGATGCTAGAGTACGAATGAGTAAACGACAGCATTTCAGATTGGACAAGTGGACGACTCACCCAGCACCGATGATGACCACCTTGGGTTGGCTCTGCATTGAAATGAACGGAAGAGGAACATTTAGTATAAATACTATTAGAACTTATCAAGGGTCCACCTTGCCACGCCCTCAAGGTACTAATGAGGCACAGCCACTGCGGCGTAGACCGGATTGAACGAGTCGGGTCGGTTTCCATGATGTCTCTTCTTCGCACCTGTCGTACGCGACCAGCGCTGAACGTGTTGGCGTCCGTCCGTGGCCTCACGACTGACGCTGTCCCTCAAACACAGGTTGCACCGCAGAAACCGGAAAACACACAGATCGCTGAACCCACCCACGGCGAGATTTTTACCGCCGATGTAGTCAGTGGTGCGCCCGGTATGCGTCTCAGTCATGCTCACCATGGAATTAGCACGCTCATTGCGCTTTTTCCAGCCGAACTTCGCCATCGCGCAGTACGCATCTACCAGCCAACGCGCAATACCATGCAAAGTGGCTCTGGCAAATCGGAACGTTGGCGCATTGATTGGGATATCCTTCAGGGCGCTGGCCGCTGGGAAAACCCGCTCATGGGTTGGGCTAGTTCGTGGGTAGTCATTGTGTGATCAGCGGGCTCCATGTTCACTCTTGTGTTAGGGCGGACTACATGCAAGGCACGCGCATCTCGTTCAAGAGTAAGGAGGATGCTATTCATTTTGCCGAGAAGCAAGGTACGGTGTCTGTTCCTCCTGCGTTTCATTCACTCACATCGCATTATTTTCCCTAGGCTGGGACTACTACGTGTAAGTGTCAAGTATTCGCTTGCGTGTCTACGGTTTCCGACCTTCCTTTGTAGTCAGCCAGAAATGGTGAAAAGAGTTCCTGCAAAGAACTATGCAGAGAACTTTGTATACAAGCCCCATAAACTACGCATCATGCGTACAAAGTAGAGCTCGTAGCTTGATTGCTGTCAATAGATATACCTATCCTGGTCGACTTCCTGATTCATCGTTTGTCGGAGGAAACTGCCAAGGGTCATGTTCTCCGTTTAAAACCCGGGGCTCACCTAGACAGCACCGGTTGGGAATACGATGCCATGCTTACCAGTTCCTATCAGAGTTGAGACCACACTGAATTGGAGAGTACCGCCACTTCAAACATCAAAACCGCAGCTGGACGCACATGATGAGCCAACACGTGAATAGGACCACATGCTCACCTTGGTCAATCTTCTCCGCTCTTACGGCAACGTCACTGGGGGAGTGGCTCTCGATACACCAATAAAAAGGCGTGTTCTTTCTACGTCGCGTGGGTTGGAAACTCGGGCTGCACATGGTCGTTTGAACGATATCGTGTCTAACACGGCACCACTCACGGATGAAAATGAAATGCGACTTTCGATCTTCGGTCTGAAAGGCCCGAACAACAATTTATGTGCAAAAAATTGAGCCAATGTAAATCCCCTGGTAGGGGCCCAAGTGGTCAAGAATGTTTCCACCGGAGATATTAGGCACCGTCATGATAGTACAGGCGGAATCTGTCGCATCGTCATCGCCTGGAGCGGACTCAGTCATCAGGGGACAGGAGCGGATAAATGAATAGGATGCTGCGCCTACCGGGACATTCGACCGCGTTGTCGGGCTGAGTGATATGAACTTCGCCCAGGACGTGTGAGAACCCCAAGAAACGACCAGGGACGATGGGAATGATGTCCTTTTCATTATTGATCCGCTGAAAGTCGGAGATCTGTAAAGTGTTTGTTGAGAGATGCTTTGAGAGGGGAACGGGGAAGATACGAACTGTTGCATCGAATTGAGTGGCCCATGCAGAGTTACCGACACGAGGGGTGCCAAAAGTGACGCCCTTGATAGCGATGCCGGACGGCAGGTTGAGAGCCATGAACATGCAGTCGAGTTCTGCGAGTGCACCTCCGAGGGAATGACCAACCTAGTCAAAATAAATACAAGAAACGGTAGATAGAGAGATGGAGAGATGCATACGAGGGTGACGGATGTCGCGCCGTAGTAGGAGATGAGGGTCTTGACTTGGTTGAGAATGATCGGGGCGGTCTGGGCGTGTTCATTCGCGAATCCACTGTGGACCTGGACATTGCTGTCAACTCCGGGAAAGAGGGTAGGATCAAGGTTTTCCATAATGGTGTCAAGATCGGTCAGGTCAGAGAGGCTATGTGGGAATGAGCAAGCGGGAAAGCGAGAGAGGGAAACAGGAACGACAGTTGGATGGGATCGGTGCCCTGGTGGGCGACGACGACAGAGTTGGAGGAAGGCCAGTATCCAACATAGACTGGAAAAGGATGATGAGAGTAGGCCAAGGGAGTGAAGGTATGGTTACAGTATTGGATGGCATTACCGTCGCCGCCGGTGAGAGCGACCTGGAATCCAGGGACGGCCTGGCAAGCCTCTGGGCAAGATGAGAGGGAGTGGCGAATGTGTGGAGAGAAGAGACAAACGGCCACAAGTCCAGTCCTGGACGATGGAAGGTGAGCAGTAGGCCGCCCTGGCGAGCTGGGTGTACGGGGCGAGGGTCGCAAGCTGAGCGGGGCTCAGGGGCACGACAGCAGCGGCGAGGGGTGTCGTGATAACCGCTAGGGCGATGAAGAATGTTAACATGGCTATGCGTACCTTGAAAGGCAGCGATGAGGCTGTTGCTTGCAAGGTACGGTCATGTAATAAGTGACGGATTCGTCTGAACCATGGCCAACTTGAACTTCATGAAAACGCGTAGAGTGAAACCCTACATCGAGCTTGCCCCGGACCAGCCACTGACGACAGAAGGAAAGCCTCGAGCGCGCGTCTACGTCGCCTGTCTTCAGTGGTCCGTCTCCGTTCATTCACCGGGTGATCTGTTACTTACCTGCATCCAAGCCGAACGCGCAAGATACGTTGCGATGGTGCAAAGCCAACCTGCCACAATTGCGCTCATCGCACCGACGACTGCACGTACGACCCAGAACCGAAGCGTAGAGGGCCAGACAAGACACCCGGCGCACGCCAACGTTTGGCGCCGGGGGACAATCAAGAGGGCAGTGTAGACCCGGCAGCCTCTCCCCGTCGTCGTCGTCGTCGTCGTCGACAGAGATCTGACCTCGCTTCGCCCACTCTCGTAGTCGACTCGCAATTAGCCCCATCTCACTTTGCTACGGGTCCACTCGTGCCCGACCCCACTCAGGTATTGAATTGATCACTTGCACCTCGTCGACATTCTCATGCGACTTGTCACCCAAGCCTCTCAACCTTGTCTCAACCACGACTCAGGTGTACCAAGATGATTATGGCCCTTCTTGGGATTCTCCAGGCATCACCCCAGAGCCTTCCCTTGACTTTGTTCGCCAAACTTGGTGGGATTCCCTTGTTGACATGTACTCCCTTTCCTTGCTGTCCCCCTCTCACCGACAACAAGCGACGAAGCAGATCTCCAGCGATATACGTTTCTTCTTCCGCGCCTCAAATTATTGGTTTTCCTTTATTAACGTACCTCGCTTTCTCTCTATTTATCTCGATCCAGTAAGGCGCGCTCGCATGCAACCTAGTTTTCTGCCTGCTGCCCTGGCCATCGCAGTCATTTTCCAGTCTTCCGAGGCTGGCTTTGGTCAGCAAGGCCGACAGCAGGCGTCGCGTCTCCGAGACATTGCCCAAAGTGCACTCGAGGCCAGTCTCAATGCCTGTTGGATCGACGAAGAACTCGCTCAGGCAGCTTGGGCGAGCACCCTTCTTTTCTTTGTCGCTCATCTGACCATCCCAAAAGTTACTAGCATTGTTTGAAATCTGCACGCATCCCGAATACACCGGCGATCGTTCCTCGTCTTCGCTGGCCATGCTCGATACCATCATCAGGTCACTTTCTTTGACTCTTGTCGACGTGGATGATCCAACGTCCTCTCAATTCTCGCCCCTTTCTGTCCCTTCAATCTCTCCCTCGCGATTGAATACGTCGTCCAACGCCAGAGTAGGCACAACACACACACCACACTCGTCACAAACTTGCTCTTGTGCTTCACGATCTCTCGGGAAACATTGGGGGGCAGCCCGCAAGTACACTCCGCTCTGGTTAGCTTCCCCAGCTTGGGATAGTTCTTGGACAGAAGCCGAGATTAGAAAGGAAGCTTGTCGGAGGCTCTGTTGGAGCACATTAGTACTCACCGCCGGTCACACAGCATACATCACCTCAGAAAACCGAACGCCACCTGAACTATTCATTCTTGAGCCCGCCAACGTATGTGCGCCTTTTCCCGCGTAGACTCTGCTGAGGTACAGGCATGTAGTTTGCGTTACTCTTTCCGGCCGAGGCGCTGGACTCCTCTGGTGGACACTCCGGAAAGGACACCGTGTGGTCACTTAATTATCGTACTATGCTACTCTGGCATGGTTGTTTGAAGATGCGTTACAATCCTAGCGCGTCAGTAGCCGAGATGACGCGCTTTGGCCTGGATGCTTGGCGCGAAGCAGATGCCCTCGAGGCAGCACTCAACGCACATGAGTGCGACTTTGAAAGATCATTTCTATTCCAGGGACGCGAGTATCTATTCAAGTAGGTAAATCATCTTCCATGGACAGTTCTATTCATTTGTATCACAGCGTACGAATGCTCTTAATGCTTGATTTTCAAGTAAACGTTCCGATGGTTATTAGGTAGGTGTTCCGCTTTGTCGTCAGCTGACAACGTGATTCAATCATTTTCAGTGACACTACTGATCTCTTCTGTCAGAAGGCAACCGAATGGCGTACGTCGATCGCGTTTCAACCTGGACGATCCCCAGCTCACATGTTGATTGCCAGTCACTCACCAAGGGGTCGTTGCTGAGCGTGTTGTCCAGTCTCTGGGATCTGTGACAGGATCCACATCGCAAATGTTATTGCATCGGCCTTATTTTGTGCTCTGGTTCGTGGGGCAGATCAACAGGTGGTGTGATGTCAAGATGCCATGCCTAGAGATGCTGATCTGGAACCGGAACAGAGCATTGTCGCTTTGGGAACGCGACCATTCGTTGACACTCGCCCTCGATGTGAGCATTGCGTTTTTGAAGCCGATTGACTACCTGAACGCTCTGTGGCCGTGTCGTGGTGAGTGATCTGGCCAACGCTCTTGCTCTTGACCTCCGCTGAGCCACCTGTGATGCCATAGAGCAAAGACGTCGGACGCGTGTAGTTCGGGAGCGACTCGCCGCTGCTTGTATCCAGGCCAGTCGACCGAGTCCGCCAGAGCTGAACGAGCTGTAGTATAGTGTAGTGTACACGATTTACTTGTATTTCCTGAAAAGGGAAATAATGCATCTGTACTTAAGCTCGAAATGCGCGTCGCCGCTACATTGCTCATTAACATTGACGTCGACCAACCAACCTGATCTTTCCCGGGCGACTCATGCACATGGAACACGTCGCCCCCCTGCATACAACACATTCTATCGTCACGGACGAGCATCCATCCTCTTCATCACTCAAGCGACCACCATCCCCCTCCTCCCTCGACGCACCGGACGGCGAGATCACAAGGAAGAGGTTCAAGGAAGACTCTTCACAAAACATGGCACAACCACAGAAGGCCTTCACGTCCAAACACGATACGCTCGTCGAGGATCTCGCTCAGGAGCTCCAATGCGGCTGCTGCGCCGAACTCGTCTACCGTCCTGTCGTCGTCTCTCCATGTCAACATTTCTTTTGCGGAAGGTATTCCCTCTCGACTTGTCTCTAGAGCGTAGTCAGATGCTAACAAGGCGGCAGCTGCTGTGTACTTTGGATCAAGGTGAGCTGCCGTTCAATGACCATCAGCACCCGGTGCCACCATGAAGCCAGTTCACCATCATGATCTCCTTTGGTTTTGCCAAATACCTCACCCTATTCCTTCCACGTTCGGGGCATAGAAACAGACGCTAACTGGATTGATCTACAGAACGGTGGCACAAACTGTCCCGCCTGTAGAGGCATCTCGAATTTCGTCACACCATCTCGTCCTCTTCAGACAATCATCGACGTCCTTTTACGCGCGGACCCCTCCAGAACCCGCACAGAACGAGAGCGGATGCAGGCAGACGAAATTTATAAAGCTGGCTCCTCGATGAGGGTGTGTACACCACTAGCCTACATGCGCTCGCCATCTCAGCTGAGGCACTCCCAGATTCCAACCCCCCGAGAGGCATCTCCAGAACCGAATCTTAACCAGAACTCGGACTACGCCCGTCCTTGTCCACATTGTATCTCGGATAACCCATATGGATGGAGATGTCCACAACCAATCGTGGACTTCTCAGTCGACCCCGAACAGGCTTGGCACCTCGACGATGGTGCACCCCCAGGTCACGCATATTGTGGGAACTGGTACGGAATCCCCGTGTATCATATTCCGGCGATACTTCATAACTGCTCCTAGTGAAATGCTACTTGCTCTTGGAGCCCCTATTACGACGAAATGTGATTTTTGTCAAGTGTCGTTTTGTGGAATCAACGTTCAGGGAAGATGCACCGCGTCACTATTGCATTCGCAGCACCCTCATAACATGAGCGACATCGGAGACCTCATTCAGTCCTCCGAGGTCTACGAGTGTTTCGAAAGCAACACGGTGGAAGTTGAAATCATGTTAGATTACTTGACTAACAGACAAATCACTCCAAGACAAGTCTATCGCGATGTGAGTGCTCAGGATGCGTCCTGACTTCCTCAGACTCGAATGATCTCCTCGTAGATCGTGCAGCACCTGCAATCACAACCCAGCGGGTTTCGACCCCTAATTGAATCGGACCTTTTTGTGGATATGCATAGTGTCGCCGCGGGAATCGACGACAACCCTAGTGCTCCAAGAAATCGCATCTGCAGGCACTGCGCAACGGAGGTACTGCTATGGGGTTTGAAGGAATGGTGGATCCGCGAACGTCAAAAAGGTCACTTGGACGCCGCCATCGCGAACCGTCCGGATTGTGAGCAAGGTGGCACGTGTAGTCGGCAGAAAGATCTTGGTACGTAGTGGCCAATTTGAACGATATGTCGGGCCCTGAAGACGGCATCTGATGCTCTTTGACTCTAGCGCACGCAAGGGAATGTGAGTCGTTGCCTTGCATAGCTTGGTTAGCCTGACGAGACTGTCGTATCTCACAGACAATCATATAATGTCGGCTCCATCGGCCCGGTCGGTACAAATATCTGGATCCTCTGTTGGCTTCCATCAGGGAGAACCGGTCCATGACAGAGAGCAGCAACATGATGAACATGATCCGATTCCCGGTTCCTATGATGTTGGGGAGCCTGCTCAAAATTCGTCTAGAGCCGAGTTGGACACGCCCCGAGCGCTTACGGGCAGTGCTAACGACACGTCTCGTGTATCACTATCGCAAGAATAACCGGGGGTGACCAGACTGATGTGCTTCCGTGTTTGTATGGTCGGGAAGGCACATCTATCATGCTGTCCACGTCCGATATATAGCTAGCGTGATACATGTAAACTCTACATTAATGACAAGTAACCTTTGAATACCAAACACGCCAAAAAGAGCGGCGAACGATATGTACGCAGAACAAATATCTATAAATGAATGCTGTAGATGGTTCAGTATGCAAAATTTCCCTACATCGCATGCCCCAGTCCGTCGTACATGGCGATTTGAGTGTCCCAGTGACGGCGGCTACCAGCACGCCCTCCAGACCGTATCGAATGAACGGAGTTTTTGTCCTGAGCGAGGGCTTGGCGCCGCTTACGTTCCTTGAGTTCTTCGGCTAGCCGCTCAACCTTGGCTTTTTGTTCAGCCTTCTTCATTCTCTTCGCCTCCGCTCTCCGCGTTTTCTCCTCTTTTGCGTCGACCTTGGAGAACTTCGATGCGGATACGCTGATGGTCGGCGACGTGGACGATTCCGAACCAACCTCAGAAGATCGAGAGGTCTTGGACACGGGGGAAATGATGCGTGTCAGAGATTTCAGACCGGGACGCGGTCCGGAATGTGATGTCCGACTCACAGCCAGGGGTGGACTGGAATCAGTAGTGGACGATGGAGAATGCAAGAGGACCGGGAACGGAACGGAAAAGGGTGGCACGTTAACGCGAAGATTCTCGATGTTTCGATTCTTTGACCGGAGTTCAATGGGCCGCAGAGGAGGCCTGAGTCCATCCTGTCCGAGGGGCTCTGTGGGTGCAAAGATAATGCTGCCAGAACTTTGCGAGGCACGGCGCTCGGTAGACGCCCGACTTTCCGTGGATCGTTCCTCAATAATGGCGAGGGTATGGGGCGACGGAATGTGGTCAACAGGAGTCTTCAGCGTAGCTGAGCTTGTTGGGGGAGAATGTGATCGTGAATGCGATGAACTAACGGAGGTAGTTGAGGAGGAGAGTGACGGTGTATCCGAATCGCTTGTACTCACGCCGGCACTAGAATGCTTGCGTGCACGGGCGCGATGTGGAAGGTGGTAAGTATGGAAGGCGGAAGGGAAGGGGGTAGATGTATGCCAGTGGTTGTCCTCTGGAAATAGTTCCGATTCTGACTCGGAAGGAGTGGAAGCATAACTAGCAGGTGAATATGATAGAGGTTCTTCGCATTCCAAAAGGAGGTGGGGCATGATAGACATTTCCTCTTGACGTTGATCGCGGAGCTTGACACTGGCATCGAGGTAATCATCTAGACCGTCATCCAGTGCATTCTCGACAGTCTCCTGGTCTTCAGCAGGGCTATGCGTATGTGAAACTGCAGGGGAGAGCAGTTCTGCAACGGCACAGAGCTCAAAGTCCGTGTGAGCAGAGACGATGCTGAATGGCCGACTATTGTTTGACATCGCCCAACTGCGTGCTGGTGCCAAGGTGCTTTCTGAGAGGGTAGCCTTATGAGTGTATGCATTTATTTGAGGGCTTGAAACCAAAGCGGCGGCCGAAGTTTGACATGAACCTCCATAAGTGGGAACGGCTACATGATTGGCAATCACAGGATTAGAATTCTACCGATTACCCACGGAGTGACGTGGATGTGTATCCTACTTACTTGTGTTCGCAACATGGCCCCTGCTGACTGCACTGTTCTGTTGATCGACAGCTGGTAGCCTGGCGTCCGAGGCGCCTCGGGCCCGAGCTGACGATCCTAGAGTCTCGTCCGAACCCCGCCCCTGGTGGTCACTATCCCCTGGGTCAAGATTACGATTACCTCCGTTTCCGCTTTTGCTATCCGCTCGAGAACGACCCGTCCTTTTCTGACTATATGACTAGATAGTTGTGAGACCATTCCGTTAGTTCTACGCATCCATCCACAGGTAGCTCGTAGACTTACCATAACCGTCTTCAGAGCACTAGATGTCGGGGGGGAGTGAATTTTACCATGATGTTCAAACATTATTTTCCTAGAAAACATACCGTATCTGGAGACTTCGACAGCTACAGAGTGTCGCTACTTCGTAAACTCCCACCGAAGTCGAGTTGGATAGGGCGCGGTGCATCGCATGCTTCACCAAGGCCTCCAAGTGTGTGATCTGATATGTGTTGGAAAGAATCAATAGCTGACTGAGGACCGCAGGGGCATGCTGGAGAGGAGTAATAAGTGCAAGCGAATAAAAGTATTGCAATAATGCCAGTGTAATTGGGTACGGCTCAGAGAGATGAAAAGCACGAGGTGTTAAACGTGGATCCGGTCGAGGTTCTGATGAATCCGGCGCTCCAGGAAGATCGGGAAGGCCAACATCCATGGAGGAGGAGGGTAAGATCTCGATAGCTTGATGAGCGCGCTCCAAAAATTTCACCCGTTGCTCCTTAAACCAAAGCCACCTATCCTCCAAAATCTTTCTCGAACACTTAATCTTGCGCCCATCATCACAAACCACCTCAAAATCCGCCAAGGCCCCTTCCTCCAGTGCGGACAGACCAAACTCCTGCATAGGGACATCAAGCCGTAATGGTGGTGGTTGATAAATGCCGAACGACTCCAGATCAATCACTGCGACATGATCCCAGCTAAGTAGGCGACGATTATAATCTTCCACTAGATTTCCATTTCGGTTTCCGAAAATGACGAATTTACTCGCCTCCGCCCAGAGGCATGCTCGGAACCACGACCCAGAAGCAACAGCATTTCCTGGATCAATGCGTGACCAAGTCATTGTAAGGAGGTCAAGCGCCCAGATCGAATAAGATTGGTACGTGTGGGCGAGGTAAGTGCCAGCGATAAGAAAGTGAGTGCCCAGGATTGCCCCCGAAGGAAATCGAAGGCCAGGAGGGAAGGAGGTTCCGGCCATTGCTGTAGAACGATCGGTAATTGTGAAGTCAGTGTCAGGAAGTGGGGAGAAAACTTCGAGCTCGCGCTTGACGTCCGTGAACTTGAGGCATGTCATGAGTGGAGGCTTACAGTGACAAAAGAAGAACGTACATTGTAATTACTGTAGAGATAGATGTCGTTCGGAAAGTCGTCCGTCGGTGAGGCAGAATAAGGAAGATGAACGAGGGACTCAGTGGTCGTGAATTCCTGGGAAGAAGGGGAGGACTTGTCTGAACGAAAGCGAGTCCCCGGGGAGCCTAGAATAGCAGTATTATCGGAGACGCGCAATTCCTCCTGGGGTAACCGGACACGTAAATTAGCGGATACCGCAACGCTACGGTAGGTACCACAATGATGAGGAAAGTTCCTCCGCTGAACCCAAGCTTTTCCCAGGAGATCGTAAACATAGACATCATCTAACCACACATTGGATAGATCTTGACCGCCGATGATGAAGAGCCTATCGGCTGTTACAGAGGAGAGATGTGCGTATCGGGGTTTCGGGACCAGGGCATCGGCAGGTGAATCTGGAGATAATCCATTGGTAGACGAGGCAGGAAGCCAGTGCGTCGTCGACAGGTCGAGGAATCGAATGTCATTCAAGACACAAAGGTCCTCTGAGTTGGGAGAATTAGGAGCATTTCCCATTCCGCCGAAGATGATGAGCTGATTATTCCCTGGGGATAACAGGTAAGACAAGACTGAGAGGAAGTAAGAGGGACTTACATGTTTCTGCGCTGTGGAAGTAACGGGGTTCGGGAACGTCATCCTCCGGAAAAGGGGGTAATTTTTCCCAAGTGAAAGTGTCGAGATCGAAGACATATAGGTCAGAGACCATGCGTCGTTCGGTAACTAGGCGACCGCCCTAAGGAGTGATGAGGAAGGAGTGGAGAGAGGAGAATGCGTAGCTCACAAAAAGATACATTTTCGATCCGACAACGGTAGTGGATGCACCCTAAGAAGGGGGTCACGAGAGGAAGAAGGGTTGCGAGGAGGACATACGACGAGCTTTGCAGGAACATCGCCAGATGTTTTCCTGCAAAAAGTTGTGAGATCGGATATGGAATGCATGAAAGATGGAGGAGGTAGAGGGAAAAGAGGAGGGGGGGGAGAAGGAGGGGGGGAAGGGGGGAAGATAGAAGGAGATGGTGGAATGGTGGCTAAAAGTACGAAACCAAGTACGCCTTGGATCAGTCTTGGGTACTCGATCTCAGATCGTTACTCGGCTCGTGCCGTGGTGCTGCCAGCCACGTGTCGTAGTTTGGCGAGTATGGAGTTCGGATGTCGTTTTAAACTCCGAGTAGAGGAAACGACATGCCGAGACGAGCCGAGCTACCTTGCATGAATCTAGCCCAGCCTGTCAGGCCTTGCCAGCAGAGTCGAGCAAGGTTGGCAACGAACAGGGACTGTCGTCGTCAACCAAGGTACAGGTGCCCTACCTCCCGAGGAAGTAGAATATTGAATATTGATATTGACTTCTTATCGGCTCCCTATCCCAGCAGTCCAATAAACTTTGATCAACTTTCCGCTCTACCTCCACGAGTAGCAAGCACTTTGGCGAAATGAAGCAATTTGCGCTCGCCCGACCGTTCTTCTAGGCGCCCATGTACCTCACAAGCTGGTAACGAATTACTCAGCTGTCCGCAGCCAGTGTGACTTTATTGTCTTCTATTTGCTGATATTCCCTTACAAAAATTCATGAAACCTCTGTACCCTGTCTTGAAACTAGTCACTTTAGGATATCACGCACCCGCCACTTATTCGGGCGCAGAGAGTTGTCAAAGTCGCGTCTGTTACGAGCTACTCCGATCTGATTAGACTAGAGACCCTTGACTATCGACAAAGTGCGATGAACTTTGCCGCCGCATCTGCTGTTATGAATCATTGAGTGCGCCCTCTTTCATTTTACTAAATAAGACATATATCATCGGTCAATCAAGGGGCTCCTTCCAAGGTTCATGATACAAAGAAAGTGCCTACCTCAATTATCGAAACACTCATAGGGCTCTGTATGTGCCTTGGACATAACCCCTCATCCGGCCGTAGTGTGCGTAAAAGGTAAACTTGGAGTCACTGCCCTGCGTGGCAGCCAAAGAGCCACATCGCCAGACATTTGGGGACCCTCGAGCTTGAAGTGCTGACATTGCTGGCATTTTCCTGGTTCCCGACCAAAACAAGGTTCTCATGGCCATCTGACGGGGCGTGACAAAACCAGTGTTATCAAGTCCGGTCCGTCTCACGGAGCGGAAGTTTCGCGTAATAGGTTGCTATGCGTGGGGGCCAATTGGGCCATTGACACCTGACAGAAATTTGGTTGTGAGCACACTGAAGGCGTCGTTTGAGGCCCCGGTTGATACTGCATAGACAACGGGATAGTGATACAAGTATCTCGTGCCAGTGGTCTCCAGCTACAGAATGACAGCCGTGGTAATTGCAAGAGTTCCGTACCAGCGATCTTTGTTTTCGCTTGCCCAACACCATCCACGTTCGCAATCTGATGATTTGATCCATCGCTCCCGGGTTCTCGTGTACAACCGAGTGCTAGGTCAGGCTGAGTCCGAAGTCAAATTGGCTGAGGGTGTGCGAACGGCATACTAAGCAAGTGTACAGGTTACAGACCGACTAGTATGGCTTTCGCCAAGGCAACTAAGGTAATCCAGAATAGACTCTTCTCCCGCACATTTTCCCTTCACTTTGCCAGACGCCATTTATCGTTCCGTTTGATTCCGTCCCCAGACATGTCCCTCATGGACGTCGCCGAGACAAAAGACACTATCCAAGTCCGTTCACACCCTCATTATGACACTCCAGAACACATCTCCCCGCACAATGTCCATCCATCTCCCCTTGAACAGTTCCACATCTGGTTCAATGAAGCTTGTAGTGCTGGTGTCTATGAACCAGAAGCCATGTCTTTGTCTACCGTCGCGCCATCCGGAATACCCTCCTCGCGCATGGTGCTCTTCAAACAACTAGACAAGCGAGGCTTTGTGTTTTACACTAATTACACCTCCCGCAAGTCTAAAGAACTCGACCAGAACCCCAATGTTGCTTTGCTCTTTTTCTGGAGAGAGATATCGAGGCAGGTCAGGATTGTTGGAAAAGTGGAGAAACTGAGCAAAGAAGAAAGCCAAGAGTATTTCCAAAGTCGACCCATCGGCAGTCAGCTTGGCGCACTGGCGAGCAAGCAAAGTACTGTTATTGGAGAAACTGACTTGCAGGAAAGGCTCGAGAGACAGCGAAAATTCTACAAAGTCGACGAGAGTCCAGGAGTAAATATTCCTCTCCCAGATTTTTGGGGTGGTTGGAGAGTACTTCCAAGGTATCGTATCGGCGTCATATCGATGAGTGATCTGGTGCTGACCTTCATCAGCGAAATGGAGTTTTGGCTGGGAAAACCATCCCGTCTTCATGATCGAGTCCGATACCTGCGCGATGAAGGATCTCCTGACGAAAACCCTCACTGGAAAATTGAAAGGTTGTCGCCTTGAAGACGAATCTTGATCCTATAAGGATATTCCAACGCATTATATGTTGTATTTGTCGCGATGGGCAGTGTATCATGCATGAAAGTTGAAGAAAGGTCCGCAAATACCAGGTGCAGAGTTGGCACATGCTTTATCGTTCATACGTACCGGCTGGCGATATAGACGATTTAGACCAAACAAGCAACAGCAAGCTCTTGACAGTCAACGTCCAACTCTGTCCTTTATCAATAATTCCACGGGCGCTAATATACATAACTTAGCGACTCCTGTTACCTGTCAGAAGCTGGTTGTGACCCCTCAACCAGTCATTTCAACGTCCATCATGTTCATTTGAAGTCGCTCGACCGCAAACCAGCATTCAGCATCTCAGCACTCAACCATCTCTGCCGAATAGTCTAGAAAAGGCTGTGCGTCTCGTACATGTGCCAGCATGCACGATTGTTGGACTCCCACGTACGTTCTGTCCACCGAACGCTAACGTGTTTGACGCCAAAGAATATGGAAGGTAAGTTAGCGCCTAGACGCAATGTCCGCATTCATGAGCGGTCAATTTCCGCGAACTTCTGATGCCCTGTGATTTCTTGCACTCCTGGGCTGATTGTACTCCAAATGGCCAATCTATTCTTATATTTTTACAGTGTGGAATATCTGGAATTCCTTGTGAAGAAAATTCCCCACGTCACGCGTCATGTTTAACATGGACAATTGACAACAGCGTAATGTTGTGGCGTGACCCTCCTTGCTGGTAAGTCATGCAGCCGATAGTGTTGCTCCAAGAAAAAACCTCTAGAATAGACGCACGCTCTTCGCTGATAACACGAACTACGCGAAGATGGGGCCCTATGAAAACGACCCGATTCGATGAGTGGAACGTAAAGGGTACCCAAAAAACTTTGCTCCTGCCTGGAAGAGCAGTTGTTACGAAGCTCCAATCCGTCCTGTTCGGCGGCGGTGATCCCTCGACGGGGCCAGTTGTTTTGAAGATGAGTTCACGCCTTCTTATAAACCTCGAGCACCTTCTTGTGACCATTAGCTTGGAGTTCTGATATATTAGTCAAGAAGCTGAGTGAATGCAGTCTACAACGGGCTTCTCGGATTTATTCCTCAATAAAAATATATGCGTATTCAGCTTCAGGTTTTGGCATCCACTTCATGGAACCAGATGCAGACCTGAAACGCACTTTCGACGAATGGACGAATACCACACTGACTCATCCGAGGGCATTTCGCAGGATCTGTTACTTTTCATACAGAACCCGCCGAGGTTATAAGTAGATCTGTGTGCGTAACTTGAACTGGTGAAAACATGGATAATGCTACCGTTTGCTTTAGAATATTCCGAGATCCAGTGGCAAAAGTCGGGCTGCTGCTGCGATCACAGAACCTTCTACACCACTGCTAGCCCCCAAGTATTGGATGGTTCCTCCGCAGTATGTAGGTTCTCAGCCGCATCAACTACGACCGTCATCATGATGTTCCTGTTGCCGCCGGGGCCATTGTTTACTAGCTGCTAGCAGGCATTGCATAAGGCACGATTCTAGGTGATGCCTGGAGGTGCCTCGCGAGATGGGTTTATTGAAGCCGACTTGTATTACTCTTCTTCAAGCTCGCTAACTCCATCGCAAGGGCTGGTATCACTGAGGCTGAGCATCCAAAAATGTCCGTCAAAAATTGGTCGTATGTGATCCGTGGAATTCTGCCCATGACAAGACAAAGGTCGTGTGAGGTTTAGCAACCTCGGGGTGAAAAGAAATGGCATAAAGGTACGGTTCACAGGAGAATGGAAAGAACTCCCCAGGCTATATCTTTGTGCAGTTGCGCGCGGGAGGGATCTGACTACGACTGTCAAGACTCGACCTTGGATGAATCGCCGATGTGCGGGGTGCCCTGTCCGTGCAAGTAAGGGTATTTAGAAAGTTCGCCCTGCCGCCGCATGACCCGACATTAGAAGCACATTGGCTTGGGCCTAGTTTCCGACTCACGGGGAACTTTTGGGGTCCACCAGGATCACTGCCTGAAATCAGCAAAGTGTACCAGACCAGCAGTAGCATGTCGGCGGAGAAATCCAACGCCGACCATAGCCTATAAAATGGGTTGTGGAGGCTTATGGATAATACTACCGAAAACTACATGAACCGCATATGCAATTAATCAAATACGCTGCGATAGACATGATCCATTTGACTGACGATGTTTAAAAAGAAGGCACCATCGTCAGCTACGATCAAAAACTTGTAGGCAAGACTGATGGCCGGAGACGAGTTCAGGAGCATTTTACGCGTGCGACTCGTAGGATCTTGATGTTTGTATTTGAAACCTTGGATATGAATTCTATCGTCGAGATACGGTATGGATATTGAGACCTCGCATAATTTTTGTGTTGTGGGCAGCAGGCCCAAGTTCTTGCTTGGCTCTCGCTTTGTCACCTCTAACGTGCCTGCCTACCCTGTAAGCGGCGGCAAAGAGAAGTGATAGACTTGTGCGAATGAAATAGAGAACTCAAAGAGAGGTAGCTCAACGAGTTAGCTGAGCCCATGCTCATCTCGATCGAATATCCATACCTCTGTTTAGACCTGCAGACCCAACAGCAGGTCAGTCCACAGGGATGACGGCGGAATGGCCTTTCTGGAAATCCGCAGACAACCTGAACGGAAGAGCGGATGGTCTATAAAACCATGCCATTTGGCAATGGTATCTGGCCGGATAAACCACTTGGCCCTCACGACCCCATGGTAATGGGTCCAAGGGGATTGAAAAATGTACAAATTAGCCCATCAGGACATACTAGGGGCTAATCGCCTTGTTCGTCGTGACGGGGGCTTGTAGTATAGAATAACGCAGCCCGATATGCAGTCTGGGCTTCCGATGACTATCAGGGGACAGGCCGTCATCAGTTCATCGACTTATCCCAGTGCACAACAGCTGGGAGATACATAAAAGTTCGTCCTAGCATCACCTACGCGCGCGAATGTGTGGCTCGGAGTAGACCACCGAGTTTGCCTCAGCAGCTTGGAGCCTGCCTGAGATCCCTTTGATGCACTAGAGGTGTGTTGCAATCAAAGAGGTAACGAAAGTCAGAATGACGGTGACCTTGAAGGTTTCAAGACCTGTAGTAGGAGGGGCACACCTCGCCTGGCAGTGAATGCGTAGCGCAACTGGCTTGCCTCGGAATGTTGCAGGTGAAAATCTGAACAAACAATAAAGTGTACTCTGCCAGTAGCATCATTATGAGGACAAGGCGACCCGGCCTATCTCTGCGACTAATCAAGCCAGCGGCTTTACAGGGGATTCCAGCGGTCAGACACATCTCGACGAAGACTCGACAAAATCCCCAAGCTACCGAGGACGACCTTGGTGACTTTCGGCCCCCTTGGGTGTACTCGGGTTCTCGCTTTCTCACTTACACCACAATACCTCGTGAGGTTCTTTCACTGCAGCCATCATGGTGCTCACCCAGCCTCCAGTCACGCTCATCTACTGTGCTTTCCTTGCTGACTGGGGCGAACAAGAACACATTTTTACGCCAGTGAGTTCTTTGCTTGACCACTTAGCTGTCGCCAACAATCGCCGCTTGTTTAGTTGCGCAGATGGGTGTCGACATACAAGCAGTCGATTCTGACCCTCTCTCCTGAAGAGGCTGCCCTTGTTGGAGGAACTAGTGGACAGACGTTCGAAAGTTCCTTGTCAACGCCAACAGACAAGAGTTCATGAGCACCGAGAATATTCGACCGGCCCAATGAGTTGCTCGAGAAGGACCAACATGACACGACACCCTGTAGAGCCCCGTGTGTGTACAGAGAAAAGTAGTTTAATATACTAGAAACCTCCTTGCCGTTGGGCTGGCCTGGTCGGTACACGGTACATAAACTTTGATTCGAAAAACTATGCAGCTCCACCGGAACGATGCAGGCCGCATCCCCTACATTTCCTCCACCTCCACAAAATGGCTATCAGCCACTGTCTGGTGGGCATTCTTACCTTTCAGTGTAGTCCGTTGATCTCATTATGCAGAGGCCGAAATCTATGCCATCAAAAGACAGTACTTGGGATTACTCCCTCCACAGCAGATCATCGACATCTGTCTCACTTTTGAAGCCCATGTGCCTCTGCACGTAAAAAGTTCGGTATGGCCATATGACATCCGTGCTGCCATTGCCTCCATACAGGCCCAGAAGGTTCAAGCATCACAGGCTCTGGCATTTTCAGCGCCAGACGCTCCCGTTCCAGATGTCGAGGGCTCATCGGCGAAAAAGACGGCCCAACCTCAACCTAGTTCGTCGCACCAGTCAACGCCTACACCGGCCCAGGCTAGTCCATCCGCAACCACCCCATCTGGCACACAGTCCGTCGCATCCCAGTCACCTATTCCCTCCGCAGCCGCAGGTTCACATTACCCTCATCAGCCATACTATCATCCCACTTACCCTCATGCTCCGTACTACGCATCTCCCCACGCAGCGTATGGCTACCCGCATCCCTATCCTTCATACCCTCACCCTCCTCCAATGTATCCAGTCAATCCGACACCCCATCATCCGTCATTGTTCACGAACACACCACTCGTTCATCCTTCCCATCCTGCTCCGGGACCACCCCCTCCGCTCGGCGGTGTCGACGACCTTCCAAGTTACGAGGAAATGATTGTCGAAGCACTCCTGGACTCAGACGATCCCGAAGGATGCGCACCAAAGAGTCTATTCAGCTGGATGGCAATGCATTACCCCCTGCAAACGAATTTCCGTCCTTCCGCTAGCCAAGCTTTGCAAAAAGCCTACAAGAGAGGTCGTCTGGAGAAGGGAAACAATGGAAAATATCGGCTTAACGAAAACTGGGAGGGTGGTAATGTATGTACTAAGTTCCTCGTTCTTATATACTCAGCTTAGGTTCATCCATCCTAGACTTCCAGGCGGACGACACGTCGCCCGCAAACCCTCGCACAATCTGCAATACCTGGCCCACAACCACCTTCATCGTCACCATTTACACACACACCTCTCGTGCCTCATGGATCTGTTAGCTTGCAGGCTCGTCTTCCCCCTCCTGGCCAACCTCCAGGATATGGAGGGTATACTTTTGGATACCCACATCAAGGCACATCAGTATCTGCGCATGGTCCAGTTTCCCGGGAGAGATCTGGAGCAACACCTCAGAAGCAAATAGCCGACGTCGACCATGAGACAGGAGAAGGCAGCGATGCTTGGGAAGCGGCACAGAACATTCTCAAAGCTATCAACTTTGGTCAGCTTTTCCAAATTTCAAGCGAAGATGACAAAGAAGGGGGAGAACTCTCGACATCTGGTACTCCACACAACCAACAAGCGACAGCTGATGAACCTGATGTACCATCGTTGGCTTCGGGTGCAATAGTTTGGGAGGAATCTACTGGTTCTCGCCTGGATGGTGTGGGGAAATCAATAGAGCTTAATGCAGAGCAAAGGGCAGCGTTACAGGCACAACTTGCGCTTTTGGCTGCGCAGCTGGTAGAACTGGCGGATGTCACTGAGGACGAGCTTTCGCAAAATTTAGAGGCTTCACAAAGGACTATCGTCGTGTCCGATTCGCATGCACTGCAGATCTTGGGCGAGGGATTAGGACGGGGTGATGACGACGACGACATGGTAGAGGTCCCAGTGCCAATGGCGTCTCTGACTGCCTGAGATAAGTACTGTAACTCTTTCGCATGACACCCGCGTTGTACTGGTGACCTCCGGAGAATCGAATGTACATTCGCATTGTAATCGAAAGATGGTGGTTCCATTCCTGTCAGAAGTGAGTGTCACTGCCCAAAGTTTTTTACCAACTGAGTTCGGCCAGGAACATATTATTTGAGTTTCCTGAGCACGAGGCCGCATTACACTATATAATGTTGTCTGGGGGGTTGCATAATCGCTGGAGTGCAGGACGGCAAAGTATAAGAGACGCATCCCCCGGAGATATGACTGACTCCAGACAGCTCTCTAACATGCTTCAAAGCGTCGTAAGCGGCGCTGGAATGCTCACACCAAGTGTTGAGAGATGGGTAGACAAACACACGATTAACAGTCGAGGTACAGGACACAAGGTAGTCACCAAAATGGACCCGTCGTACACATCGCACCGAATGTCGTCAATTGATCTTCAGTAGTTCTACCTCGAATTTCAAAGTAGCGTTTGCAGGGATCACAGGAGGGAACCCGCGGTCACCGTAGGCCTGGAGAGATCAGAGAAAAGTGACTTGATAGGGAGGATTTGATACCTACAAAATCGGGGGTGATGACTAGGTTCGCTCTTTGCCCGAGTGATAACTGTGGAACGCCTATAGGAAGATGAAGTTCCTGGTTGTGTCGTCATGGAGTCTATTCACTCACCTATGTCCCATCCTTTGATAACCTTACCCACACCGATTTCGGTTTCAAAAGGAGACCCGCTGCAGTAAATGGGAAGGTCAATAGAGGCGTACAGAGGAAGACGTGGACATACCGATCCCTACTCGAGTCGAAAACCTTGCCGTTCGAAAGAGTACCAACATAATGAATCGACACTTTATCTAATGCGATATCAGTGCGATCCTGTTGGGACTGTTGGGACTGTTGGGGAGAGAAGGAGGTGCGTACCTCCAATTTTGGGGAATTTGGAGCCATCTCCAGGACTGATCGTCTCGATGGTGACGCCCTGCAAGGGTGAGAGTCTATGCGGGTGGTGTTGTAGAGTGACGCTCACCATTGTGCACAGAATCGATGACCAAGACACGGGGGTGTAGAGGATAGGGATTTGTGCAATCACTTATAGTGGCCGCTGTGGGCGGAGTGCGGATCTTGATCCGAATCTGGTATACAACTCGCGATCACATCTGGATTGGTTATCGATGTCGATACGACGCATGGAATGATGATATGTCGTCTGCCGTCGCCCCTCTCGCCGCCATCTTCACTGTCCACCACGGACGTCGAGGCCCCGAAGCAGGGTCCTGCCGCATCAACTAGCCTTTGAACTGGTCAGCAGAACAACATGTGAGGTACCAAGGTGATCATCGATAAAGGGTCGCATCCCATCGTCCGATGCGGGGTTCTCATATCACAGGGGGGTCACTGATTCGGAGGTCAAGGCACATGCTATTTGCTTGCTGAATTGGGCGATTACCCTGAAAGCCGTATTCATATCGGGCACGAAACATGTGAGGCTGCAAAAGTGCTAACCGGATGGCCGTGAATCAGATGGGTTTAGACAAGACGGGCCACAGTGCTGACGATCATGCAATCATGTTGAACAGGTAAGCAAGAGGGAAATAGAAAGAAGCCGGGTCAGAAAATTTACATGACTCACATGCAAAGCTTATCTTACGGTGTCAAGTCTCCACGAAGGGGGTAAACAACAATCCAAGATCAACGTCGTGGTTCGCAGGAGTGCGTATACCTCAAGGCAAAAACCACTGGGACGATGAGTATCTGGGATTTCAACTTCAAGAGTCGTTTCCCGTGATACCGGGATCTTTATATTCTCCGTCATTACTCGAAACCCAAAAAGCCTGCTTCATCTAGATCCCGTCCCTCCGTGCACACCTCACTGCTCGCCAACTTTGGCTTACATGGATTCGTTCACCCATGCCCCGCAATTTCGTAAGTTTTCCTAGTTTTCAACCATGTTCCAACCTAAATATTTTTCTTGTTGGTAAGAGTGGCTTTTGCTCCACCCTTTCTCCAATCCAGTTATCTGTGCCGTAGCACAAAACTCCGCAGGCATGGGAGTTTAATCTTAGACCTGGGAGTCCGTGACGGCAACAACAGATAGCCTATCGCGCACTATAATATATATTCCCCGCCAAGTCAATACTATCCACAGGGCGCCACCGACGACAACGTCGCCCCTATCTCGAGCACGCACGCGCCTACTCAGTGATCGCCGGGGTGTGCATATTGCCTCCATCTCACTAACAGGCCGTAACAGATCTCCTGTTGGCATACACGGCGCACGGACGTACACACCCACCAGAACCTTCCGTATCGAAGCATCGTGGTAACCAACATGCCCGCATATTGGACTTGATGGCCTCGCAGGGCTATTGCGCCTTGTGAGCCAGAAAATTAGGTGTTATCCGAACCGAACCGTCTCTACCTTTCTAATTTCGTTTGATCCTTACGTTTTGAAGACATCGCGATGATAACCTGAGATACTGCATATGATTTTGCTGACCCCCCGTGTGACGAGGTTACATATCAGTTACTGCCATGATACATCCCTTCAATAAGGGGCACCCGTGTAAACAAACTTGTCTGACGTGCGAATTTGGTTCCCTCCTGCCCCACACCTGCACAGCTGTGACTTTCCACAGAGGCAATAGGACATGTGGTTGGCTGCATGCCAGCAAGGTGCCGCACATTGGCGGACGACCGACATGCAGCCCGCACGTCATTTACAAAACACGAATTATCCACGACGTTGGTTCAGCGATTGTATGAATGCATTGATTTCTGGCGGCAAACGCGCGATGCGAACAAGCATGTAGTCTTCCCGTGGGCTTCGTTGGTCGCTTATTGAGCGGCCTCGCACCCAGTGCGAGGGCTAAATATTGATTGGAGTGGGTCCTCGGATTTTAACTCGACGATAATGTGCTTCCCTCAAGCTTGTCAGGTCCTGGAACCCGCACACACCCGACGTGGAATGAGAATTCCGAGAGCGGTCCGTTCAGCGCCTAATTCCCCGGACAGGAAAGACACGCCCGGTGCGGGGAGCCTTGGAAGACACGGCCGGAACGAGCATTCCGATGTCGCGTCAAGGGGCGCCCCTGACTAACATGTATGTATCTTTCGCTTTTTAGTTTCCGGTTTGCGATCATCCTCACTGTCGTCGCACCATTGCTTACGGGCGGAGACGGAATGCCAGCAAATTTAAGGCTCGTTGATATGGGGACGGTGGCCATCTGTGAAATGAATGAAACGCATGCTTCTTCACATGCCTTGAAGTCTTACGAACATTAATGTAGCCTGGTAGTGCGTACCCTGGCAGGTCGATCGACGGGTCCCACAGAGCAGGGTAAATTCGCGCTTGACGTCCGACGTCTGTAGGCGAAATGAGTCTGCGTTCTGATTTTCCACGGAAGGATCGTGGCATAATCCTGGAAGGGGCTGTCAACAGAACTCCTGAGGCTGACAGAGCGACCGTTGCGTACAAGTGCCTTCGGCCGTCGTGGTCGCCAACGCGCTCGTAAGATGTCACGCACTCATTCATTTAGGCGAGCCCTGCCAGCATCCATCAACAGGACGCTGAACGGACTCGATATAATTCCATCAGGTGGCTCGTCGCGTCCCTCCAATCACGCTCGTGGTCCCAGACTCTGCAACTGGCCGTCCAGTCGTCGCAATGAGATAAAAAGAACTTTGAACCGGTGCGGAACATGAATTCGGCATTTCGGCATGCTAGCACATCTCTGTGACAGCCGAATGGGCGCGCCGTCGGCCTCCGTTCGGCCGCACGAGGGGGTGTCTTCCCAGAGGCGGGTCTTGGAGGCCTCGGCATGGGGAGCACTCCCCGCTCGAATCTTCCAGGCACATTAACGTGCTTGCCAATTAGCTGCGCTGGATTAGGCGCAAATGCAAACTATCTGATCGATCAGATGATGACTGGACATGCTGTGGACACGTCCGCACAACCGGGCAGCACAAAGATGGTGGCCTCCGTCGACACGCAGCACACGGAGTGTGGGGTGGGGCATGGGGTAATTTGGGCTGTGTGGGGCAGTTGGAACGTGTGGCAAGACCGACCTTGTGCTAACAGTACGCCCATGGCGGTGCTGGACGGATCTTAGAGCGACGGGCGGAACAGATGTCGGACGTCCGCTGAATGCGGCCAGGCTCTACCGTGTTCAAGTCGCCGAACTGGAACAACAACTATTCGCCAGTGCACAAGGGCGTATCACCGACCAAATGCCCACCGGCGATCAGTCAGAACCCCCTGTTAGGGTGACAAATCACTCGCATAGCATTTCGACCACGATGCGGCTTTGACGATGGCAGAGTAATCATCGAATCGTCAATGTATGAAACGTGTTGGTCGTACAGTGCTACCTACAATAAACCGATGCAATGCGATAGCGAATTGTCAGACTGTCAAGAATATAGAATCATAAGGAAAAAGCGATACCAGACACAATAGTACAATCATTAGCCCTCCAATCGAATATATACCAAACCAAACCGAACATTGCTCGATGCCAATGATGACTCCCAAGTCATTAGTCCAAATTCCATATGCTAATTGGTAATGTAAATGCGCAACTAGTGGTACAAATGTACAGAACCGAAACAAAAGAGGATATTATCGAGTACAAGCGTATGGCACAGAGAGATGAAATTTTGTTTGGAAGGCATCTTGATGTGGCCGATGACGAAAGTGGAGATGCAGCGCGATTAGGAGAGACGACGAGGTTATTATGCGTGGAGGATATTTATGCATGCTTGCGTTTGTGCGTAGTGCTGGGGAAATGCGAGAAGGAGAGAGCTGATAAGTCAAGGGTATGTGTCATGGGTGGACGGTATAACCGTTGTCGTCGCTCCGCAGACGCAACCTGGGTATACATTCGTGTGCTCCAAAGGGAAAGACGTTTCGGGTATTATCTACCACTTTCGTTCGAGACTAGTTTCCTTTCCGTGAAAGAGAAAGAGACGTTTGAGAGGCTGAACGACTTCGACCTCGACCTCGACCTCCTTGAGGTACCCGTCGACGATACGTGTTTCAATGCGTTTCTCCTTTTTTGGAGGTAGCATCATGACGGGATATGTCTTGATATTATCGTAAGACCATGACCGGACTGAAACATGATGAGACAAATGTGCCAGGGTAGATTTTACACCATACCTTGAACCTGTGGTCGCGACGACGTTGAAGGAGAGGTGCTATGTTGCTCGTTAAGCATGCTATCGTCGCTAACTGCGCTTGGATAGCGGTTCAGTGGACTGCACAAGCTAGTTGAGGAGAGGCTCTGGCTAGATGCGCTGTGCGCCCGCATGGTGACATTAGGTACGAGTAAGCGACCTTCTGCGCCCGCCTTTACGAGAGGAGTCTCTCGACGACGACGAGAGGATTTGGAAGTGGGGGACATGGGAGGAGTGGATTGGTGCGTGTGTGGGAATAGAGTAGAGCGAGATTCTGAACGCCGAGATAGCGGAAGGGAATATTTGGAGTACAACTCGTCGGTATAAGACTCGCTCGAGCGGGGATGACAAGAAGATTGAGGCTGTGTGGGAAAAGAGGTTGACGTCGCAAGGTCGCTAGACGTCCATTGAACACCCCTGCTTGAGGTGGCAGCAAAAGAAGATTTGCTCTCCGCACCAAGAGTTCCCACGGAATCTGAGCGAAGAGAAAACGAGTATACAGACTCGCGCCATGCATCGCTCCCATCGGTCCAACCAGGGATTGGTTTCTGAGGTGGGGGTAATTCATTCCGTGGTGTGGGACGTTTGGGGGCAGGGCCGGTACACAGGGCAGCCTGAATTCGTTTAGCGGCCATCATGACACCGCCCTGGTAGTCATTGCGGAGCTCGGGATCGGAAGGGGTAGCTGATTGAACGGCCATGATCGGAGGTGGAGGAGGCAGCGGGGGAAAGTCGTATATCGCAGCCAGGGTGGCAATGCTTGGAGAAACGGGATTGATGTCGGATGATGACGAAAGGCACGAGTCGAGCGATGAGCCGCTGGTGGACTCGTCCTCAGAGTCACAACGTTCGAAAGAGTTGTGGGGGACAGGAGGAAGAGGAGGGGATGCTCGATCTGGGTTGTAATTGATTGGAAGAGTGCCGTTGAATCTGCTCAAGTCGGCCATCCTGCACTCGTCTGAGCAGTAAAGGGGAATGGGCCCTTGATCGATGACGGTACGCAGCTTCGTGGGAGCGGCGGGTTGGGCTTGAGGCTGAGGGAGAAACTGAGGGGGCGAGGCATGAATTTTGTTGGCGAGGGTGGAGGAATGCGTGCGTTTGAGAGCGACGTTTGGTTTCTGGCGTGAAGGGCGAGTGGCGCCTGTCTTGGTTCGAGAGTGGCGCGCGGTGGCGTCGCCTTGTTGAGTTTTCGTGGCTAGTAGGGGTGAGGGAGGGAGAAGAGGTGAGCGGTGATACCACTTACGAAAGACGGCGTCAGAGACGGGGGAAGTTGGTTGTTCGGGAGGCAGGGGAAGGGCGTTGACGGTGAAGCGCTTTGGCATGATCTGCCTGTCGCAAGTGGGACACCAAGACTCTTCGTAGTTCATGTCCATCGGGGAGGGGGAGGAGGACGTGAGTGACGGCGACGAGGGGAGGGGGAAGGGGGAGGAGGGAAGGGGGGCAGGGATTGGACGAGCCAAGGGAAGGAAAAAGGCCGTCTTAATATTTGATTTGCTGATTCGCATCGCACCCGGTCCAACAGGGATTCCGAATTTGGAAGTAAACCAATCTGAATTCTGTCCCGGATTGCCCGAAAATATTCCGCTATTACCTATGATTATGTAATCAGTCATTTCCATCGGCAAGCCAACCGCGGAGCCTCGGGCGGTCCATGCTGTTAGAAATGATGGCAGCGTTACAGCGTGTTTACGTACACACCACACACAGATGCCGGCCTCGCCACTCGCCGCCCCTCCATGCCTTCCAGGTCCGGCCCGCCCATTTCCTGTCTAGACCCTGTCTCATCCCCCGCCGTGAAACTGGCGCCACCGGGATCTCCCGTATTACAACCAAGGAACGCGTCGGGTTCCTCCGCGTGTTCCCTCCGCCCCTCATCCCTGTCCCCCCCACGCTCGGTCCACGTGCCCCGTGAATCCCCGCAATCATCCCGGTCTGTTGCGCCCCCTTCGGAACGCTGTCGGCCGTCGCACCGCACTCGCTTTGCACGCCAGCCGCGAGTCTCGCTCCATTCCATTCCATACAGCGAATCGCATGCTTCCCCCGGCTACTTCTTCTTGTACTGCTCTTCCGACGTCCATTTACCCGTGAGCAATGTGCATTACCCACACTTGATTCAATGTAGCCGCATTAAAACAGATCGATTCCCTCCTCTTCATAGCACCCAATTGCCGTCTGCCTACCATCTGCCCGCTCCACGTTTCAAGAAGCCGTCATCGATCGCCAACCAACCAAACGTTTCTCACCCCATACTACCCTTCGAAACAACCTCGTGTTCGCAAATCGTTGCACTGACACGTCTCTCCCAGCCCGCTCGCCAACACACTCTACTCTACCCGCTTCCCGTTCGCACGCAACCACTCAAAACGCTATCTAGACGCTGGATTTCCTCGAATTGCCACAGAACTAGACACGCCAAAAATATCATCACGTACGAGACGCCACGACGGGTCTCTGTTTCCAAACTTTGCATGCTTACAGTATTCTTCACTGAACGCATCACACCCGTGTGTATTTGCTCGTTCGCATTCACCTTCCTTGCTCGGCTGCGACGATAAAAAGCCGGTGTACGCACTCGCATATCCTCGTCGTATCTAGGATCACTGTCATGCTTCCCGGTGTCTGCATTCAATCCAATCCGACTCGACGGCGGAGGTAAACGGGGCACGATTGTCATGGCCCCTTGGACTGTTTCATCGGCCCCAGCGTCGTTAACCAGGGCGAGTCGTCCAGTTCGCGTTCACATGCAAAGTTTGCCATGTCCAACCTGCCTCGTTTTACGTTACAATCTGTGAACGAGGTTCCACTCGCCTGTCAAGGTCAGTGGCGTCGGCAAAGTAATATAGTACATGTGTGGAGGGAGAGGGGGGTTACAGAACAAGGTATTGTAATGCTGGGTGGAAAAGCAATGGGCTGTGGAATCTACGGCGAGAAATTCGGTTTCTTGAGTCCCCACGAGGACATGAAACTGGAATGATGATGATGGGCCACATCGGCCACCGACTCAGTCTCCGGTTATCCACTTACACGTCAATATACGATAACCGCATCAGGGTTGCTGCGGCCGATGGTATCGGCGAGAGTCTTTGACCGCTTTGGCAGAATGTAAGCCTCGCCCGAACTGGTCTGCTACGTCAGCGAGGACCGTGCGCGGGGTAAAATAATCATCGCCAACGGAAAGAAATGCTGGCCATGCGCTGTTGATGAACGAACGTTGATGGCGAACAGAGTCAATATCAATTCGAGGCTACGTCAATTCGTCCGTCGTGTGCGGTGCGCTTATGCCCATTGGGAAAAGGGTACCTTTCCTCGAAAAAAGCAAACTCCCATGACCGGTTGCTCGGGATCTGTTCGATGGTCCAAAGTTTCTCGTTTACGTGGAGAATGCCATCTCACGCGATGCCAGCGACGAAGAGATTTTCTCTCGGATAAGAAGATGACACAGACCGATAATCGCAACGCCCTCGTGAAGCCGGTCTCGGGTGGGTGTTTGATCGGGTCTGGAACCCCTCGGCTCTGGGACCCATCGCGAGGTCGAAAAAAGTCGGCGTCGGCTAGCGGTTGCTCAATCTAGAACAGTGGTCCTTGGGCACATCCGCATGCCATTGGCAGACAGTCCTGTCACTGAGGAGAATTTCACAGGTCTCGCGCCCCCCCTCCTGCTCACCCAATCACGGCAAATTTCAGAGTTTTAACCTTTTCGATCGCTAGACAACCTAACCTATCCCTAGCACGTCGCATCCAGGAGAGCGATACGTAGTCCGTTCGCCATGTAAATCGATAACGAAAGGAGGTCGATATCAGATACTAGACCCAGGTCATCGTCCACTGTCCCCGCTTCCCAGTCACCAACATGTCGATAAATGATCACAGAACGTGTCATCGAGACATGCCAAACCTGTCCCTGTTTCTTCCGCTGCGATGTCAGCTCGTGAAGGAAAAATACATCCAGGTGGCCTGCATTTTCAGCTACGTGTGAGCGCAGACCACGCTGAAATTCTGATGGAGTTAGGAGGGACTTCGACCATTGGATGTTTCGTGTTCGTCACACTCATGGCGTGTAGCCCGCTTTAGGGAATGAATATGTAGGCTTACCGGCTTTTACCACATGAAATCGGAATGACGAGAGATAACGAGGTCATCGACTTGCGTTGGGTCAAGCCATACGAGACCCCTATGTCTGCTCGCAGATTCCGGCTTGTTCGGGGCGTTCGCTCTTTTTCGCCAGACTTCAAGCTGCGCTATCTCCTCAATGAGTTGGGCCCTCAATCTCAATGCCTCCTATTGGCTGAATGGGACGTACACCGAGTGGCTGGAGAATATCCGTGCATTGTCCTATGTTCGACTGCTCGTCTAAATAGGAATAGAGCATCTAGACATCAGGTTTATTTGGGATGTTTGAAGCTAGTAGAACGACGTTGGTATGTTCAAATCCGCATTGCTGTGGCTCGGCATCAACCATGATCGTGACTTGGTCAGCCAAGCCCTAAAAATCTCTCGCGAGGGAGATGCACGAGGGTGCGATGGGGATAGTGCATTCGATCACGAGATTCCTGGGACTGCCTATTCGTTCATTCGGAATCCGTTTGCGCTCGCTCAGTAGGTATCTTAACCAAGAACAATATTTTCAAACTCGATGTCTCCGATTTCTAAAAATGAGACTGTCTATGATGTATGTTATTACACAATAAGAATACGAGCAGCGGTATACTCGTTGAAACTGTGGGTCGACGCAGTCAGCGGTCGCGATCATCAAGGCGGTGTCAAAGGACACTCACATCCTTGTAACAGGCGTCGCTAAGATGGCATGATCATCCCAGAGCTTGCAGCTTGGTGATGATCAGGTCTTCTCTTTTGCGCACGTACATCGGACTAACGGACTGCAAGAGCCCTTCTATCGACTCGTGGGTCTGTCCGCCGTCGATCTTTGAAGCGCAAATTTATACGGCAATCATGGTGTATGCAGAAGATGCAAACTCACCCGATAACCACGAATATTCAAGGACACGGTGATGGCAGTCCCCTCCAGTAATATCACTACGGCAGTTGCCTCGTGCGCAGAGAGCTGTCTCGCGACCTCGTACCGAGCCAAACCAAAGGATTGCTCGGAAAGCGCGCGGCTCAGCTCGTTTTGATAAAAAGAAGGGGATGAAGAGGGCATATTAGCGGTAACCTGGCGATTGTGCCCCCATTCTGCACATTTAGGAGAGACGCGATTATATAGCCTTGTCATCCAGCAAGGGCCGGACATGTTATCCCGACATACGACTGGAAGAACGAAAAGCCCACCGCGAAAAGGTGGAAGTTGAGTAGTCAAGATGGCCGCAGCCCTTGGGCGGGTGATCGGGGATTATGATTATTGTTTGCACGGCTCTTGACCCTGTTGCCTATCACAGCTTGTATCACCAGGATGGATTTGTCTTCACACCCGAGCAGACGGTTTGAAAAAGGATCAGACAACCAGCCGAAATTATAATCTGATTTTGTGAGTCGAGAGGTCACGAGGGACATAGCATCAGTGACCACGCATTATACAGCAAAAAAGATGGTTCGTCCATTTCACCTCACCCTTCGCCCCGTCACACGTCGAGCTCGAACAAGTGTCCAATGTCGGACGCATCATGTGCCAGCCCAGGCACTCTTTCACCAACACAAATCAGCAAGCCCACGCGATGGAGAGACCCAGGATCGGAATGGCAGGACGCCCAGATGGCACAATGACGAAGGCATCAGATTAAGACAGGGGCACTTGGCAAGGGAAACACGGTGCGAGCCGCTTACGTTGATTCAAAAGAGGGCTGTAAGCTGTGGGGAAAAGAAGTTGGATAAACTACCCGTCCTGTGCAGCTACCAACACTACCAGGTGCGTGTCCTCAATCTTAGATTTAATCGAAAGCCTCATGGAATCACCCTTGTTTTCAATTTATGGGTGGGAGTGGAAGGCGCGTGGAAGTCCGTCGACAACACAGAGGGCTCAGCATTATAAGGGCTGGCCCCGAGAATCCACTGGAGGGGTCCATCGTTCTGTGATCCGAACCTACACAATGTGGGTCTCGGACCTTGCTCGTCGACCCTTACGTTCCAGGCGGCGTGGTTAATGGCCGTCCAACAGAGCAGTGCATCGAATATGTTCCAGGGTAAGTGAAACAATTTTTGGCCTGTTTCTACACCCTCTTCCTCGCACATTATTTAACACAATACCCCTGTGGGCCCCACGCGATGTACAATAAACGCCTGGAGGCTAAAATCTTGTTCTACTATTATCCCAATGGCTTAGAGAAAAGCGGCTAGCCATTATTGGCCAGAAAAGGGTGAAAAAAGAGTACATACCATTTTGGGCCATGTGTACATACTGCAAAACCGTACCCCAGTCTGCGTGTTCATTCTCTACCTACGAGCCCTCTTCGTACAAGATCAACATCTTTGAGACACTCTCACTGTGCCCGACAGACCAGCATGGATGTAATCAAGGCGGTGGAGACGTATATCACAAAGTTGGTGTCCACTCCGGCAGCCATGAAAGTGCTCCTTCTTGACACGCACACCGTAAGATTTTCCGCCCCATGTTACTATGCATTGATTCTTTTGACTCCATCAGACACCAATCGTCTCGCTTGCCTCAACGCAGTCGACACTCTTGTCCCATCAAGTCTATCTCACCGATCGAATTGACAATAGGTTGCGCAACCCAATGCCCCACATGAAATGTGTTTGTTTTTTGCAACCTAGCGAGGGAAGCATTGAAGCGGTGTGTGCAGAGCTTCGTGAGCCCAAGTATGGCGAATATTACCTGTGTCAGTGCGTGAAATTTTTCGGTAAACCGGTATCCGAGCTCATGTTCCTTGACCGATAAGACTTTAGTAATGTTTTGAGTAAATCCTCGATTGAACGCCTTGCCGAGGTGGACGAGTTCGAAGTGGTGCGAGAAGTGCAGGTAATGTATCCGGCCATCCTTTCTAGCGACTCGAGTTGACATTTCTGCAGGAATATTTTGCAGACTATTCGCCCCTTCTGCCCTGTCTATTCTCTCTCAATCACTTTCCCACTGTCAGCAGACCTTTGTATGGGACATCCCCCAATAACTGGGACAACGCTGCCTTCGAGCATTGTGTACAAGGGATTTTGGCTGTTCTTCTCAGTTTGAAGAAAAAGCCCGTCGTTCGATACGAGAAGATGAGTGGCATGGCGAGAAAATTGGCCAATGAAATCCAGGTGAGTCATCGTACACATCATCCTCCTGCCGTATTCATGTCAGCGCAAAGCATCGTATCCAAGCGGAGTCGGCTTTGTTCGATTTCAGGCTTACGCAGGTAGCACCGTTGTTACTCATCCTTGATCGGAGAAACGACCCTGTCACACCTTTGCTATCTCAATGGACATATCAGGCTATGGTCCATGAGCTTCTCGGCATCCAGAATGGAAGAGTTAACCTCAGCATGGTTCCTGATATCCGACCTGAACTTTCTGCAAGTTCATTCCCGCAGGTTACCTCCCACCCGTCTTACATGTTTAATAGGAAATTACTCTCACGACCTCGACTGATCCGTTCTTCCAAGCCCATTACCTGGCGACGTTTGGTGATCTCGGTACTTCCCTGATAAATTATGTCCAATCTTATCAGTCACGGTCACTCGCTCAATCCCCCTCGGCTATCAACTCGATATCTGACATGAAACGGTTTGTTGAGGAATATCCCGAGTTCAGGAAGCTTGGCGGAAACGTCAGCAAACATGTCGCTCTGGTTGGCGAACTCAGTCGATTGGTTGAGAGAGATCACCTGTTGGACGTGGGTGAAATAGAGCAAGGCCTTGCGACAAGTTCAGGATGTGACTTTAAGGTTCGTACAGCGTTTGAGTCGTCACATTTACGCGCTTAGTTGTACGTTTGGACTCAGACTGTTCAAGCCCTCATCTCAAATGACACTGTGCCTGTATGGAATAAGCTCCGAGTTGTTATCCTATATGCACTACGCTATCAGAAGATGCAGACCAGCAATATTGCTACACTCATCAATCTCCTCCTTTCGAACGGAGTATCACGAGAAGAAGCGAGGGTAACTATACTCTATCATTCAGCGCCTCTGATTGAATCGATTCGCTAAGCTCGTTTATGTCTCTTTAAACATCGCTGGTTCTGACCAACGGCAAGACGATCTATTCTCGATGGAGTCTTTGTTAGCCAAGGGCAGGTCTGCGCTGAAAGGTTTGAAGGCCAGTCGTTCGTGCTCATGATGTGACCAATATATATGCTGAGAAGCGATGCAGGGTGTTGAAAATGTCTACACTCAGCACACTCCACACCTCTCACAGACATTGGAAAATTTGTTCAAGGGACGTCTGAAAGAGGCCAGCTATCCGTTCCTTGAAGGTACAGGAGCGAACCTTGGCCTGCAGCGGTATGGTGTATGACTTACTGGATTTTTTGTACTAAGAGTTGCTACCAAGACCGCAGGATATCATCGTATTTATGATCGGCGGAACAACGTACGAAGAGGCCAGGACGATTGCCCTATTGAACCAAGACTCCACTTCGACGGGAACTCGAGTGCTGCTTGGGGGTACATGTGTCCATAACTCGTCCAGGTGCGTCACGCCGGTCCCAGTTTTTACTACTGTCTGATGCTGATTTTCATCAGCTACTTGGAGATGGTCCGCGCTGCGGCAGAGTCCTTTCCTAATTCCGTATATGAGCCACCGCCAGAATCATCAGCAAATGCACCATCATTAAACCTCAATCTGGGCGGGGTCAACGTCAGTCTTGGTGGGCCGGGTGGTTCAGGGGTATACAGAACGAGCTCGGACAACGTTGGGGTTCAAGCTGAAGGCATCAGAGACGGTGTGCGCAGCTTGTTCGGCAAAGTGAAGCAAGGCGTAGACAAGATGGTATTATGATGGAAACATAGTCGGCTTTATCGTAATCATATGCATTGGGTTGACGGCAGCTGCTACTATCATTACAAAGTTGGACCAGGAACTCGGATGCAGGACCCGCTGGGTGCTATGTATATAGATGGTTCAGAACTTGGCACCTGCAGGACTCAATTCGGAGGACACGTCGCCTGTTTGGTCACGTGAGGAATTGGACGGTGATGCCTGCTCAGACTATTCGCTTCTTGCTCTGAAACTAGACTCTCGTTCTACCCTCCGCCATAGAGTATACGGTCTTTCTCCTTGACCACGGATAGGTGCGATGGCGAAGGGCTTTCTAGCAGGCCTCAAAGGCATTGATGCATTTGGGAAGGTATATTATTATCACCTTCTGACACGTTGCCACCTCATCCCTTACCGAATATCCGTTGCTAGACCGCAGAAGACGTGAAAGTGAAAACACGTACCGGCGCTCTCTGTATGTTTGGCTTCGTTTCTTCGGGCTGCTCGAACTCACATGCTTTGGGTCTCCAGTGACGCTCATTTCAGCATGTATTATATTGGCGTTCACAACCTTGGAATTCTTTGACTATAGAAGAGTTGGAGTCGACACTTCAATAGTCGTCGATCGAAGCCGTGGACAGAAACTGAGCGTGAAGCTAAACGTGACATTCCCACATGTCCCTTGTTACTGTGAGCGACGGCTGCATCTCTACTAACGCCTGTGTTGATTGTCTTCCCAAATATAGTACTGAGCCTCGACGTTATGGATATTTCTGGGGAACAACAACGTGACGTGACCCACAACATTCTTAAAAAGCGGCTCACAAAGACTGGCGTCGACGTTCCTGGTCAACGCGATAGTGATCTGCGAAATGAGATAGACAAGTTGGCGGAAAAGCGCGGGTCCGGATACTGTGGTTCTTGTTATGGTGGTGTGCCGCCAGAGAATGGATGCTGCAACAGTTGCGAGGACGTCAGGCAGGCATACACGAACAAGGGTTGGAGCTTTGGCAATCCCGACGATATCGAACAGGCAAGTGGAATACTTGTCAAACGAGCTTTCGTATGTTGACAATTCGCTATGCCAGTGTGTTCAAGAGGGGTGGTCAGATAAGCTCAAGGAGCAGGCTTCAGAAGGTTGCAATATTGCCGGACGCATTCGAGTGAATAAAGTTATTGGCAACATCAACATATCCCCAGGCAGATCATACCAAACCAATAGTCGATATTTCCATGACCTCGTTCCCTACTTGAAGGACGACCAGAATATCCATGACTTTTCTCACATCGTCAATGAGTTCTACTTCATGGCGGATGACGAGTACAACCCAACCAAGTCCAAGATAGGAAAGGAAATGAGGAAGCGCATGGGTATTGAAGAGAATCCCCTGGACGCATACGAAGCCAAAGTTTGTTTACTTGTAGTACATTCGCAAATGCTTGCTGACTGGAAACACCATTAGACCAGCAAGGCTCAGTACATGTTCCAGTATTTCCTCAAAGTTGTCTCCACGCAATTCCGGACTCTGGATGGAAAGACAGTGCGTAAATTCTCGATGGTGCACCATGCAGACTAAGCTGGCACGCAGATCAACACGCACCAGTATAGTGTGACTCACTTTGAGCGAGACTTAATGAAAGGCGCTGGTGAAGAGGACAAACAGGGGGTCTACACTCACCATGGGATTGTGGGAGCACCGGGTACGTGGCTCAGTCGTGACAAGCAGTAAGTATTGAGTGCTCGCGCAGGCGCGTTCTTCAATTTTGAAATATCGCCCATTCTCGTCGTCCATTCCGAGACGAGGCAGTCGTTTGCGCATTTCCTAACATCGTGGGTAGAGCTCTTTCCCCCGTTGTGATGTCTCTCATCAGCTCTTTTTCCAGGACGTGTGCTATCGTCGGAGGGGTGCTGACTGTCGCGGCTCTGCTGGACGGCGTATTGTTTGCAACAGGGCGCAGACTCAAAATGGGGAGTGGCGTCAATGGAAGCACCAAGGTGCTTTAGACGATGTACTTAGTAGGTCATGATTCGCCTGCATATTATGCATATTAGCCATCCCACTCTGTGCGTGAACCAAGAGGAGCCATCCTCGACCAATTAATGTGTCAGGTTTTCATGGGTTGTGTTAGTAGTAGTGGCGCGTTGCGTCGGGAATTGCCGAAATGTGTTGACCTCGTGCCAGCACGATGAGCAAGACGCCCTCCGCGATCCTGTCCGACGCGCTCACCTCCTTTAACAGGGCTGCTACCCTCGCAGTACGCGTACCCATCCACCACTTCATTATTCCACTGAATTCAGTTCCGCGATCTGCTCTAGTTCACTGCCGCTCAAGATCAGGCCCGCAAAGATGCCACACAAGCAACCAACGACGCTCGCGAAGCCCGCAGAGAACGCGACGATGCCGTTAATGCCCTCCACGCCTCCAAACTCGAACTGCAGGCTTGGAAGCAAGAAGCTGTCGAATGGAAAGCCGCAGTGCGTGAACTGCCCCGTTGCACGCGTCACCCGTCTCACCTTCACTCGCACCAGGCAAACCAAGCCGAGCTGACCGTATGACTTTGTCCTTCACTCTGGACGCGTCTTCACGATCCATCCGCGACAGATCAATCACCACCTCGAAACCACCACCCAACTACGCCAAGAAGCCACACAGTGGAAAAACCAGTGTCTTCGTCTGGAGGAAACCTCGAGACAGGAAGCAGTTAGCTGGAAAGAGCAGTTTCTCCGCGTTGAGCAGGAGCGGGCAAAACTCGCCCAGAGGGTAGAAGAACTCGTGGCAGAGCAGCTGAGTTCCGTATGTTTCCCTCACTTTGGTTTGTATGCCAGACTCTCTGAGCACTTGTCCAGGGCGGACAAGCCCAAACGTCCATCACTCCAGTGAGGCACTCTCTATTAGGGGGCTTGTCCGCTTCCACTCGATTACATCGTGCCTCCGTGCTCGACTCTTTGAGCCCTGGCTTGCAGGAGCTTCCCCCTTCTAAATCTGCGCATTATACATCCAAGCCAACCTCAGGCGCGATCCGAACCCGCTCAGGACCCATCTTGCAGCTTCCAACACCATCTTCGGAGAACCAACGCAGTGCACGTCAGCGGGCTGCCCAAGAAATTGTCCATGCAGCTCCAATATCAAATGGTGCATGTCAGATCCTGGTTCGTCGCGTTCAGGCTGTCGTAGAGGTACCCGTGAAAGAGGAAAGTGTGGATCGAGAATACCTGGGACAAAGCGGCTCAATTTCCATGTCTAATGTTGCCTCGACTTCAGCTTCAGCATCCTCGCATATCGCCAAAACCCCGAATGCCACCAGAACCACAGAACTTGGCAAAGTAGCCACACGCGTTAAGCGGAAGGCATCTACGAAGCGAACGTACGTTGAGATCGATGACGACGAGTCAGACGAAGAATTCCACAATCACGACTCCAAGCAAAGCGACCCGGAATACCGACCTGCTTCAGATGATGATGATGAGTTATTGATGGGCGTTGAGGTCAGCACCTCTTAGGCATCAAATATCTACCCGATGTTGACAGTTCATTTGCAGACAAATCGCAAGGAAGTCTATGGCACAAAGCGTGCTCCGAAACCACATTGGCTACAGAAGGCGATGTGTTCTCCTGTTGCGACCAAGAAACGAAGAGCAGCACCCGCATCTACCAAAAAAGGTCGACCTTCCACAGTTCCCAAGTCATGAATGCATTCATCCTTCTGAATGTGGAACATTTCTGTTCTCCTGATTTATTCCCCTACTTATGACGGACCTGCCCACGCTTTCTTGCACATCGGATGCACATTTCTATCGTCCCTGTCGCGCTATGGTATATGTACTCGCATTGTACCCTTCATGTTTGCAATCAAGTTTCCCAGAAGACATCCACTAGGCTCCACGTTTAAAACCCGATCGCTTTAGTTGGGCTACCACATGCGAACGTTATTGTGGTGCCGATTCGTCGAGCCAACTTTCGAGGATTTAAGGGTGGTCCTGGCTGGTTCTGACTGGACCTAGCCATCGGTTACCTTAATTTACCAGTTAACCGATTCCCTGAGGCAATTGAGTGCCACCCCTAGCCATTGTTGGCATGTCCAGCGGTCAGCATGGAGTCCGTTTCGAGCAAGCCGTGTCAGCGCAGAGCCCAAGGAGTCGAGCCGAAAGAACGCGCACCGCGACCCCCGTCGCTCTCGGACCAGTGTCATCTTTGCTCAGGTGACAGTCATTTGCTCACGGTGAACGCGGGGCCTCACCTACACTGCGTGCTCAGGGTCGGGGCTGAATGAAGCTGATACCATAGGTGGTCGAACTAGCTAGATATTAAATGGACTCAACAAGATTGCACGAGTGTGCGTACCTACGCAGGTGATCGTCCGTCACTCAGTTGACAGTAGGTGTAGATGGTGTTAAAGATCTATGTAATGCCGTTTCAAAACGATGAGACAGAGACAAATAGGTCCACTTACGCAATCATGACTCCACATCAAAGGTGCTAAACCCGAAACCGAATATCCAGGGCTTCCTTGAATAAGTCGGTCGCCATCAGCGCACTTTCGGAGATGAGCAAGGTGCAGCGTACTTGATCGCATAGCTCCCGGAATTGGCGGACTCTATCTAGTCGGTATCACGAAACCCACATTCTTGTGACCGATGTTCGGGTGAGGGTTAGGGCAGTTCTCCAAAACATATTTCCAGCTAATCTTCAAGCCCGTGTGGAGCGGCATAGCTCGCGGAAACTGACAGGATCCGGATCTCGAATGAATAATAGTGTCCAGGTGGTACCGTGAGGAGATGCTCGGGAACAGGTTTGCTGACACTGATCGCGCTCCATCAAACGTGACTGGGATGACGCATCTCCGCCATCATGTAAAGAGATTTCGTGTGCGTCTGAGCTTGGCATGATGGATACTATAGCAAACAATTTGTGGTCTCTGTATGAATTGGGTCGTGTCTGCACCATCAGGAGAGTGGATTTGGCACGCCTCACTTGTGATCACCAAGGGATAATCGCTGACTCTGATCGGGTTTGAGGGCCCTATGAAAAAAGAGTAAGTATGGAGAAATGATTACAAGGCAAGCCTGAGCGTGACCTTCAGTGGGAAACTGCTTGAATGTGGTCGAAATTGCACAGGCATGTTGAAAAACTATATTGCAAGAGTAAGCACGAGATCCATTTAATACACTGTCGAAGCTGATATGGAGCTTCAAAGTCAGCTCAACCCGACCACAAAATAGAATGGAGCTGCTCAAGTCGGGCTGCAATATTTTAAAATTGTGGCCTCGAGCTGCTGGAAGAATAAATATGACCTTAACGTAGTGCAGGGTACAAAAAGAGTGCCAATCTTGTATGCATGGTGGAGATGTGGGGTCGCAGGAATGTAGTAGTGCGTCGTGGAATAAAGAGCAGTCTTTTCTGATGCATCCACCATCATACACATGTTGCCAAATGAGTACTCGGCTGAAGAAACATTGAGATTTTCCTGTAAACATGAAGCTGTTGGCGTATTTAATGATGATGACCATATCAGACAGAGTATAGCGAGGGCGGGCACCGGCTTGAAGATTGATGAGGAGAGCTGAGTTCATGTGGCCCCGAAGATCTCCGGACACTGTAAGCCGTATGACTATAACAACAATACTACCTTCAAGGGAGTCTTTGCTACTCGTGCGCAAAATCTCCACTCACCTAATCAATACGAGGGCCATCCGAGGCTATAAGTTAATCTGCACACGTCCCACGTTTTTAGCATCCCCCATATGTACTCAAAATGAAATTTCCATTTTTGCAATCAAGGTGTCTGTCACAGGGTATTCGAAAATTGATGATCCACGCTGTTCTCTTTCAGTTGCGCTGCATGAGAGGCGCGTTTTCGCCGACGAATTGGTCGAACCACCTGAATACCTCATAGTGCCATTTCAAGCTGTTACCCGCTTTCAATACCCAATGATTTTCGTCGGGGAAGATCACCAGTCGGCTGGGCACACCACGTCTATTTCGAACGTCACGACACGGTGTCAGCGCGGGGACCGTGAAGTCGAGCTAAAAGAACACGCACTGTTGCAGAGCGTGCCATGCCGCAATTCCATCGCTCTCCGGCAGGCGGTAATCCTTACTCCCGTGGATAATCAGCTCAGGTGTCGACCATTTACTCACGGTGTACACGGGACTGTACCTATACTACCTGATTAGCGTCGAGTCGAGACAACCAGTGGTGACATACTTGCGAGACAACGCAAGGGACTTCTCTTCCCAGGGTCGTCCTCCCCATTCGAAGTTGAGCTATCTAGGCGTTACATCAAGAGGGATTGATGGAAATGTTTACCCACGAAGAAAAGCTCGTCAGTCGCATAAGCGTCGAACGTGGTATCGAAGACCTAACAAATCTCAATGACGTATGAGGATAAATGAAACCACTTACACCATCATGGCACACCAAAGCCTTGAAATTGAAACCAAACTCAGGATTTCCTTGAATCCAACTGAGAAAACGTCGCTCGTCAGCGTGTTCTTGAAAGTGGGAATGTACAACATACTTGATGGCATATCCTCCGTAGCTCGCACCAGCAGCAACCGCTCGGTCCGAGTCGATCTAATCGATACCATGAGGTGCACACTCTTGTAACTAGGAGTGGGGGTTACCTGAGGGTAGTGCTCCAAGACGTGTTTCCAGCCATTTCTCAGATCCACAAAGGGCTTTCCTCCCCAGTCTTCCTTGATTTCCTTTGTCAGATCTAAATCGATTTTGAGAAAACTGAGGTGTTGCATGTAGCAGTAAAATTTGCGCACGCTGGCCGAAGGAAGTGGAACCTGTAGGGTTAATTGCTACAACGAAGTAGCCCTGGCTTGCAAAAACTGACGAGCATGAGACCGCGGGGAAATATACACCTGTCAAAGATCACCAACCATTAGGATTCCAGCGAGTAGACCAAGAATCGACCCAGCAACTTTCGGGACCTATATTACTGTCCATTAACTCCCTCTTATCACTTTAAGAAGACATCCGGACTTGCCACCGTGAATAAGTAAAACAACAGGCCATTTTTTCACGTCCGTGGTTTTATATCCGGGAGGTGTGAGGATCCACCCATGGATGTCGTGCTCCGCCCCTCTGAACCAGAAATCCTCTCCGGGGTGCAGGTATTTGCCCTTGAGTGAAGGTGCCGAGAACCTCGTGATCTGGATTAGTTCACCCTTGTTGGGGTTCAATGCATTCCCCTTAATATCCTTTTCGACGAGTTGGAGATTGTCGAGAACATAGACATCGTTTGGGGACTCGAGTGAGGACAATGCGAAGAGGAGGCGACCGCCAGAGAGTACTTCCAGACCTGAAGCAGAGTGTGTATCGGTCAAGACGACGGGCGTATCGTATGGCGAGCTCAGTTTAGGGTGTGTGGTGGATTCACTGGGAGTAGGAGGGATTGGAAGAATGAAAATCTTGGTTCTGGCAATGTCTTCAGCGGTTATGTAGATAAAATCGCCATCCTCCGAGAACTAAGCAAGAGTTATTTTTGTCAGGAGGAACCGAGAGGGATAGCATACATTCAAAGAACTGGGGGAACGATCCCAGTCTTGTGTGATGGTGAAACTGACGCGTTTTGGGAGGTCATGAATGACAACCTTCGCCCTGGGTCTATGTCAGAACGGTTTGCAGCAGGGAGTTCTTTGCAAAATGTTACCTGTCTGACTCATAACCATCTTCATCGAGCTGGAGCCAGGCCACCTTGTCGCCTTGACGACTGAAAGTCGGCGCGTGGGTTGCACCATGCTTACCAGATGTCAGCTCCACCAAATTGGATCCGTCAAACTCGACGAGGTATATCTATAGTCGAGTCAACAATGAGACAGGGGAGAATCAAGTGATCCCACATTCTGTTTCGTATGAGTTGCTTCTGGGAGCTTCGGGTCTTTTGCAGTGAAGATAATTTGACTGTCCGATATATCGAAATCGTCTGTTCCACCAAAAGGTTCAACAGGAGAACTCTGGAGGATATGACCATGAGTGACGATCTTGCTTCATGACATTTATAAGCTTGCACACCAAATCGGTACTCAGGAGAACGTTAGTGAAGTTGTCCCCAAGGACAAATTTCCCTTGATTCCTGTATAACGGTACAGTGAAGAGAGACTTGTGCTGAGGGCCAGTCCAAGTGTCCCAATGTCGCTCAAAGCCTTTATCATAGACCAGAGCCGAATTGCCCCGGTTCTCGTATTTTTCGTCGTTATTCTTGACGGCCTTTAGGTCGCCATCCGCATGGACGTACGCGGAAAACACGAGAATACCAGCCGAGTGTGCATAGCGGAAGTCTGCCGCAGTGGTGATTGGAAAAGACCCTATGGGGGTAGGTTTACTGGTAGTGATCGCGTCCTCTCCGACGGTGACTGTAATGGCAAACAGTTCTTGTTTCTTTTCCGTGTCTTTTCCCGTCTCTACGACGTGCGCGATGGTCCGTGCATCGAGCCAGAACGCATCTCCACCATTGGGCAGCGAGAGATCGTATGGGATTGAGCCTGCCACGATGGGTGTTATGGCGAGCGATTTGTGTTCTCTGTGAAATGGATCGTGTCTGTTTCAGGAGGGACGGTCCTTATGCAACTCACTTGCGAGCATCGAAAGAGTATTTGCTGACAGGGACGAGGGTCAGATCACCGGTTGGATTCGGGAGAGGGACACCTGGTCTAGGCAGGGCCAACATGTCCTGCGGGGAAAGGATACTGGGGGATGACTTGAGGGCGAATTCTGTGGGCATGACTGTCAGTATGGGTGTTGGTGCAAAGGGCTGCTAGATGGAAAGGCCTAAAAGACGGAGGGCAGCATCGGCTAACCACACATATGTGATAGTCATCGATTCATTAATCAGTGGCTGACACAACATCACACAAATTGATAAGCTCTGATGTGGCGTACAGCCAGCACCGTGACTCCCATAAGACTGTATATTCTCGGCCGTGCGTTCACCATACCATATCATGTCTTATAGTAGCCAATTACAGAGCATCATATCCTTCCTGCTCGAATACATCGTTGTCTAACTCCAACTTGTCTTCATCTGCAACAACTCAGTCAGGGTCTGACTCATCCTGAAGACTCTTTTCTCCTGCTGAAGTGACATGACATGAGAATGTCCCTGAAGGAGATGCATATGCATTGATAAGCTTTGCAGGTGTATTGTTTTTCAATGTGCGTGCTGATGATGTGCGTACGACACCCATTAGTGAGCGACATGCCAGGACAAGGATAAGATTGCCAAGCCACGTGGGGTGTCAAAGGGCTTCCTTGAAGCTTTCCAATTGCATGGGCCTGGTCCCTTTTGTCCCTGTATGCATTCCATGGGACAATTGGGCTGAGGTCATGACTGTGTGTACTTGTGGAAGAGTGCAACCATGGTTGAGCACCATCCACAGATGGGCTGTGGGGCAATTGAGGTGTTTCAAGCATTGTATCAAAACAAGGTGAGGTGCTTTACTCACTCCCTGTCTTGCTCATCATCATCACTGGAAACATGTTCAGAAAGTTGGTTTCACTCCACCTTTCATGTCATTGTCAAGTCACCATCGCTACCCAATCACACTCCAGAGCTTGTTTGACTCATCCATGTTTACTGCCCATTTTATTCCTCGACCCTCCATATCATGTGCCATCGTCTACTCAGCTGATTCTCAACATACTTCTGTTGTACTATATCTGTGTTGGTGGCCATTCATGCTTGTGTTGTATTCTATTGGCTAGGTAGATTGTGTATTTAGGAGAATATATGCCAACATTGTGGTTGTAGGGAAGTGTGAAGTTTGTGGTTATATACACTAGGCCAACCCATATACTGTTGACTATGATGCAGTGGGTCTGACAGCTGTTGTTGAAGGAGCAGGATATGACTGTCAGGGGAGTTTCATAGTATGGTCAAATGTATTCTATGGGCACTATGGTGGCTTGATGCTACTGATACACTCTGACAACACATAAACTCATATTATCTTTTCGCAATTTTTGTGATGAATCGAAATAAGCAACTTGCTCCACGTCGCCAATCAGGAATCAGTCGAATGTTCCCTCAAAGGTCGATACAGCGTCTAATGGTCGTCCATCTCCTCATCGTCGGCTTCGTCGACCTCATGCTGCTCCTCTGTAGACACGGCCACACCGTCTGTCTGTGTGACCACCCCTGTGTCAGAGTCCCATCGTGCTTTCAATCCCACTCTAAATACAACCATCTTCTCTCCAATGAGCTTCAACAGTTGCGCCTGTTCGCTTGTGAGTGGCTTGCCTTGGTCGCATATTTTGTGGGATGTCTCCAGGGTCGGAGTACCCCTCTTCAGCGTCGTAGATAGACCTAGTTTACGCAGTTGAGGTTCTTCGTTGTGTGGGAACGGTTCTGGTGGGTCCGAGTACACTCGCATGACAGGGCCAACGGGAAGTATCACCGTACGGCTGGCAATGTTGCCTGTTCGTGCAAAGTCGGCTTGTCGGAAGTCCTCAAACCATTCGATCACTTCCTGTGGCTCTGTATCGGTAAACAGCAAACCGACTTGGCCTTTTATTTTCTGCCGCACGACAAGTGTCATTGGGCTGCGGGGAAAGTGGACCAAGATGACATACCTCTGCAAGTTTATGCAATCCTGGTCGGTGCTCTTCTTCTGGCGTATTTCCAAGTGCTTTGGCCATTACCGCAGCCTTGCTAAAGAATATCCGTGCCGAACTTGGTTTGCTGTTAGGCTAGGCACGTGGTTGCAAGGTGTCACCTACTCACTCTCTCCAGAGATTTCGGACGGTTTTGAGGTGTGTATTGCGCATCGCGCCTACCTCGAATAGCCAGCAATACTTCCATTTTTCCGCACTTTGTTGAATCTGACGAGGGCTCTCACTGGGACGATGGGGACGATGGGCGACGTTGTGCGCACCTCGTTCAGAAGCGCGTTTTTGTGTTCCCTGGTCTTCTTCGAGACCTTTGTGAGTGATACTGGTCAAGAGCAAAATGGTTGTGTCATTTTGCAGCCAGTCAGCTGTACGGTCTCTCGATCTCACCGACTTTTGAGCGTTTCGACTTGGGCATGCTGGTCGTGTTCTTGAAGTTTTCAAGTCCGCCAACTTGGACTCGGCGATGTCACGAACAGAACTCACGGCCCTCAAAGATGTCCTCCTCAATACCTCTAGAAAAGTCGCCCTCCATGACAGATTCAGGGCTCTCTTTACGCTAAAATCGTTTAAAAACGACGATGCAGTCGCGATCATATCGAAAGGTGTCGTCCGTCTTCTTCACTCTATCTCATCACCCGACACCTTTACACTGTCATCGACAGCCCTTGACGATCCTTCTGCTCTTCTAAAGCATGAGCTCGCGTATTGTCTTGGTCAAATGAGACGAGCGTCAGCATTGCCCGTTCTCGAGTCCGTTTTGCGAAATGCAGATGAGGATCCTATGGTCCGGCACGAGGTATGTCGCCCCGCTACGTTTCTTTGTCCCCTCTCACAATCACCGAGTCAGGCAGCGGAAGCAATGGGTGCGATTTCATCCTCGACGGCAGTTCCGATCCTGCGCGAGTATCTTTCTGATCCCAATCGAAGCGTACGCGAAACCTGCGAGATCGCGCTCGCCAAGATCGAGTGGGACCACTCGGAAGAAGGGAAAAAACATTTTGAAGCGAAAGAGTCTCCGGATACCATACTGTGCGTCTATCACTATCATTGTTGGCTTTCCTGACGTGCCCACCCTGTTATGATAGTACATACACCTCGATTGATCCTGCTCCTCCGTCATCCCGGCTCCTATCAGGGGAACCAAAACCCGATGATTTAACGGAAGCGTTCATAACATCGCTTAAGGAAAGACTGCTCGACACACACCTCCCGCTATTTGAGAGGTATCGTGCGATGTTTGCCTTGCGCAATATTGGCACGCCACCAGCAGTGGACGCACTAGCGAGTGGTTTCTCTGACGACAGTGCTCTTTTTAAGTAAGCAGAAATACCAGTCCGTGTCGTCCCGTTGAGGTTTTTGCAGACACGAGATCGCATTCGTATTTGGTCAGCTTTTATCAGCCCATTCGGTGCCGTCCTTGATCGAGGTTCTCCGAGACGGGAACGAGTGTGACATGGTACGACATGAGGCAGCGGAAGCTCTAGGTGGGATTGCGACTCCCGAGGTGCTCCCCCATCTGAAGGAATGGATGACCCGGGAGGATTCACCCACCGTCGTTCGTGAGAGCTGTCAAGTTGCCATCGACATGTGGGAGGTATGTTGTTTGCCGTCACATGTATTGTCGCTGCCTTGACTGATCACCCTCAGTATGAACATTCTGGCGAGTTCCAGTATGCGAACACACTCGAGACTGTGCGTACAACTGAGCCTGCCATTGCATGATGCAAACATCGAAGAGATGTAACAGCCTGTACATTTCGGGGTATAGCATACGTAGTTAGAGTAGTATACGCCCGCAAACACATCCCAACTTGTTAGTATAACGATACAGTGAAGGCTACGGGCTATGAATTTCGAGAAGCTAGTGCACGATATTTGATGATCAACATGAACGGGAAACCGTGATGGGATTTCTACTCGGTATCAAATACCAAGGCCCTCACTTCGATGGATTGCCTATGGGGAGCATCCGGAGGACTGGTGCTGTCATGGAAGGCAGAGTGGGGGGTTAAGCGTGCCTTGTCGGTGTCCGAGTCAAAGCATTTGATGAGGGCAACCTCGTCAGGAGTCTGGTCGGACAAGTAATACCATTTGTGACTGGGGTTGTACTTGACACTGAAGGTGGCACCCTCGCGATCAGCGTAGATGTGACGGGTTGAAACGAGGTCTTGGTCCGGATCGATGGAGCGATAGTCGGCCAAGGCGAGAGGATCGTGGGCCACGGTGTTGGCGATAGGCCTTAAAGATGCATGAGCGAGCACCTCGAGACGTGGGCGCGCAACGCACCTCCAAACGTTGATGATGCGGAATCGGCCTTTAAGGAGGTGTTCTGCTTCGTCTGGGAGATGATACTCTACGCGCTTCGGCGCAGAGACGAATGTCTGATCGACGTGGACACGTTGCTAGGGAGAGCGTCGGGGTGAGACGATGACCGCATACAAGCGTTGGGACATCACTGACCACTGGGAAACGAGGAGGAGTCTTGGAGGCCCATTGGTCGGTGGCACTCCGTCTGATGGTGTGGTCGAAGATGAAGACTCTCTTTGCGCCTGCATGTTTCTTGAGGATATCCTCTACCTCTGCGTAATAGGCAGACTTGATCTTGTCCTCATCGAGGAAGTCTTTCTCGACAGTGGAGTAATGTACGAACTGGAACCCACTGAGGTCAAGACCGATGGCATCGAGCTTTCCCCTAGCGTCATGGACGACTACGGAGTGTGTGTCCTGGCCAATGTTTGACCTCGGCACGCCAGCGGGGGGCTCGTCAACGTAGTTGTACGGGGGTTGGTTATCCAGGGGAGTGTAGTAGTTCAGGGTAGACTGAACGTCGCGCGGAGCGAGCACCTGGATGGTCATTGCGAGGAGGAGGAATGCGTACCATGGGATCGGATACCAGAATGATTTTTATACCTGCTAGACGGAAAGGATTAGTGAGAGTTGAATGGCGTGCTCGGTGCTGACGAAGCGGCGGAAGGAAGAGGACCCGGCGATGACAATGATGACTGAGTGCGCTATTCTCGCCATCGCGGACAGGACAGAGATAGTCCGCGCCCTCCTCCAACGTACGTCCTTCGTGGCCTGCCCAGCGTCGAGCTGACATCTTTTTGTTTGTTTCCAGGACTCGTCAAGGGCGTCGCCGGCGACGACGACTCGGTTGTCCCGTGGACGATCGCGAACAAGTACTACACCGCACGAGTCCAGTTCCTCGTCCAGTCGCTCTCCTCTTGGGCCTTGGCTCGACAGCAACTCCTTACCCCCGCCGTCCTGTTCGTCTGGAATAGCGGCGAGGCACGCCCCGCGTCCATGTTTCCCTCCTGTCTCTCGCTGATCCCTTCCATAGCATTACCGCGATCATATACGCACACTGTCCCAGCACACCTCTCAGCACGAATTCGAGGTTGCGCTCGCCGTCAGGCTACCACCCATTGACTCCATCTCGCCTACAGAGGTCGAGGACGACCAAGATATAGATGCCTACTTGTCTTCCAAGGGTTTCGAGTTTGTCGACGTCCCTGACATCCAACCTCCTTTCCAAGATCGTTCAAGTGCGTCTGCATCGACCCGCGCACCCAACCCATACTCACACTCCTGTTCTCAGGCGTTCTTGGTATGCCCCGCATCATCGATGCACTGAGCACTATCATGTGGCCATCAATGGTTCGCAGGACCTTGACAGGGGTCACCACATCTGGCCTCGCAATGCACTACGGTCCTGGCATTTCCTCGGGTGATTATCACACTCTCGTACGGCTGGTTGGAGAAAAAATATCTGGAAACGACAGCAATCATATGCAACGAGAGTTGGAAGAGCTGGAACGTTGGCTCGATCAGGACGTCCCATCTAGCGACGCAGATGCGCAGTCTGCCGGAAATGACGACGAAGCCGTGATTTGGAGCAGCGTCCCAACTCCAGGAACCCCTTCTCCTTCCTCGAGCTCTCTGTCACTCCTTACCACTCCTAAACTAGGCTTTGACGATGATTTTACTTCCTTTGTCTCTGCCTCGCCCCCAAACCTCACTGCTGTCCCTCTGTCCGCTCTCGGGAGTACTTCGTCTTCGCAGACGTTCCCATTCACCAGCTTCAGTTCTACATTTAGCTTTGACTCCATTTCATCTGGTCGTTCGACTCCCACTCTTGGTGACTTCGATGTGACTCGCCTTGCACCCGACGAGTCCTACAAATCCCTCCGCTCTGTATCCGACTTTGGTGACTTAGACAAGGACGCGGTCAATTTAGACCGTTTGACCGATAACAATGAAGATGTAGACCAGGACCTGCCATCGCGTGCCGAGATTGCAGAGACTTCGCGGCGGATCTTTGGTTCCATCCCTCTCTCGCTCTCTCCTGCGCAAGAACGAGGTGATATGAATTTCCACGCGCTTGGAGGACGTGGTCATTCCACCCAGGAACTCGATGTCGAGATGACCGGTACTGATCTCGAGCGTTTTGATTTGCAAGGCATTCTGGGTGCGCTTCAAGGATTGAAAGAGGAGATTGCTGGGATGCCCGATAAGGAGAGGAGAAAGGCTGCAGCCAGAGTGGCACTTGGCCTTGCATACGGGCTCGACAGCAACCTGCATTCCGAGGCGAGCGGTGAGGAGCTCGTCTGATTTGCCATTATCGACGGACATCCTTTGTGAGGGTACCGTAGGAGTCACGAATGGTTGCTTTGGTCTTCGGATGCGATTAAGATACAGTATATACATTGCACCGGCTGATGGCTGTTCGCAAGTACAACATCTACTACTTCCTCCTGCGACGTCGACAAAGGTGTAAAAGCAAAGTAGTTATTCTGCATCTTCGCTCATCTCTTTTGCTTTGCCTGTCTCATCTCTGACCCCGCCTTCTGCAAAGCTCATGATTCCTGCCAATTCCAGTTTCGAAACAACGTCCTCTGCTTCCGCCACCTCCATTTCCCCAAGTACCTTGTTCACCGACTCTAATGTCCCTACCCTCAGTGCATCCTTGAGTGTGTCCCTGAACCCATCGAAAACCGACCATCGCATCATCAGCGCTTTCCGAACTTCCTCTACATCCAGATCCTCTGTCCCAGGGCCCTCTAGGACGAGATCATCAGGCGGTGGACCATCTGGTACGTTGAAGCTGATGGTAGAGTCGGGGTTCTCGGGTACGAGCTGGATCTGCTCTTGTGGTACAGCAGAGGAGGAGGATTCACTAGCAGCTTTCACACGAGTGACAAGATGAGCATAAGTATCCTCGACATCTTTGACGAAGATGGGTATAGCACGTTTATCGTCCGCGATCATCCTGGAGTCGCGATGGCGATGGTCAACTTGTGATGTGATCGTGCTAAAGGGTGAGACTTACTTCTGGAAGAATACCCTGACTCCATCGCGGCCCAGTTTGTCGCAATATTGCAAAAGTAAGCTTTGGTGCACACATTGCTTCGCATATTCACTGTGTCCTTCCGTTTCTGCTTGGAAGGCGGCAACGAGGAGCGCGTCGGATGCACCTGGAACAACAACGTCGCGATTGTCCTGTATGAAGGCAAAGGATTGCTTATAGCCCCAGAGCGGTAGGCGGGAAAAGCGACCAAGGGACGGGGTGAGCTCCGGTAGATCTTCCTGTTGCTCATCCTCGTTGTTAGCATCCTCAGCGGGAGGGGCAGGAGCAGCACGAGAGGAAGAGGCGGTAGGGTTGAGTACTTCGTATGTCGTCGTCTTGGTCGTCGTCGTCTTTTCAGAGGTGGTGTCCGTGATCGCATTCTTGATCGGAGGTGGGGCAGGTTTGGGAGGTACGTACTGGCCAAAGGTCAGTATGGTTGCAAGCGGAAGAGGAGCACGAGATCACGATACCTTACTTTCCCAACCTTCGTGGATGTCGTCGCTGGTAATGTGCTTCCTTTGCTCCTTGGTCTCCACTTCCAGGTTGGCCATGAGCTTGCCTGTGTGCTCCGAGAGCTGTGCAATATGCTTGCCCATGCCGTCAAGGACGGCTCTCTCCTGGTCATCCTGAGGCAGAGTCTTGACGCCGTCGTAGACCTGGAGAAGCAAGGAGAGGATCATGGCATCGTATGTGGGTTGGTCTTTTGCGTTTGTAGGTGGTGCTGCGGGGGACGGGTTTGACTGGAGACGGTCGACGAGATATTGGAAGAAGGGGAGACCGGTCAGAGAGACATTGGTGTCTTCGGCGAGATCGCTGGCGACGGTGACGGCAGGCGCGCCTGCGATGCGGTCTCTTATTCTGACGAGGCGGGGATGGAGTACGTCGTTGCACGCGATCTCGGCGTTGAGCTCCTCAATCTTGTGCTTGCGGGCCTCGCGCTTTTCATGAATGTCGCGCTGCTTCCATCTGATGAGCGAGCGTTTGTCGACGTTGGGATGACCTTCAATGTCGGAGTCGTCTGAGAGTTCTAGCTGATCCCACTTGGAGTAGTTGAGAGGCATCGCACGACGCCCGCCCGTTGCCAACGTTGAGCGAGCAGTGTCGACGGGTCGGGGTCCGTGCGAGTGGCTGAACATTCGGGGGTCACTTGTTACATCTTTTACCCCCAACGCCTCACTTTACCTACTGCTCATCATGGATCCCGACCTCGAGCAGCAACACCAGCCAGCGTCAGCGCTACCGTCCTCGCCGACCCTCGACTTGGCTTCCTCATTGCGTGCTGCCGCCCTCTTGTCTCGAAAGCGACGCAGGGTCGGTCCTGACGCATCCGCTCTTCCTCGCCTTGCTCCAGAACCCACTTTACAACTCGACTATGGCCACGACGATCCGGCGGTCCAAATCTTCTCCCCAGTTCTACATTTCACAGCACCGGATTCGACGGAACTCGCAGAAGACATCGAGGACGGTCAAATCCGCGAAGAGGGTGAAATCAGCGACACCGAAACCTCGCCTCCACCACGACGGTCTCCTAATCCGCCTCCTCGGTTGAGACAACGACCTTTTATTGCTCAGACTCAGGAACCTGCAAGAATCGAAATTCCCTTGCCCCCATCTCATGTCGAGGCCCCAATAGCTTCCCCACTGGAACTGTCCGACGCTCAGGTATGGCATCCCGCCAGCGTTGAATCCCTCGTGCTCGAGACATCTACCTACCGACTTGACGCTAATCATGTCAGACCTGGACTCTCCAGTTTGTCGTTCGTTTTACACTAGTACCTCCGCCGCTCACTTTACCTCCAGTGACACAAGATCAATACAACACCGCCAAAGACATCGTTCTTGACCTCCTTGGATGGGGTGTTCCTCCCGAATACCTTCTTGAATACGGCTTGAGTCGACATGTCATCTTCTACGTTTTTTCGGAACTCAATCTGCGTCCTCCAAGCAATCTGGATACAAGTGGGCTCATTCCGTACCCAACGCCTGAGATGCTTGCACTTATACCTGTTTCTCCGTCCTTGTCCACGCGCTCGCTACATTCCTCGTCTTCTACAATGCCTCCTCCATCCGTCATCCCAGCTCGAGTCTCCCTTGCCGAGCGCATGAGCATGGAGCGCATTGACACTCGCATGTCATCACCCGAGCCCTATCCCTACATCAAGGCCGAGCCAAGTTCGCCGTCATCCGTTGATTTCTCTAATTCCCATTCATTGCTCGCCATAGAGCAGCAACGACGCCAGGAGCTACTCGCGCGCAAAGCTGCCATTGCCTCCCGGAAGGCTCGACAAGAATACATTGGTACCTCCACTTCAACCAAGGACCAGGGCGCTGATCTGGGTCCAGTCCCTGCTCAGTCTGTTGACGACTTTCTGAGGACAATTGAGCCTGCTCCTCTTTTGGATGCCGACGGTCACCATCGAGGGTCCTCTGTTGACACGACTTCCTTTTCGAGCTCAGAGCGCATGGATGTTGATGACATAGTTCCTGATCTAAATGGTACATCCAGAGATACTTCCACTTCTTCGGCTGGCCTTTCTTCAACTCAGTCCAAGTCGTCCTCAAGCACGGCGGTTTATGGCGACTCCTACTCACTTATGGTATTACCTATTGGATCAACAGACGACGATCATGGCGTAGAACGAGGATCAGTGCCATCTATAGACATGGCCGGCTCAGACGCAGCGACGCCTACCCTCCAGGGCAATGCGAGTCATGCAAGCTTGGACGGTGACAATGGCTATCCACCACGCCGTGGCCTCAAGCGTCCTGTTGCAGCTGACTTTGTAGATTTCGACGGCGGCCCAGGGCCTTCTTCCCATGGTCATGGAGGCCCGTCTACTAATGGGCACGTCAATGGAGGGCCGCATCCCAACTCTCTTTCTAGACAGAAAACCAGTAGTTTTGCTGGAATAAGTGGCATGCGGCGCTGCGTGATCGAGCTGAGCGACAGTGAAGACGATGGTGACGATCAAGTGCGGGGGGACGGGAACAGCGAGACTCGGGAGTATTCTCCGAGCGTCACGACAACACATGCCACGCGCGTTTCGTCGCGGTTCGCGGCGATTCCGACGATACCCTCGTCTCTAGGGTCCTCAGGTGCTACGAATGGCAATATGGGGGAGCCGTTTTCATCAGCGCCTGCCTTGAATGCGCTGGCGGAGAAGGAGGAAGAAATAAAGCAAATGCGACGACTCATTGCTCAAAGGGAAGAGTTGAGGTCGAAGAAGCTCGCGGCTGTAGGTTCATTTAGATGCTCGCCCAAGAGGTGCTTAGCGTACGCTCGTAGATGTCCGGGAAGTTGACACCAGTGCTACCTGTTGTCGAGGTGCGGGTACCAGAAGGGAGGTTGTCGGTAAAACAGGAAGAAACGACTGGTTCACTGAGCCGCAAAGAATCATCGACGTTACTCCCCGCACGAGAGCTGGAACATAATCGTCCCTCCATCTCGGAATTGACGAGAAGACATGGTTCGTATTATTATTCATCTCATCTCCCTTCCTGGTCCGGACCTGCGCGTCTCGCATTCGCTTATCACGGCGATCTTACACTTGTCTGAGCGTGCATTGACCGTTTTTGGATCCAGACACTTCGGTAGCAGATGTTCTGACCTCTGATGACCCGGCGATGGTTCGCACCTCTGGCATGTCTAGTTTCACGAGCAATAGGAATGACCTATCAGGCCAAGAGACACCCAACATTGGTTCTCTCTCCCGGTTCTCCGCCAGTCCGACAGTCGGCTGATGTACTTTTTTGTTCTCTCCCCCCCCCCCTTTCCTTTCCCTCCCGTGGCTAACATTCATTTGTTGAATTTACCCTTTATCTTCTTTTTTTTCGCTGTCACTGCCATGCATGTTTTCATCTTTTCTTTTGGGTTTTGATTTCTCCTTCACTCTGGCTTGGTTGTATCGTGTGGTGTTCTCACTGGTCCGGCTTTACTTTCATAACCGCCGGTGGGTATTTGACTGGGGGGTTTCAGGGCGCGAACGTTGCGTGCAAGAGGGCGTCTCTGAAGATGAGCAAGGTAAGCCTGTTGTTATTACTATCCCTGTCTTGCTCCTCGTGTGTTGATGATCTCTTCTTTCGTTCACGACGTTGTGCGCGACTTTGCCAGACTTGATGGTTACTGGAGAAGGAGAGACGGGACAAGTGGCAAGGATCTGTTCCCTTTTTCATGTTGAGTTGCTTCCCTCTTCCTGACTTGGCCCCCCTTTTGCTTTCTCCCTTTGCCTCGATGCGACACCGTGATGATGTGGATAGGTTCCATGGACGAAAGAGGATGTTCATCAAGAGTCCTTGGCCGCCGGTGATTCTGGAACATCACCGTCGGCAGAGGTGCGTGCAGCAGTCTGGCTCGTTATGGAGGGCATGTGGCCTGATGTGTTGATCTGTGCTGATGTAAATTGGCTGTTGCCGTTGGCGATAGGTCATCCGGTCCCAAATGCCGCAATCACGAAATGAGGTAGCGTCGGGAGTATCAAGATCTGGTTTTCCATTGTACGATTCCCCTCTCTCTCGATATCCACTTCTTCGACTTCGATCCGGACCGGACGCATACGTTGGGAATACTTGTTTTGTCGATGCGGAGCCTGAGATGACTGGTGGTAGCGCTTGCTCTGCCAGCGTACATTTTCCGTCCCCTATTTCATGTGGTACAGGCGCTGTGTGCTCTCACTCTTCCTCTCCTATCCCTCTACCAGACCTCAAGCGACTCAAGGAAGCGGTGCTGCACCGTTCACTCGGGCGATTGACCGGCAATACGGGTGTTCGGGTGTGCCCATATGAGGTTCCGGGTGGCGGTGTGTGCCGCGACAAGGACTGTGGAGAGTTGCATCTGGGCGAGGTGATGGCAGAGCCGAGCGGTACGTGGCCGAGTTGCACTTTTGACTGCAGACGTGCATCGCGACTTGCTGGTGTGCGCGTGTTGAACGTGGTTTGTAGACGCAGAGATTGCCGCATGCGTGCACGGGCTACTTCCACAAGCGTGGAGGGGGCAGTGCGACGCACGAGCGATTGAGAGCGCGCTCGACGGTGCGCGACTGGGCGGCGGCGCCACAGATATTGACGGACGCGTCCGGGATGCGCTTCGTACACTTGGCCTTTACGCCCGCACCGACGTGAGTGGACCCGACGCGACCGACGGTACTCGAATGTCAAGATGACAAGGGAAAAGGAAGAAAAAAAAAAGAAAAAAAAAAAGAGCGCACTGCGCCAATCAGTCGTCGTCGTATATTTTGTTGTCGTTCGTTGCTTGGATTCTTTTTCTTTTTCTATAATAATACTTCTTTTTGATCCGAAAAAGGGTAGCGATGACATAATCATCCGCGAAAAGGGGGAAATGGTGAATTCCCAAAAGGAAAGATGTGGGAGTGGCGGCTGCGGAAGCAGATGGGCCGGGGATTACCGGGATTGTGCCTGGCGGTGTCGAGATACTCCGACGAGCCAAATAAACAAACACATTGGGCAGTCTTTTTTTGATCGTCCAGACTGAGACGACACACGCCCCCCGTTGACACTCCCTCCCTTTTCCACCTCCTTCCAACTTCAGCGATTCCTTTTAAGGACGCCCTCCGCACCACCAGTCACCTGCCCCGCCCATCGTCGCACGCAAGGCCATCCCCGCCTGCCTCAAAGTCGTCGCTCGTCGACGCCCCTCGCCCTCAACGAACTACATGGCTTATCGCCATCTACCCTCTGCATCCAACGCCTCCCCATCTTATCCGTATTCCAAGACCGCGGCCCATCACGGTCAGCAGCCTTCCCTTTCCGGCCAAAACATCCAGGACGACCCTGCCTCGTCCTCTCCAACCATGCGTAAACGCCAGCGCACAGGCCTCGACATCTCGAACCCTGCCGTCGCCGATCCTCAGCAACCCCCACCTCAGACTGCCCAACCGCCACACCAGCAGCAGGCCTCACATCTCGCCCAGCAGGGTGCTGTTTCAGAGGACGGTTTCATCAACGATCAGGATGCCGCAGAGAGCCCTGGTGATGACGATGACGAAGAGGAAAAACCAAAGGACAAGAAGGCCGGAAGACGCAAGATTAAGATCGAGTTTATCCAGGATAAATCAAGACGTCACATAACATTCTCCAAAAGGAAAGCTGGTATGCGATCACCTTCCCTCTCTCGTGTCTTTCCTGACAATGCTTGCTTCACTTTCACAGGCATAATGAAAAAGGTATATGCGTCTAGTCGCGCCTCGCCTATCGCTTATCTAACAACCACTTACTAGGCCTACGAACTCTCCACGCTCACCGGCACTCAGGTCTTGCTCCTCGTCGTCTCAGAAACCGGCCTCGTGTACACGTTCACGACCGCAAAGCTACAGCCTTTGGTGACGCAACCAGAGGGTAAAAATCTCATTCAAGCTTGCCTCAACTCTACCACCCAAGGTGGCCCTCATGGCGGTGCCCTGCCACCCAACGTGCCTGTCGCGACCCCTATGAACAGATCCACGCAATCCATTCCCATGCCTCCCGCTGGCACCGCTAACCTGCCTGGTGGTCTATCTATTCCAGGTGGCCCTGTCAGCGGACCCGCTACCACGAAGGAAGACGGGGACGACGAGGGCGACGACGAAGTCACGCATGGTGGTCGTACTGCTACTGCGGGAGACAAACGTCGACGCCGACCGTCCACTACAGCAGCATCTGCACCCGGTCGTACTGGACCTGGATCACCTCAGACGCCGAACAGTACCATTCCTCCACCACTCTCCATTCCGGGTGCTTCTCAGCACCAACCCGCGACCCAGGCACCGCCACCTCCACAAATCTCGCTCGGCTCGCCAACGAGCCCGCAGCAACAACACTCCCAGGTGCCTTCGTCCCCACAATATGGACCTTCGCCAACGGGAGGGTATGCACCTCATGGCCAGCATCACGGTCACCATGCTGGAAGTCCCACGGACGCAGGGATGTATGGTGGACACATGATGCCTGCCCCACCGTATTCGTATCCCGGGCCCGGTGGTCCAGCGGGACAGGGTGGTCAACCGCTGGGTGCGCTCTCGGCTGCCGCTGCTCAGCACAATCACTGGGCGCCACCACCGCAGGCTGGCCACTATGGGAGAAGATGATAAAGTAGATCGTTGACGGTTTTTTTTTTTGCTCATGAGTCGTTTACCCCGCTCGGTCGGCGTTCTTGCGTGAGACGTGTTTTCTTTTTCTTTTTTTGTCGAAACTGGTCCGTAGCCAAGTTATGCACTGTTTGTTTGCCGTCTGTTGCCGTGACGAGATTTCATTATCCTTTTGCCTTTTTTTTTTTTTTCCCTGCCTCTATTCTGGTACTTACATTCACGCTTTGTTTGAAATTGAAGGTGTACGCTAATCGACCATTGCCTTGGACGACGACGTGGTGCGACTTGATTGCCATGTACTCTTGGTTAGAGCCCCATTACATTACAACTCGAAGACATTGTTGGTAGAGCTAAACAAGTGGATTGTGGTTCAAATCTGCCGCCTCTTTATAGCGTTTATCCATCGGTGGGAGTTGGTACCGTTTGAGGATCGACTATAAAGCAGGGAGCGAGGACTTGTGTCGGGAGTGGCATTAATGAGACCATTGGGGGCGTTATCAAAAACACTTTTTGACCGACAGGATCGATCGGTTCCGGAGCGAGTTCTGATTGGAAATATGATCACGTTGGATAGATAAGGATATCCGAGCACGGGCATGGTAACACCATTTTGGAACTGACCCTGCACGGCGAGGAAGGGGTGGCGATGCCCATGCTTCCATTCCATTTCAAGGTTTGATTGGCATGCTGCGGACGAGTCGAGACATGCATGGGTCGATCCACCACCCACTGCCAAATCAAATCAACCATCACATCCCGGGTAACAGCTGCGCCATCACCAAGATGCAAAAGAGTAAACCGATATCCTCCCACACCCTCCTCCCCACCACACGTTCTCCTCCAAAAAGTAATCCCCCCCTGCGACGTGAAAAACAATACCACGGACCACTCGAACCCCTTCCCAAGCATGTATGCCACCAATGCGTGGTACATCCCAACGTCCCCGGAAACCCGCCGTACACAAGGAGGGTCTGGCAAAGTACCTGATGCCATCGTTTCGCCCAAAAGAGTCAGACACCCATGGGTTATCCATCAACGGTGGCCACATGTCCGGCGTCCCATGATAGCAAACAACGTAATTCAGCCATGTGCCATTTCGAATCCAGAGATTGAGACACGTTCCCGTGGCAAGCTGGATGGCGGTAGACAGCATGTATCGTTCCATCGCAGGCAGCTCTGGCCTGAATAGCGTTCCTTCATGAGGCGAACCCACCCCTGGTATCATCTTGATGGCTGACTCCAACACGTCGCATATCAGACAGTGTGTCACCGTGGACACTGCCGTAGCACGTAGAAACGCAGAGCGCTCCGACGGCCGTGGGTCTCTCGGAACGTGCAAGTTCAGCACCAAACTACCACCCGACCGGTCAACGCTACTTCCAGCGGGTCGTACAGCCAGGATAGTATCCATCCGTTGATAGGCGGAGATGTGTCTTTCGAATCTTCGCCGTTCCCGTTGGCGCGCTGTGAGACAGAGACCGGCACACCCGGCTTCGCTTTGCCAACCTTGAGCATGCCTTCTCTCTGCCACGCAAAGTCGATCACTTTGCCGTATATGAACTCGGCAAAGGGACCAAGCGAACGTATGTGAGGTAGACCACCAGTGGTAGGAGCAACGACCTCAGGTGGAACGTGTCCGGACGTCTACTAGAGAGGTACGCCATTGCAAGGAAGGAAGGGAAGCAAGGCGATGGGCATACCAGAGTCGGATGGGTATGCGATCATGAGGACGAGGTATCATCGTTCGAAATGCATCCTCAGCGCTACCACGAAAGGCGTGAAGCGTTCACAAGGCCCAACTTGAAAGTCAGCAGAAAGAATGTCAACAATGTCACAAGTCCCGCCTATCTTATCTACTACCAGTGCACGTCGATGCTTGCCATCCTACCAGGATCACTGACCGTCTTCGGACGGTCTCTTCTTTTGATCTCCCTCGAGGTCGCCGCAAACGCCGTCTGCTGGGCTATTGTAGCCCGATCCCGTGCAATCTTGGGCCTCGCTGTTCTCGCTTGGGTAGAGTGCAAACCAACATCCAGATCAAGTCGACTGACTTTGATTGCCAGACCATTGGTTTGAGGCATGGTGAGCGCGAGTTTGCCAGCCCTGTGACCGACCTGGACATCCACACAGCGCTCGACGCGGACCACATCAGGTTGTTCGGCCAGCAATTTTCGTGCACTCGTATGTCGCATCGGGTTCCGATTGCCTCTGCCAGCTCACGACCATGGCAGTGACATGAACAGCTAACCCCCGGTCGGACGAAACAGCGCGATCGACAATGCCACACGAACGCTCATCAATCACGGCCGACTTGCCGTCACTTGTGGATTGTTCTTTTCTCTCGGGCACAGTACGATTGTCATCGTCGTGGTACGTTCTTCAAAGCCCGATCCATTTTCGATCCAACACACGAGCGATCAGAACGTCGCGCTGGTCATCAGCACAGGCATCTACAACAAACTGAGCGGAGTCGGCAACGTTGGGTCGATACTAGGTGCGCACCCATCGATCCACACGTCGCACTGCCGATACGTCCACCTATAGGAACGGCCATCAGCGGATCGTTCTTGTTCGTCGTCGGCCTCGCTAATTCAATCATCCTCTACAAAATATTGCATCGACGTCGTCAGGCATGTCTACCTCTCGTACTTTCCTCGTAGATCTGCAGACTTGACCTTCATCGGACAGGCCAGGTATAGACGAGAATCAGAACACGGGGAGACAAGCCCAGTATCCACTCCAAATGAGAACATGTTGATGATGCGACTACTCGGCCCTTTGGTCAACTTCGTGAATCGTCCATGGAAGGTATGCTAGTATGGTAGTCGACAATGCATGGGACTCTTCATGAACCACTTCATCGACAGATGTATCCCGTTGGCGTGCTGTTTGGTCTTGGTGACTCGCGTTTGGCCCGTTTCTGGGGCGTCGAGTCCTGATTTCCCCGACAGGGTTTGACACTGCATCCTCGATCGCTCTGCTCGCCATCTCTGCATTGGCAAGGGGTGACAAAAATAACGCGCGAATACACCCTTTGGACGTCATCGTCTTGCCTGTGAGATTTCTCGTTCGCTTTCGATTGTCCAGCACGATTTACGCACGCCAAAAGTTATTGTTCACGACGGGGATGACTTTGGTGGACTCACTTGATTCCATCTTGATGCTCTATTCGTACACTGGATTCGCTGAGCATTCACGGAGGATTTTCGGGCCAAGCGTTTCCATTTCGAGAGCCGATACGCGATCAACGGACATGCGCAGCGAGGGCCCTTCGACAGCACACGAGGCGGGCCCCGTCAGCCCGCCCCGCGATGTGGCTGAGACGGACAACGCACAATGTGATAGCGGGGGCAAGATGGCGGAAAAAGGTCAGCATGACCGCATGATGTTGGTGAAACGAAGCACGATGTCGGAACTCAGCATTATCCTGACGACAATGAGCATCCTGCTTGCGTTCAGGTTCGTGCAGCCCATGGGACGATGTGGAAGCTCATCCTGTCAAGTAGCATGTCGCTCATAGAAATCATGGGAGTGATTGGGGCAAATTGCGGCAAATGTCAAGCAACGGCATCTGCTCCCGACGGCGGTGGGCTGGCGGGGACGTGGTGGAGGATGTGGGCAAAGGTGAGTGAGAATGGCGGACGCGATGGTGACGTTGCTGAGCGGAGCTGGTCACCAAGGCGAACGATGACTACGGGTACATCGGGGCAGGGATCGTCGGCACGTTCGTTCTCATTGTCGGCGGCTGGTACGCGGTCAGGTGGATGCGTATGATATTTTTTTAGTTTTTTTGAGTGGGACATGTTTTGGCGTGTTGTTACAGAGGCAAGGAATTGATTGGCCTGCCAGTCCGACCGGCTCGTCCAGAGTCTGACATACGTTGGACTTGACACGCTGCGGACCAACGCGCTTGACGACGCTCACGACCTGTACTATTCCTTTCTGTACTCTCATCCCTACACAGCACAACCAGCAGGGCAGACGGTGACCATACACCGTCGTCTCACTATACCGCTCGGTACGCCCTCGTCAGTCATGCCAGAAGCCAACGGAACTGACGACGACTCAGCTGGTCGATACCTTTTTTTTTTTTTTTTGGCTACTAGGTCATCTTGATAATGGTCCCCATTCCTCTTCGCGTCAACACCGATGTACACAGAGAAGTTGTTGTAGCACCGATAAGATCGGCAGGTCCCTCAAACGGAACTGTCTCGGCTCCCCCTCCTCAGTCCCGCTCGAACGGCGTCCGCGCGCGCAGTGGATCCTCGGCATCTACGACCTCTTCAATCTCTGTCGTGTCCCCTTGTCCTTCCTCCGCGTCGGCATCGTCCTCGTCTCTCCATCTACCAGACCCAGACGTGGAACCGTCGCAACCTACCCCCCAGTCCAACTCTGGCTCACCTAGCCCTTCGGCGGATGAAACAGTTCGGGTTCAGCCTTCTGTACCCGAGTATGTATTGGCTCTTCACGATTTTGTCCCTCAGCAACAAAACGCGACCTGTCTCTCCTTTCGCGCCGGCCAGGTCATCCGTGTGTTTAATCGCGACTCCAGTGGATGGTGGGATGGCGAACTACACGGCCAGAGAGGTTGGTTTCCCAGCAATTATGTCAGTGCCGATGAGCGCGTGATCTCTCTAACGGAGGAACAGCTCCGCCCATCAGTGAGTGCCGCTTGTTTATCGCAGTTGTTGGTCCACCTCAGTTATCTGTTCACTCAGCTCCGTCAACATTCCCGCCACGCCCACACCATGTCAGCTGTATCAGCTGCGTCGTGGGCTACTACCCCATCCCGAGGTTCATCCCGCAGGGATCACCGTCCACTGGTCACAGAAGCCCTTGGCCCTGACATCGCCTCATATTGCCCACCTTTAATGGTCAATTTATTGCAGAGTCTGTCCCTCCTGCAGAGCGCGGTCAGGTCCAACCGCATGACACACTTTCAGCCATCCACAGCGTGCATCATATCCTGCGTTCGGTTCATTCTCTCCTCTGTGGAGTGCCTGCCTCGCGAGGCACCGCTGTTAAAGCGCTTTGCTCCTCTCGCCGTCGAACGAAAGCAAATTTTATCTGTCTTGGCTGCGTTGGTCTCTCAAGCTCGAAAAGCCTCTGACGAAACATGTGACGAAGACGCTCGGGACGCAGAGATCGAGAGCATGCTCAAGCTTGGCGGGCAGGTATTCTCCCAAGTGCGGCGCTTTTTAGCAGTGGCAGTACAGTGTGGCATCGAGCTCCCAGAGCGGGAGCAGTCTTCGCCCACCGAGAGTGTCGGGTCGGCACATCTACACCTGGAGCGTGCCTCTCCTGAATCTGTGGCGAGATTACCTGCAGAAACCGTTCAACTATCAGGAAAATTGCCTAGCTTGAAAAGTCCCAAGCTGGAAGACTACGAGACAGGACTCTCAAGGACGGCTTTTCGTGCCAAAAGTCTTGGTGACCTTCGGACTCCGAGAAAAATATTGTCCTACCGAGATTCAAATGCTTCTGTCACTCCCTTGCTTCCTCAACGAATGGTCGGCCGTGCAAAGAAGGAGCAATACCCCGTCTATGAATCCACTAACCGTCACAAGCCGGCCATGCTGTCAATAAGCAGTACTTCGTCCTCTTCATCATTTTCTTCCATCGACTCACCACGCCCCCCCATGTCACACTCCTTCCCTTCGGGACCTTCGACTTCTACCGAAGTGATGGAAGCGCTCAAACACACTCATGACCAATACCTCTCCACCATCGCAGCTTTTATAGGTCACGCACATTCTCATTCCCGTTCGTCCCATGCGTCTAGCACAGGCCATATGTATGAATTGGTGCGAGAGATTGTAGAGATGGTTTGCAAGCTCCTTACCATCGTCGAAGCGGTCATGCGACACCCGGAGATTCCCAAACATAAAATCGGGAATCTTAGAGCAGCAAAGGAAGGGTTGTATAACGTGACAAGCTCGCTTGCAGAGTCCGTTCGGCTTCTTATGGTACCCCTTTCGCCGGACGCTACGGAGGAAGCAGAGAAGGCCTCGTTAATCCGTTCAGCTACCGCTGCTTGCAAGGCTGGTGCCGATTGCGTTTCTGCGGTCAAAATGTGTCTAAGTCGAACCTCGACCGAACAACAATTCCTCATCCAAGTTCCCCTGAGATCAGATTCCAGTCCTGCCCCATTCACGCCAAGTAAGTTTTCGCGAGACTTGCGCAGTGGTTCTTCGATGCACCACACGTACCGAAGCAGCATCGACGAGGGCGATGTCACTGTCCACGTTCAGGTCTCAACGGGTTACGCGTCACAAACTCAGACGCAAATTCAAGAGACGTTTTCAGATTCGTCCGTCCTTACTGGTCCGTCATCCGATGGGTCGCAAGATACTGCACCTACCTCGCTAGACGAGCAAGATACATCTTGCTGCTCGCAAGCAGACCCTCTGGGTGCATCAGATGGCGTGGCTCCAAATTCGACTGACGTTCCTGCGGAGAGCCAAGGCGTCCATGAGACTGTGGAGCCGCCTGAAGATGAGCTTGTGCAAGACGGTATATCACCTGTTACCCTTGACGTTAAGCGTGACCCTTTGGGTCGCGACCACTCAGTTGGGGATGTCATCTACAACGCTGACGGCCACCTCGTCGCCGCCTCTCTGGAGGTGCTTGTCGAGAAGATGATACCCCATGATAGCATCGTCGACCCTGCTTTCTCTGCCGTCTTCTTCCTGACATTCCGACTGTTCTCGACACCAGTGGAACTCGTTCAGGCGCTCATACATCGTTATAACGTCATGCCTCCCCCCAATCTCTCGGAGGAAGATATGCTCCGGTGGCAACAATGCAAGGGTATTCCTATCCGCCTTCGCGTTTCCAACTTTGTCAAGAGCTGGCTGGAAATGTACTGGCGGACAGGCGTGGATGATGTGGTTCTCCGACACCTAGAATCTTTTACTCGCGAAGCGCTCCAGCAGTACTTCCCGGGGCCATCTCAACGCATTCTCGATCTCATTTCTATCCGCCAGGACGCGAACTCAAACTTAATTAGTCCGAAAAGCGAGCGAGCCCGTGACCCGGGGATGTCTATCAATCCACCGATTTTCTCGCCTTCGGAGATTCCTCGGCCTATGATGACCAAGGCACTGCTCTCGAATTTGCGAAACAAGAACTTTGAGTCTGTCACCATCACTGAATTTGATGCTTTGGAACTCGCAAGACAGCTCACGATCATGGAATGTGACCTCTACGGTGCAATTCAACCTGAAGAGGTGCTAGAGACAGGGCAAGAGGGGCTGAAGCCCCCTGTGAATATCAGGGCCGTGTCCTCCTTGAGCACGGTGATCACCGGCTGGGTTGCCGAGAATATTCTGAACGAACATGACATCAAAAAACGGACACATCTAGTCAAGTTCTTTATCAAGGTCGCAGACGTGAGTATTTCTGCCAAGATCTCGATATCAATCTGAATCATCTGTGTAGCGATGTACATCGTTGCACAACTTTAGCACCCCCCGTTCGATCCTCGCGGCCCTTGACTCCTCGACTATATCCCGTCTCCATCAGACATGGCTTGTGAGTCGAGCTTCTGAGATGCCGAGAGTTTCGTATACTGAGATGCTCCAGGGCGTTCCCCAGAAGAACAAGATGCAGTTGGAGGCACTGCGACGACTGGCGGACCATAGCCGCAACTATCATGAGTATCGGAGCAAACTCAGGAATACTGCCCCGCCTGCTGTACCTTTTTTGGGTGAGATCACCAGCTCGCAGGACAACGACCTGTGTACTGATCGTATTGTGCTGACAGGGCTGTATCTGACGGACGTGACGTTTTGTCGAGAAGGCAATCCTTCGTATCGAGATTCACCGTTGATCCCAGGCAAAAAACTGTTGAATTTCAACAAGTACCATAAGTTGGCTCGTATCGTTCAAGGTAGTGCACTCGTCTTTGTAACCCGGCGATGTCGAATTACTAATTTCATCGACAGATATGCAACGCTTTCAAGTCCCTTATAACCTCAAGAAGATCCCCGAAGTGCAAGAGTACCTGAGCGTCGCCTTCGAGAATTCTAGACATCACGGAGATCTCCAAGACTTGTATAGGCGGAGGTGCGTTTTCCAACTTGTTGAACCATCGCTCTGCTGACTGCGAGTCATAAAGTCTGCTTGTTGAACCCAAGCAGCCGGCTGATACTCCGCCTTCAAGCGATATGCGTCACCTCTTTAATTGGGCAACACGTTCGCAGGCGCAACAGCCCACGCCCGTCTAATCTTCAGGACATTATTATGCACTCCTTAATTCCGTCTTGCGTGGCGGCTGTCTAGGCCGTCATGATATCTCAGTTTCTGGTTATTGTTCTGTTTATGACCTCGGCTTTTGTCGCCCGCCATCTACCTAATTCATTGAAGCATACTACCCCTCCCCTCCATTGACATCCCATTGAACATCGACACATTGCATACTTTGGTATATCATTTGCTATTACGACTGTTTCTATCTTGTACACGTGCACGGAAATAGGTAGCTAATCATGAACATCAGTTCTCCCACCTGCCAAGGGGTTGTTGATTGGCTGGTATAGGTAACATTACAGAGTCAGCAATTCCAAGCCTTGCAACAATAGTTGAAGCTCTGAAAAGCCATTCCAGCCCCAAACCTCTCTTTTGCACATCGAGTGCCAAACGACGGGCATGATCAACGACAGGGCCCTCGAAGAGCTGTTGCAAGAACCTCTAGGACCATATCGCGACCGCGACGTTCTGCATGAGACAGCATGCCAGATGAAGGGCTTTACCGAGCTCGTCCTATACTCGTTCATCCTCGAACACGACGGGCGTGTCACCGGGTATAGCTTCGATCGCATTTCTGCTCTGACCAGCGAGTGCTAACAAGCGTCTTGCCCCTTGTCCAGCCTCGACGAGTCTGAGCACCCCCAGGAGGGAGAGGACAACCGCAAGTTTCGCTTCCGTGGGGTCCTCAAGATCGCCAACCCGGAGTGGCTCTCGGCCTTTGGGGTCAAGATCGTCGAGGAAGAGCTCAACCTGCGCGTCCGAGACCGTGCGTTTCGACTCGGAGAGGGCGGACGCAGTCGGGCACATCGTCTAACGCTGGACGATCTCTTTGCAAGACACCTCACGAAATCGCACGATGCCACCTGGCGAAAAGAGGAGGATCTCAGGCTCACGGTCCTGATTCAGGGCGAGAAGAACATGCCAGCGAATTTCATGCACTGTACGTGTTTCTAAAATGCTGGCCCGAATCGCGCACGTCGTGACCACCACGCGCACTAGCGAATCGCGTACCAAACGGGCTGCTGTGGTGTTCGGAATCTCAGTGAGTGCGTGGGCGTGTACGTCTCGGACTGCGTCCTCTGAATGCCCAACTAGTAGTCGCAGATACCAGGTCGCCACCATGGACGTGGAGACATACGCGCTGTCTCAAACCTTTTTTTGGAGGTGGCGACTGCTTGCGCTCATGGAGAAAATCGACCGTCTGTATCCCTTCATTCCACCAAAGATTCGCACGCCGATGTGGTTCGTCACGAAATACATCTCCACGTTCGCGTGTCCTCCCGAGGACAAGCACCGACGGCTGATTTTCGACGAAAAAGATACGGACGTTGACGAAACGGGAGCAACGGTGACACCTCGACACCTTCTCAGACCTCACCAGAGTGAGATACTCGGGTTATTCGCTGCGCATGCTCGCTGGCTCATCGCGAACAACGTGGTGAAAGGGAAAAAGCTATTTGACATAGGGTCCTGGGCGAGGTTCGCGCAAGAGGCGCGGAGACAAAGGAAAGCAGCTCGTGACCAGGGGATAGTGTGGGGTTGGTGCGAAGGACAGGAAGGTGAATCCTCGGAGGAGGAAGAGGAAGACGAGGAAGATAAAATCAGAAATCTGGTCAGGCAAAATCCAGTGATCGGCAAGTCGAACCAGGCTGTGGTCCGAAAGATTCAGCTCGCACAAGCCAGGTCTCACCGTGAAACCCACGCAACCTTTTCATCGGATCCTGAAAGCGAGGAGGATGCTCCATGTAGAGCAGAATACGTGTCAGATTTCTCGGAGTCGTCAGATGGGGAAGAGGAAGATTCAGACCCCCAGCTTGCAGAGGATGAGGCAATGGATCAGATACCGTGGCAACTACGGGAGCCACCCATCTTGCCAGACGTAGACGGTCGTTGGTGGTGTCCCTTGGAGGGATGCAACTACCAAATTGATCTGTACGACCTCACGACGGAGGAAGAGAGAGGGGTCCCCGAGGAGTTGGTTGGGTACATTTCGCAAAAGCAGTGGAGATCCGCGTCATACGACGAGAAAGTCCTCAAAGGGTTCCAATATATGGTCACCAATCACTATGTGAAGCACTTTGAGGAATGCGGAGTAAAGGCCGAGAGGAGGGATGGAAGGGCAAGTAGTTATTCTGCACTTCAAGACTTCGGCTGACAGCTCATTTTCCTGCTGTAGGTCCAATTTGCATTTATCGACGGTAGGCGGAGGCACCATAATGGCGAGGAGCCAATCCGCAAACCTACGCCGGCACAGGGGGTGTTGCGGGGCGAGTCGAGGGTTGTCCCGATCGTGCACGCACACGTAGAACATTTCTAATAAAACAGACCAGTTGTGCAGAGTGCAACCACGAGGTCAGGATAAATATGTAAGCCAGCACTAATATATGATCTCCTAGGCGAGATCGCAGATTTTTTTTCCTAAGTAATGGATGGTTGTGATTCGAGGTCAATCTAGTAAATTTCCATCCGACGATGTGAATATTTTAGAATGTGATAACCAACTCCATTTCTCTCTAATTTGAGCTTGTCGTCTGTGATCCTTCTTCCATCGGTGACGGTATTTGGACCAATAGAAGAAATCGGAGGGTAGGTATCCTTCGTTACCCCAGGACCAAAATCATAGACAAATGGCCTACTCTGAGTCACCCCAAACAATCTTGAACTCTCGAGAGCAATCGAGTATACAGGAGACGAATCGTTTCCGGGAGCATGCACGCTCCAGCCCTGTGACGGCTGACGAACATCCCAGAAAGCGACAACGCTGTGTCGTGCCGTTCCAGCAGCGACAAAACTGGCATTTCCACCACCGCAGGAGACGGTATATATAGGTTCGGGCGACCAAGGATCACGCAGAGTAAGGGACGGGAGGTGTGTTGGTGGGGAAGACGACGAACCAGAACCAGATGTCGGAAGGCGTTGGGAATGATGTGAGACACGAAGGTCATATACGTGGACTGACCCGTCGTACCAGCCAGAGACTATGATTTGTTCGGAAGGACCAAGAGGTGAGGAAGGCGGCGGACACGTAATGCCATACACCGCTGAAGGGCGGTTCCTCGGGGACTGGAGGACGACCGAGGGTGTAGAAGAAAATCCGTGAGGGGATATGTCGTAAAGAGAAAGCGGTGTAGGGGATGTAGTGCCAAATACGACGTATGGCGAAGAGGAAGATGTACAGAGGTGACTTGCCCAGCTCCTGGTGCCCAAGTTGACGGAAGTGAAAGAGAACGAATCAGAAGCGAGATCAGTAAGGAAGACTAAACCCCACTGGGAAAGGGAAAGGAGTGTGCGAGTGGAGCAAGATATGCTCCGTACGACGTTTGTACCGTGATGATGGAGAATGCCTTGCGACGTGCGTTCGATGTCGACGTGTTTCCTATTGCGAGGTTCCTGGTAGTGAGGAAGTCGAGCCTGCTCGACGCAGCCGTCCTCAAATCCGAGAAACACTGTGTGATCTTCACCGATATCAGGGAGAAAAGCGATGGCAGTGATGTCGGGTTGAGCTGTTTTGCGACCGAGATTAAAGCCATACGAGCGGTCAAAGACGATACGAGATGGGGACGCATCAGAGGTGTCCTGCACCGCATAGGAATAGAGGAAGCGGCCCGCAGACACTAATAACGTAGAGACGGACAAGGCGATGGCAGGCTGCAAGTTTCCGCGCCACGGGCGTGAAAGGGGACGTGCAACGAAGCTCGCACGCGACCAGGCTCGGTCTGCCAAGGTGTTATAGCGAACCTGCGCAAGAGGAGACCATCGTGAACGCGATGAATGGAGAGTGATGGAACGTCTATGATTGTTTCTTAGAAATATAGACCAACCAAAGTCATGTACCTGGCTGAAGAAGATGAGCGACGGGATCAGGGCTGGCTGTGAACATACCAGGAGATGTAAAAGCCTGCAAGTAGACGCGAGACAGAGGAGGTCGTCGAGGTCGAGATGTTCCATGATGAGCACCATCACGTCCGTATTCAACACCATTGGACGAGCTAGTGTTGTGTTTCCAGGATACTTTTCAAATGTGCTGATGTAATGCCCGGCGGACGACCAGTGCTACTTACACGAGCCTCAGGTCCGAGTCCAGGTCAACTATGAGACGCGATGTCCGCATTCTCCTCGTCGGCGACGGTGAGCGCGTCTCGCCGCCTTGGACACGCACTGACCATCCAAACAGACGGCGTAGGGAAGAGCACCATCATCACGTCTCTCATCAAGGAAGCCTTTGTCGCACATGCACGTCCTCCCTTTCCCCTGTGCCCTCCGGTCTTCTGCTCACTCAGTTTCAGGTTCAGCATGTCGTCCCAGAGGTCACCGTTCCCCCAGAAGTCACACCGGAGAACGTGACCACTTACATAGTCGATTCCGGTGGTAGGTACCATTCAACATATCCAGAATTCCCTTCTCCATCTCCCACGAAGCGGGCCCACAGGACAAACAACATCTTGAGTCGGAAATACGGAAAGCGCACGTCATATGCGTCGTATATGCCATCGACAACCCGAATTCCTTCGACCGTATACCAACGTTCTGGCTCCCTCACTTTCGCCAGTTGGGTGTCAATGTCAGTCCGTTTGTTCGCCTTACTTTACTTTTCTCATATCGTCCCAGGTACCCGTCATACTCGTTGGAAACAAGATTGACCTACGGGGTGGTGAGGTGACAAATGAAGCGCTCGAGGACGAGATCATACCTATCATGAATGAGTTCAAGGTAAGCTTTACTCTTTTCGCCTCGGCTCGACGTATACCCCTTCCCAGGAAGTCGAGACCTGCGTAGAATGCTCAGCCAAGATGTCTCTCAACGTCTCCGAAGTCTTTTATTTTGCGCAGAAGGCCGTCCTCCATCCAACTGCCCCTCTCTACGACTCAAGAGAACATGTGCGCCACCTCACCTTTTCCACAGACTTTTTTTTTGCAGTCCTGAGTCGTTTTAGGTCCTTAAACCCGCGTGTGTGAGCGCCTTGAAACGCATATTCAAACTTTGCGACACAAACAAGGACGGTGTCCTCGACGCTACCGAATTGAACGAGTTCCAGGTTCGCTCGACATTATCATTCTTCCGAACGATCACACACCATAATAACATTATTGTATCATAGCGCAAATGTTTTGATGCCCCTTTACAATTGCAGGAACTAGAGGGTATCAAAGACATGGTACGCGAACACGCTGACGGTGGCGTCCGTGATGACGGTCTCACCGAAGCCGGCTTTTTGTACCTTCATACCATATTCATACAACGCGGGCGCCTCGAGACCACATGGGCTGTACTTCGAAAATTTGGGTATGGAGAGGATTTAAAGCTTGCCGAGTCGTTCCTCCTCCCCAAGTCAGTTCTACACCTAGGAAGGTGCACTGTTTTGACCATCAGTTCAGATTCGACGTTCCACATGATTGCTCTGTTGAGTTGAGTCCAAAAGGATACCAGTTTTTCACCGACATCTTTGAGACGTTTGACAAGGCAATGTCGCTCATAGTTTTTTCATCAAATTTTTGCTTACCACCGTTTGCAGGATCAAGATGGTGCGCTGAAAGCTGTGGAACTCGATGAGCTATTTGGTACCTCACCCGGGAACCCTTGGGCGAGCCAAAAGTTTCCAGACACCACCCTCGTGAACGACGCTAGTGCTGTCACCCTACAAGGGTGGTTGGCTCAGTGGAGGTAGGGACCCAAAGATTCTCGAGATCCCCATCCAACGAAATCCCTTTAGTATGACTACGCTGCTGGATTATAAAACTACTCTTGCCTATCTTGCCTACCTTGGATACCCGGATGAACAGCGTACGAGTGCGCTCCTCACGACTCGACCGCGGAAAGTCGACCGTAGAAAGGGCAAAGTCACACGAAACGTCTTTCTGTGCTACATCTGCGGCGCTGCTGGATCCGGCAAAACGTCTTTACTGCACGCTTTTTCTGGAAAACAATTCAAGGAGGCGTACGAGCCGACGAGCAAAATGTTCAGCGTTGTCAACGCCGTTGAAATTGATGGCTCTGAGAAGTACCTTGTGGTGGGTCTGCATAATCATAATTTCGAACATGTTCACCGTATTCGCTGCAGTTGCAGGAATTTGGCTCCAAGTATGAAGCTGAAACTTTACGGTCGTCAAAGAAGACGGATCTTGCTGACCTGATCGTTTATGTTCATGATTCGAGCGATACTAATTCATTTTCGTACATCAGCAATCTACGGGTATGTTTTACGCGTCGGTCTACGTTCATGGTCTGAAGCATGTTCCACAGCAACAATACAACCTGGAACATATACCCACGTTGTTCGTTGCCACCAAGTCAGATCTTGACCTTGCCCAGCAAGTGAGTAGTGTGGATGAAGCTCGCCTCTTGGCCGGTATTAACGTGAGGACAAGCGGCACGAGGTTCAGCCCGACGTGTATTGTCGCCGGCTAGGTCTTCAGGTCCCAGTTGCTGTGAGCATTAAAACGGGGCAAACGGCAGACGTTTTCCACGTGATGTGCAGTATTGCGATGAACCCGTGAGTGGCCGCATCACGATTGGCCAGGAGATGGAGTTGACCTGCGATCTAGTCACACGGCAATACCAGGCGGACCAGACCGTGCGCTGACGGCCTCTGAGCGGCTCCGAATGTACGTGACGATGACGGCGCTGTTTGGGGGGCTGAGTGCGGGACTTGTGATGGTATACCGTAGTTTACTGAGATCGGGTGGGCCTGTTCTGCCTGGATGGACATCTCCGTGGGCATCATGGTTACTTGGACGAAGGGACGGATGAGGGACGGGTTGGGGCTGTTCGGATTGCAGGCCATAGACGTTACACTTACGAGATCCGAAGTCCGACGAGTGAGATCCGTGATTGCCTTGAGGTCGCCGCCTGGAAGTCGTGCAGGCAAGTACAAAACGACGACGACGACGTGCACGCCCCCGCTATCGATTACTGTACTACTCAAAGACTTTCTTCCATCCTCGCTGCTTAGTACACTCAACATGGACGAAGACATGGACTTTGACTCGAACGCTCCAAGCTTCTCCCCTCCCCAGCTACAACAAAGCTATGACGACTCGGACGGCCGCAAGATGCTGTACGTCTCGTCCACGTCATCATTCCCCGAGATCTAATTCTCGTACGCGGTTGCGGTACGATGTCGTAGCGACCTCGTCTTTGTTCAGGACTGTACAGGCAGTCAAGGTTCTTACATCTCCAGCGCGACAAAAAACATCGAAGAAATATGCGCCCATATCTTTGAGTCTGGCCGTCTCCAGTCTCCCGAAGATCTACGCGTGGGTCTGGTGGCATTTCGAGACCACCCACCCCAAGACCACACATATGTTACCAAGAATTTTGGTTTCTCCTCGGATATTAGCAAGGTTCATAAGGATCTTTCAAGTCTCTATGCTTCCGGCGGTGGTGATGGCCCGGAGGCTGTCACGGCTGCCCTGGCAGCGGCATTGAACATGGAATGGAGAGAGCACGCGAGTAAGATGGTAGTGCTTATCGCTGATGCGCCTCCTCATGGCATCGGCGAGTACGGCGACGGTATGCCCAACCGGCTTAGATTGCCGAATCAGTCCTAACGAGTTTCCAACCCACAGGTTTTGACGAGGGTTCGCCCGATGGAAACGATCCTTTGCAGATCGCACGCACCATGGCAAGCCGCGGCATAACGCTGGTAAGACATTCGTCTCGTTCCCGTCGATTTATTATTGATCTATTCTCAGTTTTTTGTTGCGTGCGAGCCAGCACTTAGTGGGTATTCCGTGAGCACTCTTTTACCCTTCATCTGAATTCAAAAAGGCACGGACACTGACCCAAAACCCTGACATGCACAGTATGCAACCGATTTTTATCAAGCCATCACGACCATCACCTCGGGTCTCATGCTCCCCTTGACTACCGCTGATCTCCTCGCGCATGCGATTGTTGGAAGCGTGCTAGAGAATCTTGACATGGAAAGACTCGTGCGCGAAGTAGGACACGCGGTCGCACAGCGGATACTCGGCAACAATGAGAGCGTCGATGAGGTGGCTCGTGAACTACACGAAAAGTTACTCCTCAGGAATGAAAGTACGAAAAAGGTGGTGATCGAGAGTATCTACAAGGAATCCCCAGAAGCGGCGCACAATGTTTCGGTTTTTATGCATGCCTCATCATTGGCCGAGGCCAGATCCCAGCTTAAGCGGGTGCGTTGGATACACTGGGTTTAATCTACCAAGTGGATAACGGTGCTGATCCAACTCGTTTGATAGGTGTATGGGACACGGTTCACGGACAAATATTTGCTTGCACGACAGGCCTCCAACCGGAGTTCATATTCGTACTCTTATGCCCCTCATCTTCCCTCGCGGACGACGCCGACAAAGCCTACACCAACCACAGGTACCACACCCGGTACGTCTGCCTCCCCACCGCGCAAAGTCGTCACAGACTTTGCGGCCTTTGGTGCGCCGGCAAACGCAAGCGTGTTCGGGACCGCTGTCGCTTCTACGCCTTTCTCGTTGGCAGGCGGCAAGGCTGCGTTTGGGGGAATGAGGAACTCAGGTGGAAGGGGGGGATTTGATGCGGACGATGATGACGACGAGGACGAGGGCAAGCAGAAGATTGAATTGCACGAAGGTTCGATATCTCTAGATCAGGTATTTGGTCCGCATACTTTGTTGACTGTTCACACTGATCCTGGCGGGCAGGCACGCCGCATCGCAATGCAGAGTGCATGGAGAAACGTCCGAGGATGACAGATTCCCGCCATTGATTGGCACACCTGTTTCGCACCACTATCACTGTTCCCCACTCACCACTGCAGCGAAATTGCTGCGAGACGGTCGGAAATTGTTTTTTTTTTGTTCGGTCACTTTTAGGACGATGTAGAATAGCAAAAGCACATGAAACCAATGACCATCTAATGATGACAACAAAAGACAAGTGTTTATGAGGTGTCTTTCCGTTTCCTACTTTTCTTTTTAGTTGTGAGAAGGCCGTTAAGCGCGTTAGCTGCGTCTATGATATCCTGTGATCTATGTGATGAAGTATTCTGCTGTCCACCCCTTGTCGGCGTATGCACGTCCCCCGGCCGTTCTGATGTACAGTTTCGCTGTATGTGATCATCTTCCGCTAACCCGGTTGGAGATTTGTGGACTCGTGCGTGAGCGTTTTTTAATCGTTGGCATGGATCGTTTGCATTGGATCGAGTTTCCTCGTTCCGCTTTCGAACTTTCCGGTCAAGCTGAACCTTTGCTTTCTTGGATTTTCCCCCCGCTAACGCTTTCTCTGCTCTTTTAGCGGCTCTGGCAGCCTTGCGCTCTTTTTTCAATCTTTTACGTTCCCTCCGCTCCTCCTTCGTCTCCGCCCCGTCTTCTGACTTACGTTTCCTGCTCTTTGTTTCTCCGCGGGTGTCTCCTCGGTCGCCGACATGTTCGGCTGCAGGTGTGGAGGCAGACGGGTATTCAGAAGACGAAGACAGGTTGCCCGCGTGGAGATCGCCGTCTGGACTCAACACCGGCCCTCTGAAAAACCGCGTATACAGACCGCGCTTCGCCGCCTCTCTCTTAGCAGTGGCTAGCAACGACAGATGGCCCGCATTGGGGGCGACTGGGTCAGTGGTGGGACTGGGGGTGGTACTGCCCGACGTGGAGGCAGGTGTACCTAAGACGGGTCGGCGATTGGAGATAATGCCGGTCGTGGTCCGCCGGATGGGTACGGGTTCGATGGGATTCGTGCGCGAGGAGGGATCCTGAGAAGCAATATTGTTTGAGCCCGACGTGCGATGGTGAAGACAGTCAGGGTACCTCGTCGTCGTCGTTGTCGTCGCTTGATACCTTGATCACGATAGTCTTTGACGCTGCGGCGAACAGGCTGCGAGTTTCGTAGTCAAGTCGAGCCTGTTGGGGAGGTGTACGCACTGGTCCCAGAAGGGGAAGGCCTCATCGCGGTCCTTGCCCAGCCCATTAAGATTCCTCTTTTGTGGGATTGCGAGGGGTTTCTCGATGGCGCCTTTGCGCAGGGCCGTCCCAGTCCCGGACCATCCGTACGAGGTCAAGTAACTATACCCGTACGACGGCGACATGGAAAATGCAAGTATACATGACTTAGATCACTACTTCCTCGCGTCACGTGCTTTGCCTACCAGCTCGTACCACCCCAGTTCGCGTCCCCAACAGTTCCACATCCTCTCCAGCACCCTCAGCTTTTCCCACCGACCGAGACTGGGGTCCTCCAGGTCCTCCACGTCCTCGAGAAACCCGTCACGTAGACGTGATCGTGCAGGCAACGACATGACCGCATACTGGCGGAGCCGCGTCAACGACAGTACAAGCAACCCGGTCGTCAGCTCTGGGATCGAGTCTGGGGGTGCTCGCGCCTCGTCGCCATGTCTGTGCGCCGTCTTTGGCTGGAAAAGTAAAAGGCGTTCGATCCTCCTGTCCCTACGTTCAGCTTATGACGACCCAGAACACAAGACATCACAGACCTCATTGCAAGCCAAACGCCCACTCGGCGGTGTTTACCGCCATACTTTTTACGCCCACCAAACACAAGTTGCTGAAGGAACCCCCCCACAACATACACGATCGCAAGAGCCGGCGCGACTCCGACAAACGCAAACGTGAGTTCCTGCGACTTGAGCAGTTTGTCGATGCCAGTCAGGGCTTGATCGATATCAACCTGACGCCAGTCAACTCAAGCCTTCCAAGCCTCGGGCCCGGCTTGGAACTCACTTTCGCTTTCTGTATTTGTACGAACAACGACCTTAATAAAGTGCCAGCTACGGCAGACCTCAGGGGCTGTTTAATGTCCTCTTCGTAAATCTCAAGGATAGGCGTGAAATCTCCCATTCGGATTTGATTCGAGAGTGCAACCAGCTGGGTATGGGTGTAACCTAACTTGTCTTGGGCCAACGCGAGTGCCATTCGCTCGAGAGACTATCGAAGAGCACAGTCAGGCACGAACCAGCACGAGAGCATGAACCTGAAAACATACGTGTATGTCGGCAGATACCGCCTCGCGACGAACAATGACACCCTCCTCTCCACCTACCCGGATAGTTCTGAACACCCCACGAAGAGGTTCCAAAAGCCAATCTGCGACAAAGTTGTGGATAGTCTCAACCGTATCCACTGCTAGATCTGTCAGGTTGGCTTGGGAAGCATACAGAGTCTTGATACAGTAAAGAGTCAGAGGCGGCAGGAGTAGCAAACGCGGCCACAGCCGAGTTAGACGTGATGGTCGACGAAGATCCAAGTCATCAAGATAAGCAGCATGTTCTTTCTTGCGGGCGACAAGGAGGGTCCTGGACAATTCTGTGAGATTGGAGAGCAAGGTACTATGGACCGATAATTCAACCGATGCCGCAAAACCCAGTGCAGTCACGAATTCGACGAGAAAATTGGGTGCATTTTCATTCGACGAGTGCTCATGTTGGGCAGACAAAGCCCGCATCAGCGTGGGGCGCATTCCAATAAGCTTCCCGAGCACTTCTGCCTTGTCATTTCGAATTCTTTCATGTCCCTGTCGCTTCAAACGGCACTCGTCGCGCGACAAGCGAAGTGGGAAATATAGGGCAAACGTGAATCCGTTCACGAGCCGTTGGACAGCATCCCATAGGACGGATGGAATAGTAGAGACAGAACTTTGCGGACCGACGTGGAAAACAGGACGAAAATGTGTGAACGTGCCTGAAGGGTAGTCCCTCAAGTGCGGGAAGAGGATCGACATGAATGGGTTGGGTTGCAGGCGGCTTTGGGACGAAAAGCGGTTGCGGAGGGAGGATAGACGGAGTGTGGACAGATGAAAAGAACCGTCAGTAGACCGGAGAGCGTGTAGCAAGTTCACGACGCGTCTTGGAAGTGCTGGGGGGTCGTTAGCGTCCGTCACGGGTAGAGATGGGAACGCGATCACAGGCTTACTCTGGAGGAAGTACAAAGCGGCGAGTTGGTCTGACTGTTCGATTTCGGCCCACCACTCTGCGTCATCTTGAGCGACGCTCGCTTGGTCCAAGTACAGTTCGAGCGCACGCGTATACAGGCCACAAGCAAGCCTTGGGAGAACGGCATGCAATGCGACCTCGGACGGGTATTGTCGCGCATCGTCACGCAGGAGCGCCAACACGTCCTGGATGGCGGGCGCAGTGAAAGGGGGCTTGAGTATCGGGTCAATTTGCCTGTAGAGTCTTTCTGTACGTGGATCGAGTTCAGCGAGCGTGACTAGCTCGGCGTTGTTGGCCAAGGAAAGAAGTGGTTTTGTGTAGTGAGCAGAGTAAAGCGAGGACATGGTAGTAGTAGTAGTAGTAGTACTAGTACTAGTCAAGCGTTCTTATTCGTCCCTCCAAATTACTTGTCCTGCAGCCCATCTATCTCCCCACATCACCCGCTTGTGATACGTCTTTCTGAGTTCCCTAAACTCTTTCACGAAGTCGTCCACGTCCAAGGCGTCGCTGGCCCCAGAGGACGACGACTGGACAAACGACGAGGCGAGTGTCTCGGACGCGTTGTCCTGGTCTGTCGTCGCATGCCGAAGACGCAGGAGGAGGAACTGGGGACTGAAACGCTGGGCTCGTATCAGACCCGAGGACAGGCTGGTAATACCGGCAGTTCTGTTGGACTTGCCTGGTAAACCTCCTTTTGTTCGCGTTCGACTTCTTTCCATCGTGCCTCGAGCGACTTTGCTTGGTCGAACGCGTCCTTTGTCTCCGTCCGTAGCTGGTACAGTCGGTCTTGCAACGACAGATTCGTTTCTAGGAGGGGGACATGTTCTTAGTCGTGCGAGGACGGTGGATTCGTGGAGACGGACTGGCGATCGCCTCGTTGGCCATTCCTAGCTCCATCTGGGACTGATAGAGCGTGTTGACGCTGGTGAGTGAATGCAAGACGGCTTGAAAGTACGCAGGATCGTTCAAGAGGTCTTCGAGGTCGGTTCGACTAGCACGACAAGGAGGTCAGCGAACATGTACAACGCCCAGGACGAGGTCGGCGTGCCTCAGATGAGACAGCTCAGGGAATTCGGACATGAGCGGGGTCGCCATGGTCGACGTCCTGTATCAAGTTCCTTTTCTTATGACTACCACCACCGTCCTGCCTGGCGAACACGTCCCAGCGAAACACGTCAACCTCAAGCTCGGACCAGGTCTACTACAGCTCTCTCCCGCCAACGGCCAGTCAGTCATATCGACGCGCGCGGGGCAGCTTCATCACTCTGCGAACAACAGCCGGTGGTGGGTGGAGGGAAATGCGCGGCGGGTGAGTTGGATTCATACAACCTTCTCAGAGGACTCCACCTGCACCACTTCAGTATGTTCCAGCGCCCCAGGAGAGCGTGATTGGCATCATCCTCGGTCGCAGCGGCGAGGGCTGGCGCGTCGACGTCGGTGCTGCACATCCTGCCTTGCTCGACGGACTAGCCTTCGAAGGTGCTACCAAGAGGAGCAAACCAAACCTTAAAGTACGCGGTTTGGTCCTCTTCTCGCCCGTTCTGTCAAGCTCTCTCCTCTAGGTCGGTGCCTTGGTTTACGCTCGTGTGTCCCTCGCACACAAAGACATGGAACCCGAACTGGAATGTTTCGATGCTCAGACACACAAAGCTGACGGTTTCGGCGAGCTCAGCGGTGGTTTCATCGTCCAATGTAGTTTACGGATGAGTCGACTGTTCGTATTTCGCCCCATCAAAACGTCCTACTCGATCCTCATCATGTCTGCAGTTCGTTGGATCCCACGCACTTCTTGCTCCCTTTTCTCGGCTCACGATTTCCACTCGAGGCCGCTGTCGGCATGAATGGTAGGATCTGGGTCAGCACAAAGGAGGTGAAGCAGACGATTGCCGTCATCCGATGTATCGAGGCTGTCGATCCCGACGGTGGTGGTATGGATGAAGCGGGCGTCAAAAAGCTTTTCGCTAGGCTTGAAACATAAGTTTTTGATGCACACACCCGCCGGTTGTCTGACTACGATACAATTGAGTACAACGACAGTGCAAGTAGAGTAGGGAGCACGCCACCTATTCGTCGTCTGCTATACGAGCTCTCTTGAGGGGTCTCCTGCCCGTACCGACGCTCTGGGAGTCATCGTCACTCACAGTCCCTACGCTCCTGCGCATAGCGCGTTTTCGCCTCTGATACTCTCTGTCACGGTTCTTCTTTTGCTGAGCAGCGGTGAGCTCTTGAGTCCTTGGCGCTGGGGGAACGACGACGGTCGTGACGCCAGGAGTAGTCGGGTGTTTGAAGTCGTCTGGTGCTGGTGTGGATTCCTCGCCGTCGCCAACGAGGTCTAGCGACTGGGGTTTACAAAATCAGCGACGACGGGCGAGCGAGGTCGAGGTGGACCGACCTTTGACCAAGTGCCGCTGCTGCTCGAGAACCAGCGGTCCCCGTCGCCTATTTCGTGTTTACGTCGCGCGGCTGCGCCTTGTGTCGGTTTGAGGTAGCTATCGAAGCCGTGTATGATGTTCCCCGTCGACGCAGTGTCTGTGAGATAGCTCGTCTCGAGGTTGTAGATGGACAATTCTATCTGAGCCTGGCCGACGAGCTCAACCTTGCCGGTCCTCAGTCGAGCGAGACACACACCAACTGGCGGTCGGCGGCCCTCTTCTTCATGAGCATTTTTGAGAGCTCGTCCTTGACCTTGTCGTAGCGCGCCTTTTCTTCTGGGCTCGCTGGGGGGTCCTTGTTCGCCATAGTCAAGTATCGCCACTACTTCCTTCCTCTTTCGGTCGGAGGAGTACGCGTCCTCGTCTTGCTCATCGTCCACGATGTCCTCCTCGGCACCTCCCCCCCCGCCAGAGACACCCGCTCAAGACAAGCTACCAGAATCACAACTCGCCTCGTCTGGATCACAACCAGCACCCGATGCAACACCCATGGACACATCCCCAGACCAACCCCCAGAAGAGACTTGGGAAGACATTCCCGCAGATATACTGTCCCTCAGCACCGACGAGGTCCTGACCAGAATACGCCTCATCGAAAACGACATCAAGGCGGGCACCTTTTCAGCGTCTCAGCATCTCTTGCGTGCTAACTTGCCACCAGGTCATGAAATCGGAAACACTACGGCTGCAACACGAGCAGAGCGTTATGAAGGAAAAGATTCGCGACAATGGCGAGAAAATAAAACAGAACAAGGTTCTCCCTTACCTCGTCGGGAACGTCGTCGAGGTATCTCTCCCGGTTTTATCACTGCACGGTCTCCCTCATTACTATCCCCCTAGATTCTGGATGTCGACCCTGACTCTGAAGAGGACGGTGCGAACCAAGACCTCGACTCGATGCGCAAAGGCAAGTGTGCCGTAGTGAAGACATCGACCCGACAAACCGTGTTCCTCCCACTCATCGGTCTCGTCCCTCCCGAACAACTCAAGCCTGCAGATCTTGTCGGTGTCAACAAAGACTCTTATCTCATTCTAGACAAACTTCCGACGGAATTCGACTCTCGGGTAAAGGCAATGGAAGTCGATGAGCGTCCTACCGAGACATACACCGATATTGGTGGTCTGGAGAAACAAATCGAGGAATTGGTCGAAGCCATCGTGTTGCCTATGGAACAAGCAGATAAATTCAAGACTCTGGGCATTAAGCCACCCAAGGGTTGTCTGATGTACGGCCCACCAGGTGCGTCTATCCCTTGCACCGTTTGTGTTGATCTGCGAACGTTGCGTAGGCACCGGAAAGACCCTGCTTGCTCGTGCTTGCGCCGCTCAGACGAAAGCGTGTTATCTCAAACTGGCTGGCCCTTCGCTCGTGCAAATGTTCATTGGTGATGGTGCAAAGTTGGTCCGCGATGCTTTCGAACTTGCAAAGGAAAAAGCCCCAGCCATCATTTTCATCGATGAACTTGACGCAATTGGTACAAAGCGGTTTGACTCTGAGAAAAGCGGGGATCGTGAGGTCCAACGAACGATGTTGGAACTCCTTAACCAGCTCGATGGATTCTCAAGTGACGAACGCATAAAGGCAAGTTTCTCAAGTGCCATCCCCACACCACCTGGCGCTGAACTTGCGTATCACTCAGGTTATCGCTGCTACGAATCGTATTGATATTCTCGATCCTGCCCTTCTCCGTTCGGGACGATTAGACCGTAAGATCGAGTTCCCCTTGCCAAACGAGACAGCCCGGGCTCGCATTCTTGAAATCCACTCTCGCAAGATGACTGTCAGTCCCGACGTCAACTTTGAAGAGCTCGCTCGTAGCACAGACGAGTTCAACGGCGCACAACTCAAGGCGACATGTGTGGAGGCAGGTATGATCGCTCTGCGCGAGGGTGCAGCGAAGTTGACACATGAGCACTTCTTGAGTGGCATTGCGGAGGGTACGTTTTGACACCTGGTCCGTCGCCGTGGCTGACGCATCCTTGCTCAGTGCAAAGCAAGAAGAAGAATGATTTGATGTACTTTGCCTAGTTGTCCGGTCCATTGTATCCAGTCACAATTGGACAGCTCCGTGACTCTCGAGCATTCCCGCAGTACTGATTTCTATCCAAGACACTGTCGCAGCTTCCAATGTTCGTATACTGGTAAGTTGTGTGACCTGCCTTGTCCGGGTACCACACATGTTTCAGTGAAATGGTTCACTGTAGCTGAGATAGCCGACGCTTCGGGAGTCGGGACCTGACAGCGGTCCACAGAAGAAGGTTGTAAGTTATTTCGCGAGTGCTCCCGCATGTCGCTTGCGCAAGTGAGCTGGATCGGTAGATCGGTGTCTTGAGCGCTCAGACCAGCCTGAAAGTGACTGACGATGCATCGTACCGGCTTGGATGTAGATCTTAGGAGGGGGAAGATTTCCAGCACGTTCTGAGCGAGCAAACACTTGCGCCGCGCGTTGCTCCCTCTACCGCCAGCTTTCGAATGGTGGGTCCTCAGCATGCGGATGACACGAACCCATCCTGCGATTTCCCGTTGACCATGATTTCGCGGGATCACTTTATCGCCGTGATCCCAGTCTGCCGTGGGTGGCCCAGAAGTTCCAGCTGCGGGTCCATGTCATGAGACGCGTCGCCACGGCATCATGTGTTGCGTCAGCGGCCGGCTTTCATACTGCATCATGCATCATGACCTGTCTCGTTTGGGCTCTCCGTTGATCGCGCCATCGCCAGCCGACGGAAAGCTATTTGTCCGTGGTCTTTGGAAATGGGGCGCGTAGTGCACGGACGTGTCCATCCAACGGTCACATTATCGTATGCCAGGCAAGAACTTTCGAGTACATACTAGCCGTTCATTAAATTCGAAATATCAACGTAACATAACATGCATTATGCAAACGGTATTCTGTACCAGTCGTGAAATCTATGCGTAAGTTGAGCGCCAACGTCCCGATGAAAGTCTATTTTTTGTTCAGCGCCTGCAACTGGACGTATTCGTAATAATCTCCGCGCAGTGACAACAGCTCGTCGTGGGTCCCAGCCTCGCTGACGCGTCCTTCCTTTATGAAATAACTAAAAAATACGTCGTCAGGTACAATGTCATGACCAGGGAAAGTTGCCACCCACATGCAATCAGCATTCTGGATCGTGGATAGACGGTGGGCAATGGCAATTGTCGTGCGACCCTTGGCAGCTTGATCAAGTGCTTCCTGAACGATTTTCTCCGAATTCGAATCGAGCGCGGACGTGGCTTCATCCAACAATAAGACCTTGGGATTGCGCAAAAGTGCACGGGCAATAGCGATTCGTTCTGTCGTATGGGTGTCACACTCGAAGAGAGAAAAAAAAAAAAGTACAAGAAAAAGGTTACTCACGTTTCTGACCACCCGAAAGTTGCGAACCCTTGTCGCCGACTTGAGTATCAAAGCCACTGTGGGGTTATCAGTAAATGGACGCGGTGAGCATATGGGCAGACATACTCGGGCAATGACCGAATGAAATCCAGGATATTTGCATCACGGCAGGCCGCTTCAATTTCTTCCTGTGTAACCTCGGATTCGAGCTTGGCCGCGCCAAGTAAGATGTTGAACCGTAGAGTGCCAGCATACAAGGTCTAAGGGGTGCAAACTACATCGCGCCGCGTCACAAATATACGAGCACACCATACTGACCGGCTCCTGGGAAACAAGTGCAATCTGTTTCCGGTATTCTTGAACGTTAAATTCATTGATGGGCTGTCCATCAAGGAAGATTTGACCAGACAAAGGGTCGTAGAAACGTTCGATCATTTGGATGCTGCAGAGAATTAGAGATCGTCGAGTAAGGACTGGATAGGGCATACACCGTGCTTTTACCACAACCACTAGCCCCCACGAGAGCGACGTATGTACCAGGATGAACCTTGAACGAAAGGCCCCGTAGCACACGAACGCCGGGTCGCGTCGGGTATCTGAAGGACACGTTCTCGAATCGAATGTGGCCACGAACATCTTCGTCTTCAAACTTTTTGCCAGCAGTGGACTCAGCATCAATTTCAGGGGTGGAATCAATCAACTTGACGATTGCAGCTCCTGCGCCGCGAGCCGAGGAGATGTCAGGAACGAAGGAAAAAACATTCCCTGCTTGCATCGCCCCAAATGCCGTGCTCTACGGGAAAGGGTTTGGCGCTCGAAATCAAAAGAAGAGAGACTACACACCATAAGAGCGACGAAGAACGACATCGTGCTGAGTTTCAAGTGAGAGACGAGCTGTGCACCATACCAAAAGACGAGGGCGATGACGTAGAAGGCTACTGATTGAGAGAATGCATACAGCAAGCTGCTCCACTTTGTAGTCTTGTTTGATTCCCTGAGAGGCACTTCTAAACTTTCGCTGTATAGCCTCAAGCAGTCTTCCTCTCGAGTAAGGGAGGCTACAGTGCGAATGGAGCCAGCGGCTTCGCAAGCAAGCTGAGCTGAACTCTCGTGGGCACCTTTGTTGTGTCGGTCCTTCAGAACGACAACGCGCTTGTGGTCGCTCAACAGATGAAAAAAGAACCGAGCAATCGACAAACTTACCAAGCGAATGTAACCGGTCGAAATGAGGAAAGGGATACAAGCTACAATATTATTGCATGTTAGTAACACCCCACAAGGGACTAAACAGCCCACAAACCCATGCCGACCAATGCTGGTTTCCAAGCGTAAATCAAGCCAATTACGGAGCCGCCGATCAGAGTAGTGATGGACTGCACAATGCTGGATGCCCGTTAGAGTTTAAGTCTGGTGGATGCAAAATGTACTCACGTTCCAAGAGTAACGCCAGCCAAACCACTGACTTTCTGTGGATTGTCACTCAGGCCGGCAGTGAGAGCGCCAGTCTAGAAGTATACACTCAGGGTCAACTCAGTCAATAGCACAGAAAACTCACGCTATTCTCGTCCTTGTCGAAGTACTCGACTGTCAAGAGCGCCGTGTAAGCGAGAAATTACAATCCATGTAAGAAACACTCGCTATCTTGTCTAAGGATGGCCTTGAAGCTATGTGAGCGCATTTTAGACGTGAGAGTGGCACCTGCGGATGAGAAGAAATAGTTTTGGAAACCAATAGCGAGTGCAGAAAATATAGCAATGAGGAAAAACCTGGGCCGGCTCAGATAAATGAATCAACCCGGCAGAGCGAATCCTTACCACAGCGCGTTCCTATCACCCTCATATCGTCGAGCAGAACGATCTGTCTGAGAGAATGTAGAGATGCTTTGACCTAACGAAACATGAGTGCGGTTAGAGTATGATCCAGGAAAGGAAACTTGCCATAGACAATGCCGAACGCAGGGTAGACCATTCCCGTCACTGTTCGAAGAGCCGAGTTAATAGGGAACTGGAGCACAAAAGTAACAAGCTCACTAAAAGCAAACACAGAGCCAACCGCATATCTCCACAAACCCCCACGGTTCAGTAGGCCGATCCGGGTGAAGAGGTAACGCATGCTATACTTGTTTTCATCGACCACTCTTTGTTCCCTTTCATCATTCCTCTTCTGGGCGAGATCCGATGTTTCAGACTGAATAGTGCCTTTGCGTGCGAGCAGAATTTCTTCCTCGACATCCTTCTCCATGTCTGCTTCAACACTCACGGCTGCGGTGCTAATGCCATCCTCCGCTTCCTTCGACTCTCGCAGCTTCTGGGCACTTACAAGCCGCGAATAAGCACTGTTCTTGTCGGTTAAGAGCTGCGTATGTGTCCCCTTCTCCAAGACTAGACCTTCTCCCATCACGTAAATGCAATCGGCGTCCTTGATTGTAGATAGCCGATGAGCGATCGTAATCGTTGTGCGACCCGCAGCAGCCTTGTCCAATGCATCCTGTACGATCCCTTCGGACTGCGTGTCGAGCGCTGAAGTTGCTTCGTCAAGGAGTAAGATTCGGGGGTCTGAGACAATGGCACGAGCGATCGCGATACGCTGTTTCTGGCCTCCAGACAACAGAAATCCGCGTTCGCCAACCAGGGTATTGTAGCCGTCAGGTAACTTGCTGATGAAATCATCTGCATTAGCTTTAATACAGGCCTCCTGGACGAGTTTGAACTTGTCTTCCTCTGGAAGATGTTCATAAGGCGTGTTGATCAAACCGTGTGCGACGTTAGCGCTGACGGATGTTGCGAAAAGTATAGGCTCCTGCGAGACGAGTCCGATCTGAGAGCGCAACCACTTGATATTCAAATTACGAATGTCCACTCCGTCAAGTCTGACTGAGCCACTCAAAGGATCGTAGAAACGTTCGATAAGGGAGATTATCGTCGATTTTCCAGAACCGGAAGCGCCAACTAGAGCCGCAGTCTCTCCGGCGGTGAAGGTGATATTTATGCCTTGGACGATGGGTACATCCGGGCGAGAAGGATAGTTGAATTTCACATCTTCCAGTGTGATCTCGCCGATAACGTTGTCCGGCTTGAGTCCACCAGGGTCCGAAGAGTCAATATCTGGAACGCGCTCAATGGTGGCAAACAATTTTGCAGCCGCACCTCGGCCGTTTGAGATGGCTGCTCAATAGATTGAGTGGGATAAATTTGGACATAAGGAAGATACTGGCCTTGAAGCTCAGGTGCCATCAAGGCAAGGGAGAATGAACCAATTAAGACAGCAAGAAGCACATTCACAACCTCGCCGGCCGTTGCTATTGGGACGAGTGTCACTGAGCGAAGTTGATCCAAGGTCTTGTGACTCACCGTCACCCTCGTTGATCAAAGTAGTGCCGAAATAGAATGCTGAAGGGGTTGTAAGCTATGGGGGGATAGTAAAAACAGGATTCCATACCCAGAGCGTAGGCCGAGTAAATGATGAAGAAGAAGGCGCCCATACTCGCACCCTGGAATATTGCTGACTGGGCATCTATGATCCGGGATCCTTGGATGTGCGAGTCGTACAGTGTAGACAATGTGTTCTGGACGCCAAAGGCGTGAGCTGTACGTACAGAGGAAATGGCCTCCTCTGCGAGCGTGCCGCCATCGGCGACGTGCTTGAGAGAGAGTCTGGGAAGTAGATGAGAAAGAGAGCGAAAGGAAGGAAGGGACACGCACTGCGCGTTCCTTGACATGAACTTGTTCATTACACCACCAACAATTGCGATGCAAGGGAGGATAGAGGACATTGCAAGGGCAAGTTTCCAAGAGCGGGCGTAGGCGATGACGAAGCCAGTGATGAAAGCAGAGATGAAGCTGACTGTGATAGGGACCTTTTCTGAGATGCCTTGCTGTACAAGATCTAGGAGCGGATAAGCGAAATGGGGATGGGGTAAGGAAAGAAAACATACGGGTATCTGTCTGGATGCGGGTCGTGACCTCACCCGCACCAACGGTATCAAAGTAGGCGATGTCCTGACGAAGGATGGACTGGAGGTACTTTTCACGGATGCGTTTCGCGTTTACTTCGCCAGTGTAGATCCAAATGACCATGTAAATTGACGTGCATGCAAGGGTGGCGACACCTTTACGAGTGTGAGTGAGTGGATGGGGAGGATGAGGAGGGAGATACCGAGGTACACGAGGTATGAGGCATCTTGCGCAGCGGCGCTACGGAACTGTGCTGCTGCTATCTGCAAATCATGGTACGCGGTGGCGTTGTTGATGTTCTGGTAATATTGTGACTGTGCAAAACCAAAAGTGACGAAATCCTGGGTGAGATTTCCAAAGAGGAGGCTCATGAGGGGCTAGTTGGAAGAAGTGAGAGAATGAGAGGAAGATGAGGATGAAAGATACCTGAGCAGCACCAGCAGCAGCAGCTGCGACGATACCGATGGCATTGAGGAACAACTCGAGACGGGTTGCATATCTGGGACGGATCAGGGTGGCGAAAGGAAGGCAGCAAGAATGACGGCACCTGAAGAGTTGAGTAATGCCAATGGGAGGGGCTACCTCGGGAGCAGTGGGGGCTGGCTGAGGGGTCGCGTCCTTGTCGTCGTCTGACTGCATTGAAACCGGGGGAAAATGGGGAGGACTGTGAACATGGTTGCATGGACGAGGAGGTGGAATATATCCATGCTTGCTCGGTCCGGGAGTGCGTCATCCGAAATGAGTCACCCAAAGGTATGATCCCGTCGGTCAGGTCAGTCTGCGCAACCGTCCGTGGGGTTCCTAACGGTGTCAGTGCCGTCGGCAAACTTGGACGCCGAGTGGAGTCACCTCGGAGTACTATCGTTGGCGTGGTTGGACGCCGAGTCTGACCCGCATATACGCAGTCTGCCGCTCTCACCGAGTCGAATGCCGAGTGTGACTACTCTCACCTCGGATCCGTAGTATGTAGTGTGTGAAACGCAACCTCATGGACTCCAAGTCCCCTGACAATTTCGACCGTCACGTGATCGCGTGTCCTTGAAAAACATCAACTCTTTGACTTTTCCCCCAATTATCTACTTCATGCTCAAAGGACTCGGAAAAATCACAAAGAAAGCCTCTACGGCGACCCTCTCTGCTGGAACCGACGAGCTCCCTCGCTCGACGACCCCAACCCCGGCAAATCCAGATGGCAAACCCACCTCTCGAACAGGTCTCTTGACCATCCGTGTCCTTTGGGCTGAAGGCCTTGCCCTCCCAGCAGCCACCCCTCTTCCTCCCGCCGTACAAGCCGCATTGTCCACTCAACAAGCAAAGGTCGCCGCCTCCGTCTCTCCCTCTAGCGTAATGCAGAAACGCCTTGCAAAACGTCACAGTGCAAAGGACAGCATACAACGCACCCAGTGCTGGTGGCTTCCCTACCTCGTTATGGAATTCGAAGTCAATCAAGTTTTGATTACCCCTCTGGGCGGCGACCTCGAGAAACCACTCTACATGTACCAAGCACAGTTGTATGTCTTCTACCTCCTTCTCTTACTCGGCTCTTTCATTCACAACCCGAACAGCGACGTCTCTCGTAACTCGGAAATTTCCATCCAATGCTACCTTCGCGCAGAGAAGCCGAAAGTTGCTAATGATGGCCTAGCTGACGACATGGGCAACGACATCTTCATGGGTGGCATTAAATTTATCCCAGACTTCGATAATGTCGGCACCATCGGGCAGGATCAGTGGCATGACCTCACGAGTGGAAATGGAAAAATCCAAATTGGCGTTGCCTATCAGCCCAGCTCCGTGAGCGTTTCGCGAAGCAGCCTCCATCGCACCTCCAACCACCTTTTTAGGGACAATCCTTGACGATCGACGATTTTGAGCTTACCACTGTCATCGGAAAGGGAAGCTTTGGCAAGGTATTTTTGTGTTTCAGATCGTTCTCCCGTTTTACATTTAATTTTTCCCACCTGCAGGTTATGCAAGTCAGGAAGCGTGACACCATGCGTATTTATGCTTTGAAAACGATCAGAAAAGCCCACATCGTCGACCGAAAGGAGATAACCCACACATTAGCCGAACGCTTAGTGCTCGCGCGGGTCAACAACCCTTTCATCGTCCCTCTCAAATTTAGCTTCCAGTCCGAACAGAAGCTATACCTAGTTCTCGCGTGAGTCGGTTGAAATTGTTTCACGAAAATGATTCATGCGTCACTTCAGCTTTGTCAATGGTGGAGAGTTGTTCCATCACCTACAGCGTGAGCAACGCTTCAATGAGGAACGGTCTCGTTTCTATAGTGCAGAGCTTCTTCTTGCCCTGGAGCATCTCCACGAACTTGACGTCGTATACCGGTCTGTGACTTGCACGCACCCTTTGGTGTGATGCTGAGTTCCTCACAGTGATTTGAAACCCGAAAACATTCTTTTAGACTACACTGGTCATATCGCTCTTTGCGACTTTGGTCTCTGCAAGCTCAACATGAAAGATTCCGACACGACCAACACCTTTTGTGGTACACCCGAGTACCTTGCACCCGAAATTCTCAACGGACAAGGATACAGTTGAGATCACTCGATAACTATTCTCGCTGTTTCGAACCTGATGACGCTCTCACAGACAAGGTGATTGATTGGTGGACTCTGGGAGTTCTACTTTACGAGATGCTCTCAGGACTTCCTCCTTTCTATGATGGTACGCAAGCGGTCTCGCTAACTCTGAGGTGGAGCCCACTGAATTATCGGTATTTTACTCATGTAGAAGTAACCGACAAGATGTACCAGAAGATCCTCACGGACCCCTTGGTCTTTGGACCCGAGATGGGCTCAGAAGCCAGGAGCATCCTAGCGAGTCTTCTTGATCGGGATCCGACTCGGCGCCTCGGGGTCAATGGTGCCGAGGAAATCAAGAAGCACCCCTTCTTTGAGAAGCACATCGATTTCAAAAGGCTCTTGCAAAAGAAGATCCAACCGCCGTTCAAGCCTAGTGTTTCTAGCCCAGTGGTACGTCCTCTTTTCAAGGCCCTGGAACGATACGGTGTTGAAAGGCTGCGGTTCCCTCAAAGGACGTGTCAAACTTTGATACCGTATTTACCACAGAAGCACCCATCGACAGTTACGTTGATGGTTCTCAGCTGTCTTCGACGGTTCAGGCGCAATTTGCAGGTATGATGCTGTCCACAAGTTCTGCTTGATCCAAGTCTGATCCATGGCGTAGGGTTCTCATACGATGGCTCTGGCGATATCCCAATCAGCAATGCATAAGTATACACCTCGTAACATACCACGTTGGACTTAATAGTATCATACCCTCGGCATATAGCAAGCTTTCGTGATTCTTGATATCATTGTATGTAGATAAAGGAAAATGGTAGTAGCAATTGGATTGCCAAGTATACCTTACCAAGGGAGAGAGCGTCTGGACTCGATAGCGGGTTGTCAAAAAGGGAAAAATGTTGACAAGAGGGAGATTCGAACTCCCGCCTCCATACGGAGATGAGAAACCCGCTTTAGCAGGCAAGCTTTCAGAAGCTTGAGTCACACGCCTTGGACCGCTCGGCCATCTTGCCTGACGTCTCAAAGCATCTCAAGGAGGATTACAATATGCTGCGTATGACTAATCAAAGACCAATGCCCTGTTCCACACTCATCGCAACACTTGTGCAATGGCCACTGTCACGCATATCATCCGTTCCTACTACGACCCAGCAGACCGCGAAAAACTCGAACGCGAGACCGGTCAACGAACAGACGACGACGACCAATCTGACGATCCATGGCAAACCGAATCCTCATTTTACGCACAGCACAACATTCGTGCAGCACCCACCTTCGTTCCCGCAACCATCTCCTATGACGAATGGGGAGTCGCATTGCACGTATCCTTGCATACGGCCGCTCCAGAAAGGCCAGATCGGCCTGCCACGTCGACTGCAGACTGGTACAGGTCCCTGACTGCGGCCTCTTCCCGCTCAGCGCCTCCAGTACGGCCCTCCAGTGCACCTGATCCGCGCTTCTCGGACGGGGGACTACCACCCCCAAAACCCCTTCGGAAGCATGCCACGAAGGATGACTGGTTCATCAGCAAGGCGCTGCGCTCGGAGCCGGCTATCGAGCCAAGCTCGCCAGCCCCGTCCTTGGCGGACCTGCTCGCGCGCGATCCCCCGCCACTCCCATCGGAGGGGCGCTTTAAGCCGCCCGTGTGGTTGCACATTGGCCCGGCGAACAAAGGATTTGGGATGTTGCAGCGGAGCGGGTGGAAGGAAGGTGAGGGGCTGGGTGCGCATGTTGTGCGTGCGGGGTCTGTCGACGAGCGAAATATGCTAGAGGTGATCGACCTTACGCTGTCGGACTCGGAGGTGTCTCAAGACACGTTCGAGGATATCGATTATGACGTCATTCATGGGTCGGTCCAAGCATATACTGGAGAAACTTCGTCTGCGCCCCACATGCAAAAGTCATTATTGACACCTTTACCAACTGTCCTAAAGGCAGATCGTTTAGGCATTGGCTTGAAAGCAAAGACGGAGGGCCCTTACAAGCAATCGAAGAAACGTGTTACCCACAGCACCGCCGCCTTGGTTGCTCATATCAAGTCTGCGCAAGAAATGCGAAAAAACAAGGCAGCGGTCGGGAGAGGAAGGCGGGGGTTTGCCAAGATTCATAAAAGAGAAGAAGATAGTCGGAAAGCAATGTTAGCATACTTTAATGAGTGAAGAACATCAGTTCCATTCAGCTTTCGATATGGACAACACTGATAAATGAAAATATACTCGATACAGCCAGGACATGCGTAAGTGCGAATAAATAAAATCCCAGCAGACGCGGCTATGAACTGTGGTATCTGGGGAATGATGTACATCACTAGCACAGTAGAACGTAAGCAAGCACCTTCCGTCATCTAGGTTGTAACTGCTACAAGGCTTGATCAGTACATGGAAAAAAAGCAACTGATAGTCCAGTTCCTGGACGGACATCATGCGAGGACAGCCTCTCCCCAAACGCCCTTGGCTGGATCACAGCAGACGTCGGGGACATACATCCGGAGCCATTGCACCATCTCTTTGTTTATTTGATGACAGTGTGTCACGTCAATGGATGCTAGTCGACGTGGAGCGGGGAGTGGACTGCAACGCCCCGTAGTAAGGGCGTGAACGTGAGCAGAAGCCGATGCGCTTGACATGGTACGCGTTGCTGTCGTGGAGGTTGAGGATAGCTGTGGTGACTTGCCAGAGAGGCGAGATTCTACCAAGCCGCGCAGGGAATCCCACTCTAAGCTCGTGCATCCATCCAGGCTTAAGCGCTCCATTTTAGGGCAGATCCAGGAATGAGAAGCGGGTGGTGTGGATAGATTCTACATCACTCGCTTAGCTGGTGAAAAATTCAAAGTACCAAGGGCATACCTTGAGGAGGAAGCTTGACACGTCTTCGACATCGATCAACTCGAGTGTCGTGAGTGACATTAGCCGCTTCAACAAGGTCACGAACTTATGTTCGTTGAAGAAGCTGGACTCGATGCGCAAGTGTCGGAGAGGAAGTGATGTGAGGGACTGTTGTCTAAGATATTCGAGAATGGGCGTCAAATTGTCGAGATAACAAAATTCGAGTGACTCGAGCGCCGGAAACGATACTTGACTCAAGAGCATTCGGACACGCATGTTTCCCGCATAATAAAAGGATGCTTTGACGAGTCGAGGTAGCTTTACAACCTTGTTGGACATGAACTCTGGCTCCGAATGCATGGACGCTTCCGGATCAGCATCCGACATGTTGCGGAGAGCAAGTTCCTCGAGATGAGGACAACAACGGAGCATCTCAAGGAGTTTGTCGACAGAAGGGGAAAAACCGTTCCAGTATCCGCCTAACTGCAAAACTCGCAACCCAGACACAATCCTCTTGTCCCAGTTAAAATTAAATGAGGTGAACGAACACGAACGGAGGCGCGGAGTATGACCGTTGAACAGTGGAAGACAAGGCGAAGAATAGTGGTCCTCTTGCATAGAATGGAAGATACATATCGACAATGTCTCCAGAAGAGGTGCGTCTTCCTTGCAGCGTTGAAGTGCAGCGTGCGCCTGGGGCCTGTTGGGTACGCTGAGACGGAAGGACCTCGCACGCCAAAGAGCAGGACGAAGTAGATCCATCGCACGAACGATGTCTTCCGTTACACCCGTCGCGTTTTCTGCGCGGAGGGTAAAGTTGACAGTGATGTCGAGAGGGACGGATTTAGACCGAGCAAGCTTTCGACGTGCTTTTTGAAGGGAATCGTGAGGGCTGATGCAAATGGTAGCCCATAGTTCGGGAGTGTTGACGACCACGTCCCTCCAATAACGGCATACGAGCATTAAGCTGGACACCAGCAGTGAGTCTTGATCGCCAGATTGGCAAACTCCAATGACGAATATCGAAGAGAGGAGTTCTTCGGGAAGACGATAGATGGGGGACTGTGAACGGACTGCTTGTTCGAGATACGACTCGAGTTCCTGACGCTGACTCAGCAGGGAAGCCATCTGGGTATCCAATGAACTGAGCGCTTCCCTGAGGTGCGAAATGGACGCTTGGGAGTTGTAAGACATTGCGAGGCCGCCGACCGGGTTGGTGCGGGACGATGAGCTGTTTGCAGAGCCAGGACGGGTGAGAGGGGAGGGCTCGATCGAGCCACAGAGGGGGGAGTTGATGATGGGTTTGAGTACGAAGTGGACGTCCTCGTAAGGCGGTGGCGGGGAGGAAGGGGAGCTAGAAGTAGATGAGAGCCCACTGGACGAGCGGGATGCGAATGTAGGAACGTTGGGGAGTTTTGAGCTATAAAGGTGGATGGGAAGAGCGTTATCGTCGCGAACGGGACGAGAGAGATGAGGGCACTGCATGGCGACACGGAGCAAGGACGACGGGGCGACTAAAGGGGGGAGGGTATACAGGTAAACCAGATGAACACGCGGGTCGTTTAAATAATAATCGGGTCGTTGCAGGGCGTGCGGAGCGGCTGTCGAGCCGGGGACGAATCAAATAGAGTCTGTGAACCCAGTATGAAAAGAGAAGGGGAGAACAAGGGAAAAGGAGGAGACAAACCTGCAGAGATGGGGTACATGATCTTGAATGGGTGCAGGAGAGCGCGGAGAATCCGGTGTGTATATGAAGGCCCCATCGCACGGATAAGAATGTACCTGCGAAATATGAGATGTGGTGCTCAAGGAGGAGCACGAGGCCAGGCGCATGTCGCGATGTTTTACCCCAGGAGGCGATTTGGGCAGCAACGTGTAACGGCAAAATTGTATCTCGAACACGAGGAGCGACAACGAGGCAGCAAAGTCGTCCGTTTCATTCCCACACCAGACACGTCTATCGAATTCGAACCGCGGCCCCATCTCACTCAGCCAACCCATCAATCCAACCTCGCTGGCGAGACACAAAACCGTAATAGAAGAACTGACAAAGTACCTGTGCTCGCAGTCACCACGAGAAACAGAGCGTGAATCACCGCCCACGTACAATCAAGTCGAGAAAGATGGTCAGCATGCTTCCTATAACAACGTCCATAAGCGCGCGAGTCCCCGCCCGTCCGAGAGACCTTACCAGCAAGCCAGCTCGCATTCCTTATCAAGTAGTTACGCTCCATCGATGCAGCAAGAATCGACATCGCATACGTCCCGTTCCCAAGAATTGCGAACAGAAATAGGCCCGGTGCAAGCCCTTCGCATCTGGTCACCATGTTTTTGACTGCAAGCCGTCAATGTTTCAGCAGCCATCCTTATCACTGCCGCACTCACATATCTGTGGCACCCTCGCCCCAACTTGAACAGCTTCAGCGTTCATTCGCGATCGAACCACTTTCCAACTCACGGTATAACGATGCACTCAGCCATCCAAGCACCTGGGTCCTCCACTCAAGTGGACTGTCCGGTGGAAGAGCAGGGGAATCGTCAGGTTCTATTCGCGCACCAATCAAATACGCGACTATTCCTGTGGCCGTAACGAACGCCACGGCTGCAGCGTACTGCGCAAATACCCTCATGACAGAGGTCGGACGGCTCTCGGAGCCATGTACAAGGGCGTTATCCCCAAGCAGGCAGGATTGCTCTGATAGGCTGTCGTCCTCCACTCGCAGGAGAATTCCTCTGCAACGCTGCTTCCATCGGTAATAATATACCTGAAAGAGTAGTATGGCATCACAAAGTGTATACTGTCAAGGGGTCTGTGAGATAGACTGCACAAGATCCACATTCGTGATCACTTGCATAGACGCCCAGAACGATCACAGTGGGAAGCAGTTCTGCTAGTACGGCTCCCCAAATGTTGCATATGTCACCCATCAGCCATGTGCACACAAACGGGAGAGATAAGCCCTCTCCGCTTTGTAGCTGATAATTTTCTATAACCTGAGGAGAGTATACAATGATCCTGAGATCGCCCAATATGAACTGCCGTCGCTGAGTCGAATCTTACACGAGAAAACTCACCAGCATGCGATCGATATCCAGCCAAGCTATAGAACCACTGTTGAATAAGGCTTGGTCTCACTGGATGAGGAACACGAACCACACTGCTTGCTACCTCACCCTGAAGGAGCTCGAACATCTGTGTTGGAAGATCAGAAAGACTTGCACGGAAAAAGAGGTCCAAATCAGTAGGCCGTAATCACGTGACATTCCTATTTGGAACACTGGTCTAGTCTCAGTCGCTTACTAGTGCAGCCCAAAAGTTTGCTTAACCTCCATATGAACAGCCAAGAGGCATTTCGACGGTTCGCGCAGCAGGTTCAGCGGGCGGGCGGCCCTGGAGGTGGCGGCTTCTCTGGCGGGCCTGGCCGTTTTTTTGCTGGGGGTGGTCTGCTGGCTGCGCTCATTGGTGGTGGATTGCTCCTCAATGCCAGTCTGTTCAATGGTGCGTTATTTTATCATCTCAGTCTCTCCCAAAAATCATAGCGGTATTGCTTAAAGTTGATGGTGGTCATCGTGCTATCAAGTATACGCGGTGAGAGCGGCTGGCCATTCTGGTGACTCTTCTCTCATCGTCCATCCAGCTTATACGGTGTAAGAGATGACGTTTACAACGAGGGAACACACATCATGGTTTGTTTTTCTACCCGTATTATCTTCTTTGATCGTTTAGTTGGGCTAGGTACCTTGGTTCGAGACACCAATCGTCTTTGACATCCGTGCCAAACCTCGGAGTGTGGCAAGTCTGACTGGGACGAAAGGTCTGTCTCTCCTGTTAGTCTAGGATGTGCTCTGAGACATTTCAGATCTTCAAATGGTGAATATCACTTGCAGAGTGTTATCAAGACCATCCGTCTCTGCGTTACCAAAGATCTACCGCGAACTCGGTCAAGACTACGATGAGCGCGTACTGCCTTCTATTGTTAATGAAGTCCTTAAGAGTGTGGTTGCCCAATTCAACGCGAGCCAGCTCATCACCCAGCGTGAAATGGTTAGTGATGCGTGCAGAGTTTTGGGGAGCGGTCGCTGACCATGTCACGTCAGGTTTCGCGATTAATCCGCGAGAATCTCACAATGCGAGCCCTCCGCTTTAATCTTGTGTTGGACGATGTTTCCATTACACATGTTGCATTTTCCCCTGAATTCACGCATGCTGTCGAGGCAAAACAGGTCAGTTTCCTTGTTAATTCACTAGAATCATATCTGATCGCGAACTTTTCTTTACCAAGGTGGCACAACAAACGGCTTTGCGAGCTGCTTTCCTGGTTGATCAGGCTATACAAGAAAAACAGGTGAGTTGCACTGGATCGTTGTTACTGTAGTTATTGACTCCCCAATAGTCGATCATTGTCCGTGCTCAGGGTGAAGCACGCAGTGCGGAGTTGATTGGCGAAGCGATGCGGGCAAACAAGGGCTTCCTTGAACTTCGACGTCTAGAGGCCGCTCGTGATATTGCCAACGTTCTGGCCACGTCTGGAAACCGCGTCATGCTTGATGCTCAAAGTTTGTTGTTAAATGGTATGTTTTATGTTTTTGGTTTGTAAATGATGTTGCCGACCAAAGTTTGCTAGTCACTGGGGAGGACACGAAGGAACTCTTGCGGGTAAAGAAGTAATTTCTCCTTGTTCCGTAGGTCGTACCCCTGATACTATAATAAATTTGCACCCACACGCGGCTGCATGAGAGTTCGCGATCACGTGTTCTCTCCCTATCCTTTGTTTGCGGCGTGTGCGCTTCAAACTGCACCTCGTTCTCAAACTGCATTTAGCAGGATGCCGCGTACCTCAAAACGTTCGAGGGCCACGCCTAATGAATCGACACCCGAACATGAACCTCAGAGCGGGGGAAGCGATGAAAATCACGGTCTAATGAATGCGAAACGCGTCCGATGGGACAGCCCATCAGATTTGCAGGCCGGATGCGATTCGTCAAACTCAAACCTTTCCGTACCAGTAAGGGTAGCCCCGTAATCTCCACTTTGCACTCGCTCTACTGATTTGTTTACCTTACAGATTTGTCTGAGCATATCTTGTCAGCAGTGAGTCAGATGCGTTTGACAACGTCGCGCCTCATGTTTGTACAAGCTCTCGCACTGGCTGCGCATATTATGATCCTATCAAGTGTGTTATATACGTGCTTGAAGATACGCAAGAAAGCGCCCATCATGACCTGACCAAAATGAGTGGGTAGTGTTGTACCTACTTCTCGTCATCTTGAATCCCTCGCAGTCCTAGAGCATTCAGACCCTGGATTTATACTCACTAGCTCAAAGGCAGATGATTCTTTCATTGCACTACTACAAAGTCATGGTGAGTTCCTCCCTTCCGGGCGCATATATGGACGTTAAGTATGATTTCGTAGCGGAAGTTTCTGGTGCTGTTTTCCAGATCAGGCCTCACAAAGAGTTCACTCCTAATAGAGGTCGGAATAAGTTGCTATCGTTGAACTTCTTGACTTGCTTGGACCGCAATTTGGCTTCTTACTATGAGGATGTGTCCGACGTGTCTTCAGCTACCGGAGTAAAGAGTGCATACGATTTCATGACTCGAAGAAGAGAGGCTACCGGAGATCCCGCAACAGGACGATGGAATGCTGCCATACGCTTGGCAAATTTCGCCTCGTTGGAATCAGCACCTCTTTGTGTGAGTCATGTAGCAGACACTACGACCATGTAATGACATGGTATATAGATATCTGCTGTAGGGGCACTCCTTGACTTTCTTGCTCGCGAGCGGGCAACAGGAGAGCTAGGTGATAGTGATGAATCAATGGCATCAGATATCTGTGGCATCGAAGTCTTGGCGCTGTACGCTACTTATTTCGCGTCCTTCGCCTTGTCGAACCACGAGGTCTCAACATTTGTCAGTGACCAAGTGATGCATGTTAATGCAGATACTCTTTGGTAAGCTTGTTCAATGCACCTGATGTAAGTACCGTCATTTTCTTAACCGCGACAGCTCTTTGCAAGTGTTCGAAAGTGAAAATCATGCTAGCATCCATTCCGATCAGACAAAAGAGGGACTGTCACTGTTTGGTCTCTGCTCACTCCTTTTCACAATTGTCTTGCTCAGTTGGTTTTGTCTTAGGCATATTGAACACTACCCGGACCGCCCTGGGTTGCTCGTTGCTTCGTACATGGTTTATACGCCCATCATTATCACTCCAGGTACTTCAAGCACGGCACAATGCAGTGGAGTGCTTCGTCTGTGCCGAGAACAGGCCGGTGGTAGGCGCATTACAGATTCAGCTGCAAGGCATAGCGAATATCCCCAAGACATTGGGGTTGCTAAAATCGGGGAAGGGAAAGATTTCTGATTGGCAGGCATTAGTGAAGGTCCGTTCCTTGCGTCGATAGCGGGAAAACGAGTTCCGAGTCAATCCCAGTTTACCTACCACTCTGCGATGATTCACGATGCACTGGCAGAGTTACACCAAGGCAGACATGTCGATATTGTGATAAAAGTACGTACTCGCAATCAACACCGTCTTGTAAGTTCTGAAAAGTTGCAGCTCATGAAGGTCTTAGACGTAACTTCTTTCAAAGAAGTTGGAAATATGGTCAATGACATCGTCGGAATTTCTTTTGTTAGATTGCGATCTGGATTCTTAATTTTGATGTTGATAGATCGATTGGGACGAGTCAACTGAGGCGGGCCGGGTGTGCGTCCGGCCGCACGTCGACGAAGAACTGGACAAGCGAAAACATGTTTACCGGGGAATTGATTCCGTATTGGTCAGTTGACCTTACGCAGTTTATACCCGAGAGTAACTACTGAATGGAAGCAGTCAAAAGTCGCAGAGCAAATATCTCAAACTGTCCCGGAGGATTACGCTGACTCTTTGAACGTCGTATATTTTCCTCAGCTCGGTTGGTACTTCACCATTCTACGTGTCTGTCGATACTACTTGGACTCCTCTTTAAAAGGATTTCTTATCACTGTCCCGATGCGTGAGGAGTGGGAAACGGAGACAGGGATTGAGGCGTTAGATGGATGGAACTTTCAGGTGAATTCGGTCAAGGCATCTGTCGCGTTTTTCGCTAATCCGTGGCACCAGTTTTCCACGGAGTGGGTTGCTGTGCCCCGATTATTTTCTAGCGCTCTCAGCCATCCTCAGGTTTCACGTTTACTTCAAGTCAAAGGAGATGCAAGGTACAAAGCCCTGGGATCCCTATGAATCATTTTGACAGGTGTTTGTAGACATGGACAACCACATTGGGGACCTACATCCAGCAATAGTTGGTATGAATTGTTATATTTGAAAACGATTTGCGGGACTGAATACATAGACCGAGAAATCGAGATCGTTCAGGAATTACTTGACAAAGTACTGCAATATAGCCCATCTATGCAAGATGCTGCTACCATTTGTGCCGAACTTGACTGCTTGCTTTCGTTTGCGGAGGCAGCAAGAACGTTCAACTATCGACGTCCTCGAATGATAGAAGAACCTATTTTAGACATCGTTCAAGGGAGGTACGCTTGCGTCGATTTGCATAGGTAATTCTCATTTGACCCCTGCTTCAGACATCCTATTCAGGAACAGATCTTGGATACCTTCGTTCCTAACGATGCGCGTCTTGTTGGTGGAGTAGGCTTCGGAATGTGTTACGAGGATGGTACGTCAGACATGGAGCCTGAGACAGCATGGGGTAGTGTGGTTCTCTGTACTGGGGCAAATGCTTGTGGTAAAGTAAGCATTTTGCCCAATACCCTCTCCCTTGGCATTGAGAGTTGCTTCTGCAGAGTATCTATTTAAAACAAGTTAGCAGATGCGTGGATCTCTACGATCGATAGCTAAGGTATCTTGCAGGTAGCACTGATTCAATATATGGCACAGGTGTGAGGTTCGTGAATCAGGTACACTAATTGACCAACCTTCCGGTCCATAGATTGGCAGGTGAGTCATGAAGCATTTGCTCATAACTTTGCCGCCGACTCCGAACTCCCACAGCTTCGTCCCCGCAGAATCAGCTATATTGGGGATAGTCGATAAAAGTTCGTCTGGCGATTCCTAGACATTGTGAAGTACTGATTTTCTGTAGTCTTCACGCGGATCCAGACTAGGGAATCCGTCTCCAAAGTATCGATCGCGGCCCCTATATTGCATTCGCTGATTCCTCTCTTTTCAAAGATGCAATCGGCGTTCATGATCGATCTTAATCAAGTATCATTCGCTTTACGAAACTGCACCTCTAACTCCCTCGTTTTACTTGACGAGTTTGGGAAAGGAACAGTAGCAACCGGTTAGTCCCTGAAGCCGAAGATGTTGAACTATGCTTCAAACATGTTCAGATGGAGCCGGTCTGTTCTGTGGTGTCCTCAACCACCTCTTGAACCGTGGCAAAGGCTGCCCCAAAGTGCTCGTCGCAACCCACTTCCACGAAGTCTTTCGGAGGGACTTGTTTGACTCACACAAGTTTCCCATCACATTCATCCATATGAAGGTTCTTTTTGCATCCAACAATGGGGACGTACTCAATGTAGACGAAGCGTGTGGCTCTGACTCTCGCGAAGAAAGTAGCATTTCCCGAACACCGAAACCTGGAGAGAAAATAATGTACTTGTATCGGTGATTACTTACTCGTTGAGATGACATCAGCGTGTGTTGACACGCCAACAGCGTTGCGCCGGGTCTCTCACTTACGTCTCATGCTGCTCAATGTGCGGCGATGTTCGGGCTCCCCTGTCGTGTCGTGGCCAGAGCTCAGTATGTGAAGTATGTAACGAGTCGTTCGGCGGAGGCATCATCACTAATTAATCTCAATCAAGCGAACTTCTGGTCAAACACGAACTTGGCAAACTCCTCGAGGAAAAAATGTCAGACAAGGAGAGGTCGGACCTTCAAGTTGCTGAGGAGGTTGCCCGACGGTTTTTAGAATGGGACCTCACAAGTGAGAATGCTGTGCATCAAACCGGAGTCAAGGCTCGTCTCGCAAGGGTTCTAGGGAGAGAACCAGACGGATAATGATCCTGTACGCAGGATCTCCTTTGTATGTGGGCCGTATTTTTCTGTCGGATACAGTATTTCGCTATGAAGATACTAGACTGTTATGTCCTTTTTCTTGTGAATTTCTATTCCTGGAGGCGCACCAAGGGCTGGGAGGAAAGGCAAATCAGTACTATGTCCTAAAGAGGAAGAGGGCTGAGTCGTACCTTGCTTGAGGCCTCCGTACAGGACGAACTGGCCAGATACTAGTCCCGCGGTCATGATCATCCTTGGCCCCAATCCCGCAAACAACCCACGGAACCCTGCCTGTTGAGCCAAGATACTGAGTCTGCGGGTCATGGAGCCGCTGGGGCCATGACCCTTGTTTATCTGGCTGAGCAATGTATCCGCGGGCTATGGAATGATCGATGGATACGTTTATCAGACGAGAAAACCAAAGCTCACTTGACTAAGGATAGCAGCCGCAAAGCCAGCGATGATTCCACTGCCTAGTTGAAGGGAGAATTTACTTGCTCCAGAAAGGTTCCTGCGTGTTTCCTCTGACATGGAACGGAAGGCGACTTCGTGACAAAACTCATTTACGGTAAATTGTCCAATAGCATATGGGATTTGTCTGTGAAGGGTGAGCATGGCGTATGATCAATCGGATGTGCACACTGAACTTGCAGAGTATTGGCAAAAAGCCTGCATACAGTTCTGCGACGCCTCCCTCCCGAGCTAGACGAGTGAATCCGGAGACAAGGCCAGTAGCATAGTTTTGTCGTGAGACAAGTCTAATTCTTGTCGCTTCCAGCGGAGTTAGCAAAATATCTGCAAAAAATCTATGATACAAACGGTGGTCAGTGCGCCTTCACGAGCATCAAGTAGGGTCGCACTCGGCAATACTCGCTGAACCGAGATAGACTGCAGTACGATACTTGACCGCATCCTCGGGACCAACCCACTGCACAGCCCTGGCTTTCCAATACTCGTACCCAGAGAACTTCGCGCCGCCCTGGACGAAATAGCCCACTGCGGTCGGTCCGAATCCCGTGAGGAGGGCCTGAGTGCCCTGTTTCGCAATAACATGTCGCGTTCCAGAGATCATGTTCAAGTTCTTGTAGGCAGGGTCAACCTGGATACGTGTCTTCACGACGTCGACGGCTACATGACGTCTGGACGAGCTTCAAAAAATCAACGGGTAGGACTCACGCGTCATGGCCCCATGAGTGACACTGCGATGAACGAGTTTTAGTCCACACAGGGATCTTGGGGATTGGCTCACGTGCAGCATATGGCCCCTGATGCAAGGCGGTGAGATTTTTCGTACAGTCGAAGCGAAGTGGATCTGGCTGACCTGCAAAGTAGAAAGAGGTGTAGTCCCTGGGGGTGAACGTCGTAAACTGTTCAAAGGCTGGCTTCATCGTCGTCGATTGTCAAGTGACGTCATGTGTCATCGCAGGGGTCAACACCGGTAAATTTCCGGCCACTCAAAAGAGCCATATGAGGGTGAGCTGGCAGGCCTTCACCGCACTCTCACCATGCCCTCTGTCGCTCAGATCACCTATTTCAAGGCGTCTGCCGACTACAAGTCAGGCGCAGTCACTCTTGATGCAGCCCTTGCGCAGGTCAGAAAGGCGGAGGGGCTGAAGCAGTGAGTATTATACCCTGTCTGTATCGTATCGCTTATCAACCAACCTGACCTAACCCCCAAGGTCTTACGTCGGATACCAAACCGAAGACGATACCATCCTTTTCTGGGTCAATGGTATTATTTTCACCGCGCCGACTCGTGCAAAGCAGTGATCGAAAATTGATTGCCGTTGCAGACTGGGTTACGAAAGATGCCCATACCACCTTTACCAAGAGGGCAGATTACGCTGATTTGGCAGCCGCATCTCGCCCTGCTTTTGGCGCTGAGCCGACGGTTCATTACGTCGAGTTCGAAGACACCGAAGGTGCTCTAGGCGCACCGATCACTGAATTCGTGACATTTACGCTCAAAGAGGGAAACGATATCAAGCAGCTCGAGCCCCTAGTCCAGGAACTTCACCAAAAGCTTGTGGGAACTGCTAAATTCCATGGGGACAGCTGGGCTCCAATCATTGGCAAGTCCAATGCATACCATGGTATCTTGGGATGGGACACCGTGGAGGTCCGTGATGCTTGTACACTTGCTCGCATGAGCTGATCGTCACCGTCATGCAGGCACACTGGAATGCAGTCTCGAGTGGTCCTCCCAAGGAGGTGATCGACCGAGTGAAACAGGTGGCAGATTTGTGGCTTGTGCATGCTGCGTTGAAGCCGTTTTAGATGTGAGCAAGGTTGGAGATAGTTGCAATTGTACGTTACGTCGGCGGGAAATGAAACGTGGTTTGTGCGCGGTGAGCAGGATCACTAGCGCGCATGTGTCCGAGTGCAGGACACAGCCGGGCACGCGGTGGAGGAACGGAATATGATGGCGAGGATGTGCAGTGTGTTTGAGCACGCTTTAAACACGAGTTATTTGAACGTGTGTGATCCTCGCCGCGGGAGAGAATAAAGACCAAACGCCGGATCCAGCTCCGCTCAAAAGTCAACCGTTACCCGCACTCCCTCGATATCCCCTCTTACGCCCCCCTCCCAACATGTCGGTACACCTCGTTCCCAATAATGCCTTGGGTTTCAACAGTCAGTCTTCAGCCATTCACTGTCGTCATTCTACACTCATTTTTCCCCAGGACCGTTCACTCAGCTCGTCAAAAAAGTCCTCCTGGTCTCGAATCAGAACTCGGCACCGGTCGCCTTCAAAGTCAAAACAACGGCGCCAAAGGTCCGTATACCCCTTTTTCAGCTGGTCGTATCGTCGCTGAAACGTCTATCAGCTGTACTGTGTTCGTCCCAACTCGGGCAGAATCGAACCCGGCGACAGCGTCGAGGTGTCAGGTATGCCTCGTGCATCAGTTTTTTCATGCCTCTCAACTCCTTCCCCCTTTTCTTCTTTTTATATAGTGATGCTTCAGCCCATGAAGGAAGAGCCACCGTTGTCCGTCAAATGCAAGGATAAGTTCCTCATTCAAAGCACTCTTATCACACCCGAGAAAGAAACCAAGGACCTCCAGGATATCGTAAGAGCTCCTCCACTTGACCGTCAAATCTCATCTCAAGGCTCCCTAGTGGAATGTTCCCGGTGGTGCTGGTGAAGAATGGAAGGTACATCAACAGAAGCTACGTGTCGTTTATCTCCCACCAGAGGGGCAGACTGTCGAGGAAGAAGAAGAAGGTCACGAGGAAGAACTCCCAGCTGTACCGCCCTTCAGGCAGTTTTCTGAAGTACGTACGCATCGTTTAGGACATGGCGTGGTGCTTGACATAAATCCAACTTGCAGGCCGAGAGGGTACCACAAGCCATCTCCTCTTCGTTATCTTCACCCCCTCCCCCACCACGTCCAGTGACGCCTCCCCGGATGCGACAACCGGACAACCTGTATCATGACGATTCGAGAGAAAACTCCTTTGAATTCCAGCGTTCCAGCAGTGGCCCCGGCGTAGGTATTGTAAATGTCAATGTTCACCATCCATCACCACCTTCCTCTCCGGCTCCGGCTCCTCCTCAGACGGTTCAAATCAACCGCGAACTCGAGCTCAAGCTCAGCGATGCTCAAGCCGAGATACAGCGTCTACGTGCGCTGCTGGCAGCAGTGCCAGACCCAAGCTCTACAGCACCAGAATCGGTTGCACCAGAGTCTGCCGCGCCATCCGAATTCCGTCGAAGATATGCGGCTAGTTCTGACGATGGAGCGAGCACCTACTATGGAGGGACGGAAGTGGGGACCGTGGTCGATCGCGAAACGGTTATACACCAAGATGGTGTACCACTGCAGGTGGTTATCATCATAGCGCTCGGCGTGTTTATCACGACGTATCTATTTTTCTAAGCAAGGTGTCCAACCAGACTCCGTCTCGCTTTATTCCATTCCTTTCTCGATCCCTCCGAGCCCGTTGATAGCCGCTACCAAAGCGACTTGAAGACGGTTGGCTGAGCAGGCCACACGATCATTTTCTCCTTGGATACGAACGAGGCACTGCAAACGTGTGGGGGTCCTCTACTGCGGCGAGCGCACTGAAGGGTTTTGATTAGGTACTTGCATGTTGATTTTCTGCGTGGCCTTGCACATAGTATACAGTAGTATTCCTCTGCTTGCGTTGATCAGTTCAACGGTGTCGCTCTGTACATAGATCCTTATCTATTTTTGTGTCTATTATCGTATGCTTCGTAATCGCGAGAACTGGTGAAAGATTCCCCAGGTGCCGACTTGCAAGTTTCGAAGACACGGAGATGAAGCACCATCGTGCGACAGAGAGATGTGATTGATTGACCTTGGTCTTTCCCATCTCAGCGTCAATAGCTACCCTCTGTGTCTGGCCAGAGCCATGGACCGTCACAACGAGAGAAAGTCAAACAAGTCCATATTCATCATCGTGGCTCTTACGGCGGCCGCCATTCTTGCGTTTTACCGATTGTTCCTCAAGGGACTCGAATTTGTGCCAGAGCTTCACGTCCAGAAGGTATGCCGCCGAGTTCCCATTGCTCCATAGACAGAATTCGCGAATTTCAAACAGGCTGTAGTTGTACTACAGCCTGGCAGCTCAGCCGTCTCTGGCAAAGTCACATTCGAACAATCCACAGAGGATGGCCCCGTTACTGTCTCGGGGACTATTGTGAACCTCAGTCCCTCCTCGCTTCGAGGGTTCCACATCCAGTAAGTCGTCGACTTGTCTGATTACATCCGGTTCAAGCTCGGGTTTCGTATCAGTGAGCTAGGTGACTTGCAAGACGGCTGTTCTTCTACAGGCTCCCATTTCAACCCGTCCGAGAAAGTTCACGGCGCTCGAACAGACTCAACGAGGCATGTTGGTGACCTGGGTAACATCGTCAGCGACCAACATGGGACAGCAACCTTTTCATTCACGGACGATGTGATCTCTCTCAATGGCCCTACGAGCATAATCGGGTACGTTTAATTCATTCATGATCGCGAGTAACAACCGACTATTCGCGTCTAATTGGTTCTAGCCGTGCTGTGGTTGTGCACGAGGTGCACTAACCTTTCCATTCTTCTATTCGCACACTCATCCTCCTATAGGGTGAGGATGACCTTGGCAGAGGAGGAAATGAAGATTCCCTCAAGACTGGCAATGCAGGCGGGAGGGCCGCTTGCGGCATTATTGGTAAGTTTATTCAGTCATTTTTGCGGTGCGTGCACTATCAAGATGCGTTACAGGACGTGGGTGAATGAAGTGGAATACGCAAGAACTGGAGAGTGAAATGATGTGCCAGATGTACTCATAGTTACTAAAGTCTACCTCGTGTTTGTTCTCGCACTGCAAAGTTGAGCTCAGCGCTGCCCACTGAAGAAGTGCCGAGTAAGAATAGTATGGCTCACGACTGTCCTTGCACAAAGTGATGTGCGCAGAGGCAGTGAAACCGTCATCGCACCTATGGAATAAGGTGCATCGACATATGTTTCTGTCATCACCCAGGCAGGTATGGAGTCCATTCTCATCGCCGCATTGTCTCCACCGAGTTTGATGCAGGATAAGTGGCCCACGTAGCCTTTGATAATGACCGTTGGAGGCTAGTGATGCGAGTGCCAAGTTGTGTCCGGTGCTGGAATCGCGGTCTTCCTCGAGCGGCAAGACATGAGGAAGGGTCATGTCGTCCGAATTAATGACGTCGGTGACAATGTACCACACGAAGTGAACGGAATGTTCCAGCGAACTGCATGCCCTTTGAGATCAACCAAAAATACTCGCAGTGCGAAATTATTCGGGTTTCTAGCCTACCCTCATAAGCACTCACGGCAATTGGCCGATCCACTGGTCAGACTTACTAAATAGTTCGACACAAGTTGATATCATATTGCAAGGTAGGGCAGCATCTGGCAGACTGATTGGAGCGTGCGATTGGGGAGTGTTAGGACGACTGCTTCATATTGGAATTCTACATAGGGGTGGAGTCGATCATGGGCCTGTTGGTTGCCTGCGACGTTTGTTATAACTGGCACCGAGCGGGAAGTAACGTTAATTATTGCTTTTGTGCATGGCCTCGGAATGCAACCAGGGTGACTGGATGCATGGGAACCTTGTGTCGCCTCCTTTCTCAATGGTCGTGGATCACATTGCTCTCCAACCTCACTGGGGGCAGGACCAGTTAAACCTAGTGGTGGAAATCGCCGAGGGGTGGAAAGTACAATCCAGATGGCCACTCTGGTGTGAGCTACAAGGCAATCACATTCGAGGACGGCGAGCAGTGATAACATCGATGCCATGATCATAATAATCTTGGAATACGCTTCGACCGTCGAGGAATTCAAACGCCAAACTTTGTTTGGCGGTACACAGGCGCGACATTGGAATACGCGGAATACGGAACTCTGCTTGTCAAGTGTCGAGATGGAATTCTGTGCGTTATATTTAAGCCATGAACATTTGAACACCGAACACGAGTAACTCAAGGAGACCCACACATAACATCGATATGCGAACGTCAACAGCCAATGGGCCAGTAGCACGACCAAGCATCAGCACCCCCAAGCTTCGGACCAAAAGATCGTTCGTAAAGCCACCAAAGCGAGGTGCTAGGGATCGTGTTTGCCATATCGAACTGCCTCGAACCATCTGCGATAAAACCGTCCTGTTCATGTTCACCTGTTGCCTGCTTACCTTTCTCCATGCCCTTTTCGGCTTCGGCGCCGCCGACGAAGACCGGCGCACATTGAGTGACGGCTCTAGTACCCTTCCACACGCGACTCTTGCCGTCTCTCCTTTCTGCAGCGGGACCTCAGGGGAAACAAAAAGAACGCAGGGAATGCGTACACGAGGCGAGACGAGGGTGTTGGTGGACTGGCACGGAAATTATGAACTCCTCCCAAGCAGCACAGTAGCCAAGTTGAACTCACCTGCATCGACCCCACAAGACGCGTTTCCGGATCCAACACTCACTCCAGCTAGAGGGATAGGCGGACGAGAATGGGACGAAGGCTCCTCCTCCACAACCACCAAAGTCAAGACGCGTGGGGACGTTCCATTCACGTTTTATGGAGCACCATACGATCCGTTTCAGCTGGACTTTGATGACTCTGTCGACAGGGGTAACACCCGTGAGTTATATCTACCAGGGGTATTCGTAACACAGAGCGCACGAGCACTGCGTTTTGGCAGGTGCCTCTCCGAAGAAGTTTGCCTGTAGACACTAGGTATTTGGCGTAGGGGTGTACAGTGGAACATGCCAACCCGTCTGCACAAGTTTCCCACAACATCGTTTACACTTTCAACAGTCCTAGTCACTGGCCACCATGTCTACACACTCGCGTAACCATCGCAAGGACAATGGGTTGCAACATGAGCATGATGATGATGAATACCACCGGAGAAAACGTGTCGACAAAGGCCGGCACGAATATCCAGACCGCCATCATGGGGGCAACCAGAGGAACAAAAACCCAAGGGCTGATGAAGAACGGAGAAGAGATAGACGAGATTGCCTAGATCGACGCCCAAGCGGGCACGAACACGACGAGAGAAGGAGGGCAGAGACCAGAGCACAAGGCAGAGAGCGTGACCGCGAAGGCAGGCGGGACCGCGACTGGGATAGGGATCACGGAACGCGCAGCGACCGTCGTCATCGCGAGAGCAGCAGGGAGCGTGCGAGACAGTCACGTCGTTCTGCATCGCCCAGGCGTCGTTCCCATTCCCCAACCCACTCCAAAAGCCCAGTCGACAAGGCCAAACCAAATTTCGAACCGTCTGGATTGCTCGCGGCTGCGACCAATACTGTCAAGGCAACTGATGGGACGAGCACCGTGCTGAAATACAACGAACCTCCCGAAGCCAGAAAACCTATTCTAGGATGGAGACTGTATGTTTTCAAAGGGAGTGAGCAGACCGGTGATTCCACATTTGTCTGTACACGATACAATCTTTACTTTCTATGACAGAAACCCTTCACATTCATCGGCAGAGTGCCTATCTCATTGGAAGGGACCGCACAGTTGTCGATATTTTCATCGAACACCCTTCTTGTTCCAAGCAACATGCAGTCATCCAGCGTAGGCCACATACTTTTTTTCTATTTCACTGACCGAATGCTTGCAAACCCTAGATCGCCAGGTGCAAGAAAAGGACGAATTCGGCAGCGCAAAAGCAGTTACCAAGTTCGTTTTCAACCATTAGGCTTATTTGTGCTAATGATATCCTTGTAAGGCCATATATCATCGACCTCGAGTCCACGAACGCCACCCATGTCAATAATGCAATCATACCAACCACGCGATTTTATGAGTTGAGAGCGGGAGATGGTATGTTGGATATTCTCATCTTCCACTCTCTCACACTAAGTCCTCGTTGAAAGTTATCAAGTTCGGTTTATCAAATCGCGAGTATGTGCTACTACATGACGAATCAACTTAGTGGTTGTATGATGTCGATGGGGAGGTTGCGCAAAGTGTAATATAATGCAAATCTATGAATCGGAGCAAGTGGAAGTGTAATTTTACTCACTTTCATGATCTAGACTTCGAATAACCCCACCCCCTACCGCGATGTCAGATGGGGCAAGACCTCTGTGCTTAAAACAAGATACTGCCACGAATTTTGCTCTGGCTGATAATGGATGCACTTTCCTCGTGATGTGCCAACCCCGCAATGACATGTTCTATTCTGCCTACAAGCACTCATACATTGCCCCGTCGCACTTCTCCCTTTGTGCACGTATCCATATCCTTTCTGTGTTTTTATTTCCTCCTGAGCCATCCCGAAAGTTGACAAGTGCATCCACGTCTTACCATCAAGTACGAGAATCTGATACTGCGCTACGCTCTGACACGTACGTGGTATGAGCTCACCTGTGCAGGTTCTTTCACCTAGGTATGTGGAGGGATTCTTGAACGTGGATGTTCTCGCCCCCCCTAGTGCGTACCGATTACCGTACTCCACGTTGTTTCGACTCTCCGTATTTTATCTCGTGCCATCTATGAGAGAGTAGGGAGACCTCGTGCGTGTCTGATCAGGACTGAATGAACCAATATTACTACTGGCAAAAATCAATTTCTAGTTGATGGGAGATCACCTTGGTTGTGGTAACAAGTCCCATGTGTTTGTTCAAGGCAGTCCTTGGAATGTGTGATAGTTCTAGTTCATAGTGTTGCCTTGTCCAATACGCCGTGTTTTTTGAGCAACTTCTAGAAATAGGGGGCTTGGATTTGACTACAGTGTAGCATGTCCATTTACTGCAGAGTACCACGCAATGGCTGACTTTTCGCCCATCCGCAGCCTATTAAACCCAAAATTTGAGGGTTATAAGCTCCTTCTCCTCGACCAAGATGTTGTCGTTCGCCGCTATGATCTTCCATACAAGACCACTCAAGCCTCTTCGTACGGAAAGTCACCTCTTACATTCCAGGAGGTACAAAGCAGGATTACCCATAATCATTTCGTGCTATCCGCCTCTAGAGGGAGGGGAATATACATCGACGCGAGTCACCAGGTGATCGTCGTCAACGTCGGAAATGTGAGACATTGTTTTCAGCTCATCTTGCCACTCAACCATGACCACGTCGAGTAGCCTGAGGCTGCTACAGATCCTTCCTTCACGGTCGCGTACGAACTTCCCACTCCCGTCGCTGCTCCGCAAATCGACCTAGTACATCATGAGTACCCTTCTGCTGCCTTCCTCGATGAATCTGTCGCTTTTATCGGCGACGGTAGGGGAAGTCTATATGTCCTCGATATCCCCATTGTTGGATCAGCCACCCTTCTTGCAAGCTTCGAGTTGGTGGATAAGGATGGCACCCTACCCGGGACCTCTGTTCCGTTCCGGGTGCACAACGTCGTCAAAACCTCGGACACCAACGCCGTTACACTGTTATCTTCTAGACATTATGGTACAGACTCTGATCCATCAGCAAAGCACCCTACGAAACATCATGAATTTGATGTATGGGCCGCTCGCTTCACTCTTCCCTTCGAAATGCAATTGGAATCCCTAGCCCTTGACATCCTCTGGCGCAGGCGTGGGGAAGATGTACCGATGCTCATGACATATCATCGTCCCAGAAATACATACCTCCTTCTCGGGAGCTCGCCCTATCGCAAAACCTGTGATCCGTACGTAGCCCACTATGAGCCATCTTCCGACGAAATGGCTCCGATTCCACGTGCAGAGGAAGGTTTGGACGCCGAGGGTCCTCCCCAGCCTGCTAAACCCTACCCTTATTCTTGGACTCAAACACCAGACGTTGTCACCGTTGCGTTCCCGCTCCCTTCTACTATTATGGGGCCTCAGATCAGAGTGACTTTTTCTCAAAAAACGCTGACTGTTTACGTCACGTCACCCTCCACAGTGGAGGGTTTCAGCATTCCCCGCTACTCGGCAAAACAACTTTGGGACGGTATTCGGCCATCGACAAGTTTCTGGACCTGGGACCGTGAGGGTGACCACGAGTTTGGCATCCTCACAGTTCATCTGGACAAACAAAACGAAGGTACCAAGTGGTCGCATGTCTTTGCAGCTTCCGGTGCTCTCGGTACAGAACCAGATGACGTCGACGTCCCAGAGACCCTTGATCCCTCCGAGCTCTACGCTATCCGCGAAGCACTGGAGAAATACACTGCGGCGGTGAGGGAAGGAGAGGATGCCAACGGTCTTGGACTCGGACAGGGGCTCCCTACGCTTGCGCAGGGTGAGATGGACGAGGAAGTCGATTCCTCCGTAGGAAGGCTTGCGTTCGTCACTTGGGTAGGCGAGGACGGATCATGTCCCGCGTGGGCCGCTAGCCTCCAGGATTCTGCATTCAACGTCCTGTCCATCCCTCTTCCGGGCACGGAGACGGAACCTTTGAGTCTGATAGTCAAAAATGGACTCGATGGCACGCGACACGTGCTCCTGGACGACCTGGCTCATGGGAGTTTGCCCGAGTGGAAACACGAGAACACGTTTTCTGCCCTCGCCTTTGTCTTGGCGTCGAAGCGCGACACTCGGTTCACGTACCACGCGTCCGGCGTGGTGTTTGCTTTTGAAAATGGGGCGCAAGATCGAGGAGGTAACGTTTACATGTATCGCTCGTCCAGCCCGAGACAGTTGTGGGCAAAACAGAGCGTGTTGACCGTTGGACGAGGTGATGGCGGCTCGCTTTTAGGGATCGGCGCTTTCACGTTGGGTGAGAACGATGGGAACACGATCGTTTGTCTTTGCGAGAACGAGCTCGTCATTTTGTGCAATGTCCGCTAAAGCAGGCAGGGGGTTTTCATGCAGCTATATATGAACCACTAGTACAGTATAGGATGTATGTTATCGAGGTTCAGAACGCCAGAATGAAGGGAATCGTGACCATCATGAGGGTAGTCATGAACGATCATTTGCTACAGATGCTACAACTGAAGCTAGAAAAACGCAGAATTCGGTTGGTGATGACAGCGATGTTTACAAAACCAATAGATATCGAGACAGCGCACTGAAACCAAAGGCACGACCTGAAACGACCATTATCAGGCCGGGAGTGACATGCAGGAAGTGAATTAGTGGGCGGGAAGTGTCAAGGCAGGAATTCGGGGGAACGGTAAAGTCATGCCACTAGCGGATCTTCACTGGTATCCATAAGTCCTTCAGCTTTAACGACGGGATCAGGTTCGTCTCCCAACGGTTGCGAATGCAGTTGGTGAACTGATGAACTGTCGCCATTCAACCTAGACTGGGGAACAGGAGGCGTTTCGAATGTCGGCAATTTCCCTTCTGAATCAAGGATTCCTTCGGGGGAAGGTTTAGGTATGTCGCCGTTGACTTGGCTAAACGGGCCATCGGTGTCTTCGTCATCAATCTCCACCAACCGTGAACCGGAGTCAATACTTGCACCCAATTCGCCGTCAAGCCCATCCTTCATGTCCTTTTCATACGCGGCCAAGTGATCCCGCAAGGACGCTGCGGGGTCTACCGGACGTCCAAGGCCAAAAGATTCACCAAAGAACGACCGGCCACCATCTGTCTCGATATCATCACCACTATCGTCGTCGTCGTCTGCGGTAGCAAACATGAGCCGAGCACCGCTGTCGGTCACGATGCCGGTGCTTGGGTTGAAGGAAATTCCGCCTGTGCTCCCCAACACACGAGCAAAACCAGAGAAGGCCGTGGGTCCGAACAATGCTGGTGGGGTATTGAAGTCTTCGCCTCGCTGTCCCCTTAGCCGATCACGTTCTTCTTGAGCTTCACGCCGCGCCTTGTAAGCCATGAGTCGGGCCGAGGAGTAGATCTGTGGGATGGTGTCGGGTGTATGGAAACCATAGCCGGTTTTTACGCGATCGGTGATCCAGTCATACCACTCTTGCTTCGTCTTGCCGTTCAGGATTGCGATAATGAGGACTGTCATGTTATCGCAACCGATACCAGTTCCCGAAGACGTATCAGGGGCAAGACAGTATTCGCACATCTCCTCGCTTATTTCGTTGAGTTCTTTTCCTTGGGAGACTTTGAGTCTGATGAAATCGACGACTTGTTGAGAGGATAGACAATCCCAGATGCCTACCGTGGTAGATGAGAGATGAGTGGATGTGATGGAGATGAGAGAGAGACAAACCATCACACGCCAACACGAGGAATTCATCCTCGCTGGTTATCTCATGGACGGTGACGTCAGGATCAGAAGTGATGACTTGCTTCTGGGGAATCAAGGTGTAATTTTTCTTGAAGTCAAAGTCGCCCAGCGCCCTTGATAACGCAAGGTTTCCTTGCAATGGGGTGGGTAAGCAAAGAAGCGGACAAGATCTGGGAAGACGCACCGTTCACACGACCATATTCGATATAGCCACCCGCGCCGACGATGCGGGCACGCTCTGCTGTAGATGATTGTCGGTCGAAGAAGAGGTGAGGGTAGCGTGTGACGTACAATCGTTTGAGGGTTTATGATCGAAACTGAGAGGTTTTACTTCGCCCTTGACGCTGATGACGGACCGCGAGTCGCCGGCATTGGCCTGAAGAGTATCGGCGGTGAATATAAGGAGGTATGGGAAAGGGGGCGCACGACGTAAATTTTCTTATCGTGAGTTAAGAGGGCAGCGACGGCCGTGCATCCAGATGGATCGCGCGTGTGAGCCGGATCTTGACGAGTTGATGTCAGGGACCGGCCGTCGAAGGACGCAAGGGATACATACCGGCGAGAAGATCTTCGTCTGTTCCCAGGAAAGCTCTTTTCATTGCCTCGTCGTAACGCTTCTCGCGATAGGCTTCTTCCGTAAGGAGACGCCTATGAACATTTTGCCCGGCGAATTTTGCGACGGTGCTGCCTGTGAGGGGACATGAAGAGTGAAGGGGTGGACAAAGAGGGGAAAAGATTACCGCCGTGACCGTCGTAGACACCGAAGAAGGCATTCTTTTCGATCGTTCCGTCTTCCAATGTCAACACGGCCACATGAGCGTCTTCCATGGCTGTATTGAGGGAGTGGTTGTGAGCGAGGGGGAAGCGCGGAGAGGAGGGAGAGGAAACGTACTGATTCTCCAACCTTGCATCTCTGAGACAGCGAAGAGAAGGCGATCATCTTGGCCAGACTGTGATTTCTTTTCGGTGGCTGCGAGGATGGTGAATGAGGTCTGTGTAGGAGGGGCAGGGGATAAGAAGACGAGATGGGATACTGACCGGGGGAAGAAAGCGTCTGACCCTGAGAGGCGCCATATTGAATGAGGAGGGGGGAGCGAATATGAATGGAATGACGAGCTTACCATGTCTCGTTAAGACGTAAAAGCGCGATTGCCAAGCGGTCGAGTGTTCGAACGACAAAGAGTTTGCAGCGCGCAGTCGTCTCTCTCTGCTTTTTGCGAGTATGGCGCGTCCCTTTGCTGTATTTTGCCTTGTTTGTCGTCTTTTTTTTTTTTTGGTTTTGGTTTTGTTTTTTTTTTTCCAGTCACCGTCGCACGACTAGGTTGACTTTCGAGACCAAAGCAACGTCCGTCCGTGCTCGACGTACTATCGCCTCCCCCCCTTTTTTTTTTTTTTAGGGTTTTCCCAGATCTGCGCCGATGGGGTATAAAGTCGCTTGGTCGTGTGCTCCACTAAGCTCATCAGCGGCCCTTTTCCCGTCATGACCCCCCGCAGGGCCCGCGCTTGGAGCACCTCCTGTTCTTCCACCTCCTCCTCGTCCTCCATCGCCTCCATCTACCCGGCCATAAGTCAGTCTTCTCCCCTCGCTCGTCCCACCGAGGGTCACACAAACGTCTACGGTTCCTTTACCACTACCGTCCCTGCTACCCTTTGGTTGCGAGCCCGTCTCGCCCTCCATATCCCCCTCCCCGGCACTCGCCGCGCCAAGCGTCGCGATATCGACTGCTCCTTTGACAGTCCCCCAGACTCTCCACTTTCCTTCTTCCGGTCCCTTTCGGGTTCCAGCCGGAGTCCGTCCATCAGTCGTACACTGCTGACCGATTTCGACTCGGGTGGACCCTCCACCGGATCGGACACATTCTCCACTCTCTTTCCCCTCCCATCCTCGTCAGCCAAGGACGACAGTCACCTCAAACTCCACCCTGTTCTTCGTGCCGTCGAACATCGCTCCAGGTTTTCTTGCAGGTCAACATGTTCCGCTTGCGGTAAAGCAGGCTCAAACTTTCCCCGTTGTCCTCGTTGCAACGAGATGTGGTGTTCTCGTACATGCAGACTCCAAGGGGCCAAAAAGCATACTTGTGCTCGTCACAAAACGTAGTTCTTGTTCATACCTCGGTACCGTCCGCCGTTGATCCCGAGATGTTCGCCTAGCTACCAAGTTCATGCCGCCATCTCTCTTACCTACCACCCGATATCCACGTCTCCTACTCCCATACGTCCTGATCGTGCCAAAAGCAATGATTTCATACACCATGTACGAATATCTCCTAGATAAATAAACAAAAAGACGTACCCATGGCGGGTTGTGGATAAGAAACATGAATGCGAACCGTCGGAGTCAGAGCTGTCAACGAGATATGACTACGATTCAGAGAAGACGATCTTCGTTCCCTGTGAACGCACGATGCTGGCCGACTTTTGTTTCCTCTTCGCCTCCCACGACGGATGAAGTGGTCCCTCCTCCTGCTTTCCCCGAACATCGCCTCCCCATCCAGTCTGGTCCGTCTGCTCTCCGGTCCAACTCGTCCTCCCTTCTTCAGTCCCTTCCAGACCCGGTTTCCAGCGCGCTTGGAGGTCATAGGTCACACGACACCGAATGGGCGTGCGAGGCTCTGTCCGTTTTCCCTTTGCGGATCGCCGATCAATCGGAATGGAACCGGACTGGCGGCGCTCCGCGTCTTGCTCTGACCGTTTCTTCACGTGGTTGGCGTTTTTCCCGAACTTTTTCTCCCATATCCTGAGTGCAGGGAGTTAAAGAGATATGCCCCCAGGAACGACAACAGATATGCACTTACGCCCTACGTGCCCGCTGACCCCGACGGTTCCTTTTAATTCCGTCGGCTAACGTCGTTTCCTCGTCGCTCCACTCGTTGCCGGAATCTCCTCGAGCGAATCCAGTCGAAAGGGAGGGCAGGAATTCGGATTCCACTTTCAACACGCGCCGTCGAGATGTTTTTCTCTCGGGATTCGCTGATTCTTCCAGAAAGTTGCCTTCGCTGGAGTCCTCAGAGCCGCTGGAGTCGTGGTTCCCCGTCACTTCTACCGCCGAGTCATCTGACTCCGACGGTGCGCCAACAGTGCCGGATTCCCAACCATCATCCACTTCTGCCACCGCCTCATCGCCATCTGTATTTTCAAAACCTTCGTCGCTGCCTTGATCGGAAGGATCCACCGTAATGCCCTTGGACAAGTCCGGCCCCTTCACATGAGCGGTCCCTCTTCTCATCTTCTTGGAAACTGGGGTGTCATCTATAGCCTCATCGGTCCCCTCCGACCTCACGTAAGGGTGTAGGAGCGTCCTCAGAGTTTCCACAATCAACGTGACCTCTGACGCAAGAACTTTGGAACTGAGTATGCGACTTTGCACTTTGGCTGTTGGAGCCCCGAGCGCCCCGGGAGAAACCTGATTCGAAACCAGCTCCTCTGAGATGGCATGGATCCTTGTGTCTGCAGAAAACGTCCTGTCCTTTTTGAGTCTTGTCACGAGTACCGAGCGCGCGAGCTGGTCATAGTTGAGATGCTGTGGTCCATGTGTCACATTGCGGATATGATAGTCACGCCTGGATCTTTGCTCCACCCACCTTCAGTATCTCCATCTGATCCCCCAGACCCTTTGACACATCGCTCTCTGGGTCCTTGCGCCTAGATTGCAAAGGTCGTAAGGATTCATGTCTACGGTGCCAAACTCACGCATATTCACCGAGCATCTTTAAGTCTCTTCACGGTTTTTCGTACCTCGAAAGTCTTCGCCTTCTTGACGGCCTTGCGAATTTCCCTAAGAGCCTGGTGCTTGATAGTGGACAGCATTGATCGGTGGAACATTGAATAAATTGGCGTGAAACACGTGCCAGTTTTCGTCGTAGCTTGGCCTCGTTATCTTCCTGAGGACGGTCGTTAGCATTGCAAGAGTTTTCCATGGTTGAAGTACCTGTGATTCCTCGTCATTGAACCGTTTACGCTTTACACTGCTCAAAGGCATGATTCACTGTTCAAGCAGTGGTTTCACTTTTGCCGGCGCGTCGTCAAAGTTCTTTGCTGACCTAAGGACTCTACTACTACTAACCTGTCCTCGCACTGGTAGTACCAATGTCAGACGAACCCACAGAAGAAACAAAGTTATTCGCCTTCTTTGAACGCTATGATGAATTTGTTGCTCTCCAAAACACGTTTCTTGCGTTCGATTTGATAGTCGAACCCACTAGCGACGAGAACACCGTCGAGTTTGACGTATTGCGGAAGCTCAACCTGATAGTATGTACGCTCGTCGATAACGTCTCATAGCGTCAACAAACGTGTCGGACAGCTTTCCGAGTACCAAGAACAATCCTATCTCCTGGACCCTTACCTCGAGGATCTCGTCATCCCTGTCGCAGAATGTCTAAGAACACACGCCAAGGCGTGCACCTCCGATCCGTATATCACATCCTCGATGACTCGGGTGAGACGTCTGGCTGAGTTGCTGTACAATTACATCAAGTTTAGAGGGTACAAGACCATCAGTATGTGATTCAATCCACTTTCATCGTAATCAGCGTCTTGTCCTTAGGATGGTCAGTCAGATTCTTTCCTCATGAAGTCGCGGACGTGACTACCGTCATCGGGTTTATTCGTTTGCTCAATGGGCCTATTAACCACCCCTCTCAATGGTCCCTGCGTTATGTCGTGCTGCTATGGCTCTCTCTCGTGTGCAGAATCCCATTCGATCTGGATCAGTTCGATGAGCCCAGTCACAAGGGGCAAACGGCTAGTACACTTGAAGCTACCGGAAAGCAGTATTTGGATTACGCAGGTCTGGAACGGGAAGGCGCAGCAATACTTCTTTCGCGGCTGTACATGCGGTAGGTAATACCCCATGATTCGATTCCGGAGCGAGTGCTAAGATGAGATTAGAAAAGATGCCACACAGAAATTATCAGCCTTCCTCACATGGTCTGCCTCTATGCTACGGGAAACGAAACAGCTCTTGTCGGTAAGTGCGCTGCACTTCTTCATCTACCTTGTCTGACCCAAGCAGGCCATCGGTGTCTTGCAAGTGCTCTGTGAATTCATCAAATCTGGGACGCTGCACGAGTCACGCGCGTCCACCTCCGCGCTACTAGATATATCGGAAAGCGTAGGAAAGAACGACCTTCTGATGAACAATACCCTGATTCGCAAGTATCGGGCGAAATTGCTATCAAGAATTGCCCTCCGGCTTATTCGTCCCAGAACCAAAAGGACCAACGGCTAGTGTGTTCTTGTGGGCAAGGAAAGTTTAACCTGAGATGTTCCAGTAGTTCGCGCGTTGGAAGCAACGGAAACCCGGAAGGAAATCCAACTAGATGACGACGATGACGACACAGATGTTTCGGAGGAAATAGAAATTATCCTACAGGCGTTATTCAGCTCGTTACAAGACAAGGTGATTCGCTGTGGTTTCCCCTTCTCTCCTAGTTGAAATTATCCCTTGAAAGGATACTGTGGTTCGATGGTCAGCTGCCAAAGGCATTGGCAGACTTACGGAGCGTCTACCAAACGACTTCTCAGCGCAAGTACTTGAGACGATATTAAACTTATTTTCCATACACAGCGTGGCGGGTGCTTCCATCAGCGACATGCCATCTGTAGCCGAGGCGACTTGGCATGGTGCATGTTTGGCAACCGCCGAGATGGCACGCAGAGGCCTCGTGCAATCATCGTTGTTGCCGCAATTACTCGAATGGTTATCCAAGGTGAGGACACGAGCCTTGATGGATTGCCAAAGTTTATTTTAACGCTCAGCAGGCCCTCTATTTCGACATTCGGAAGGGTGCACATTCAATTGGTTCCAACGTGCGGGATGCCGCAGCCTACGTCATCTGGGCATTGGCAAGGGCTCAGGATCCATCCAGTTTTTCCCCGCATGCCGTTGGGCTAGCGCAGGGTCTTGTTTGCGTTTCCCTTTTCGATCGTGATGTGTCCATCCGCAGAGCCGCAAGTGCTGCATTTCAAGAACACGTAGGCAGGATGGTGCGGCGGCGTTGTTATGTTATGTTTCCCACCTGCTCACACACTATGACCCTTTCGTGACGGGTTCAGGGTTTGTTCGCTCATGGTATCGACGTGCTCCGTAAGACGGACTTTTACTCTGTAAGCATACGGCGCAACGCATTCCTCGGGGCAGCTCCACACGTAGCTGAGTAAATTGGTTTTTTGCTGAGTTCCGTCACATTCCGATTTTCACCACTTCCCTGGCAGGCATATTGAATACCGACCGAGTCTCATAAACCATCTGATTTCGATTACACTCCGTCACTGGGACGTTGCGATGAGGCAGTTGGGTGCTGAGTCCTTGAGGCTGGTATGCGAGATCGAACTTGCATCGTTGGGTCCGGCATGCGTATCACGATTAGTGAGTCGCGATTCTTAAGTTACCGATGGTACTGAACCTAGACTGGCTAGACACTACTTTTGAGTTCTTTGGATGCCGCGGACATTCATGGTGCAATGTTGGCACTGGCTGAAATTGCAGACGCTTATCAGCGACGATTTGGCCCAGCAGGAGACGAGAAAAGACAAGAGGTCAGTCGAACACGGTGCGTGACCTTGCATTTACTTAGACAACATATTTCGCAAGATTTTCCGACTCATCGGGCACCTTCCAAAAAATATTATCCTCGGCCCTCGAAACGAACAAGTTCTCAGTGCAACTTGCAGTCTGATTGCTGTCAGCCTTACCCAGCAAGAAATACTACAAACTCCAGACAAGTCGGCTGTCCCAGACTGGTGTCAAATCATCGATCGAGGGCTGCGCCACAGGAGTAGCAACGTGCAGGAGGCAGCAGCAACCGCAGTGACAACCATGAGTTCTCTCATGGATTGCTCTCCGTTGGTGCAAAGATAAGTTATTTTTTTTGTTTGTTTGTTTTTCCTTTGGCATACCAAGTGCGTTGCGTGACATATGCTGAATTTAACGCCTTCCATGCACATTGATCAAGGAATTCAGACACGGGTCTCCGTCGTTGCAACAGAGCTTGGGCCATGTGTTGGGTGCCCTCGACTACGACGCGCACCCTCATGTTCTCCCTGAAGCGGTGGATTGCTTGCTGGAGAGCATCAGTTCGGAGGTGAGGAGCTAAATTCCATCCACAGTCTCCACATGGCCCCAAAATTAACCGGTGATTACAGTCTGCAACCAGGATGATAAATGTTGAGGCACGCAGAAATTGTTACCTTGCCATACCGAGGATCTTCACAAACATAACGCCGAGGTTGGCGGAACGTATGTCTCGCCCCCAATGTGGCAATTGTTCATGTCTCACTGCTGAGGTGTAGATTTCCGACCAAGCAAAGTCTGTGCTTTATTTGACGCACTAGACAGTGGGCTGGACGACTACACTGTGGATGAGCGTGGGGACGTAGGATCATGGATACGCACCGCTTGCATCCATGGCTTGGGTTCAGTCATCAAAGATGTATTCCGCATTTCCGACACCCTTCGGGATTTTTCTCTCTATTTGCCTCCTCACAGATATCACGAGGTCATCGGTCGCATTCTTCGACAAGGCGTAGAAAGGCTTGATAATGTCCGCCAAACATCCGGGGAATGTCTCCTAGGCATTTTGAGGTTACCACTTCCTACTGTGGAGCATGCAGAAATGTGGAGGATAAAAAATGCTGATTTGATGGAAGAGTTATTCCTTGCGTGAGTGGTCGACGGATTGACAGAACAGAGACGTTTTTCTGAGTCATTTCGCGCAGAGAGAGGGGCAATGATGACAATAGCTGGAGTGATGGTGGGTGGTTGTTCCCAAAAGCTGTCAAGATCCTGCAGATTCCCGAATATCGGAGATCGCTGTTAAGGGGCTTGGTGTTCAGCGTTGCCACGAGGACGGCCAGCACAGTATGTTGCTTTCCGTTGTAGTGGGTGTCGACCGCAGGCTTACATCTTACTGGGTTAGCAACGCCCTGCATCGTCGAGCCTCGCTAATTATGTGAAAACATTACCGCTGATCAGTGTGACTGAGGCGGTGGACAGTCTCTCGGAATTTGCAAGCGACCTTATCAGCTTGGCTCAGTCAAACACGACCTCCAACAATATCGTAATACCGGTCCTGCAGACCTTCAATATGTTGTTCGAGGAGGATGCGTTGGTGTCTCTCTCGGAATCTGAGAGGGGCGCCGCATGGTAAGCAGGCCGCACTCCGGTGGCGTGCATGCTAACTGATGTTGTGTAGCGTCGACGCCTTGTTGTCACTTTCCTGCAAAAACGTGTTGCGCGTTAAGAACGTCCAAAGACTCCAGGAATCAATGAAGATGTAAGTCACAATTTCATTTTAGGCGGGTTGTACCGACGCAAAGCTGTCGAAATGGCTGTGCCACAGAGTCATCAACCTCTTGACGCTTCCTTCGGTTGCGAAAACGTGCCTATCCAAAATAATTGAGTTCCTTACCCATCCCTACCCCAGAGTATGCATTCTTCTCGATCGTCAGGGGGTGTTGCTGAATTTTGTATGTACCTATGCAGGTTCGATCGAGCACTGCCGAGTACCTTTACACCGTGCTGCAGAGCAGGGATCTAGGCTGGGAACCGGACGAGCAAACGGAAGAGGTTCTTCTCGAAACGGAATGGTATGAGTCATGGATTGAGTAAATGGGTTCTTACTCGCACTGTGGAGCTGACTGCGTGTTTTACAGGTCGTCTGGGGATGTGGGCAAGGTGAAGGACGCGGCACGAGGCCTGGTGTATGGACTTGCGTCAGGAATGAACGTCGTCGTCGTAATAGAATAACACCGTGTAGGGGGTGCCAGCCGTTTCGGGTGTGAGAATTTTCGGCTGCGTGTCGCGATTCGGGGACTCCGACTGAACGCCAGTTGGAGAACGCAAGTCATGGTTGTCGACCCTCGCATCAGTGACAATGAATTAGCTACGATCAACGCCGCCGCGGTGACACGCGAATATCGCGTGCAACCTCATCTCGGTATGTTCTTCAATCGTTCGTTCTTGTTTTTCCTCGTGCGACGCCTTTTCTCCAGATTATCGCACTGTATCTGCCATCAACGGGTAAAAGCCAAATGAAAAGGTGTCCGCATATACTTAATTGCGTTCCTTCGCAGGCCGCTTGTAATACTCGACAATGTCAAGGTAAGGAACGCGAGACGCGATGACGGGGCTAACTCCAGATCAGTTCCCTTCGTACAACGAGATTGTACAGTTGACCCTCCCGGATGGTTCCAAGAGAGGTGGTCAAGTCCTCGAGGTCCAAGGGAAGAAGGCGATCGTACAAGTCTTCGAGGGCACGTCAGGGGTGGATGTCAAGGCTACACATGTCGAGTTTACTGGCAGTAGCATGAAACTCCCCGTCGCCGAAGACATGCTGGGTCGCATCTTCAACGGTTCCGGAAACCCTATCGATCAAGGCCCGAAAGTATTTGCGGAGGATTACCTGGACATCAACGGTGAGTGTATTCCACCATTAACGTGCTTCGTCCCCCCTGTAAGGTTCAGACCAGGCTCTCCGATCAATCCATATTCACGGATATACCCTGCGGAGATGATCCAAACTGGGATTTCGACGATCGACACTATGAACGCCATTGCCCGCGGACAGAAGATTCCTATCTTCTCAGCCGCAGGTCTACCACACAACGAGGTAGCCATAACGCTGACTTCTTTGTGCCTATCTCTGACAGCAATGTTAGATTGCTGCGCAAATTGTACGTCAAGCTGGCTTGGTGAAACGTCCCACAAAAGATGTGCACGATGGACATGAAGACAACTTTTCGGTGGTGTTCGCCGCGATGGGTGTCAACATGGAAACTGCGCGGTTCTTCAAGGAGGACTTTGAGTCGAACGGGAGTCTTGATCGCGTCACGCTGTTCCTTAACCTGGCGAACGACCCGACCATCGAGCGCATCATTACGCCGCGGCTTGCGTTGACGACCGCCGAATATTATGCCTACCAGTTGGAGAAACACGTGTTGGTGATATTGACTGACATGTCGTCGTATGCGGATGCGCTACGTGAGGTGGGGTTTGATTACTTGAAGGAGTTGTTGTCATGGCGTGCTCAATATTATTAACGGCAGGTATCGGCAGCCCGGGAAGAAGTGCCTGGGCGTCGAGGGTACCCGGGATACATGTACACTGACTTGTCGACGATTTATGAACGTGCTGGTCGTGTGGAGGGACGGAACGGTTCGATTACTCAAATTCCCATCCTGACCATGCCGAACGACGGTGCTTCTTTTGCACGCATGCCAAGCTCCGTTTACTGATAGCGATCACACAGACATAACACACCCCATTCCTGACCTGACAGGGTATATTACCGAAGGGCAAATATTCGTCGATCGTCAATTGCACAACAGACAAATATATCCCCCCATTAATGTGCTACCATCACTTTCGCGGCTGATGAAGAGTGCGATCGGCGAGAAACTCACGAGGAAAGACCACAGTGACGTATCGAACCAGCTGGTGCGGGTGCCTTGATTACGCCCGTGATGTTTTTTTTTGTTCACGAGGCCACGTGTATACAGTACGCCAAGTACGCGATAGGGCGAGATGCTGCGGCGATGAAAGCGGTGGTTGGGGAGGAGGCGCTGTCTGCGGAGGACAAGCTCGCGTTGGAGTTTTTGGACAAGTTTGAGCGACAGTTTGTCGGGCAAGGTGAGGACGAAAGAGTCGATTTTGTGAGAAGACTCACGGCGTCACGACGACTTGTTTCAGGGCCGTACGAGTCACGCACGATCTTTGATTCGCTGGACCTGGCGTGGACGCTGTTGCGCATCTTTCCGAAGGAGCAGTTGAATCGCATCAATCCAAAGATTATCACCGAGTTTTACGGACGAAAGGGGACGAGGAAGACGGCAGAAGAGGAGGGGGAGGAGGAGGAGACGTTCACCAAGCTGATCGATGCGTAGCGATAGATAAACATGTGTTCCAATGGAGCGCTGCGAGATGAAATTTTAGATTTTATCACTGAACGTGGGTGGGACACGTTTCGGAGCGGCTCCATGGGGGGACTACTAAAGAGCGTAAGACTGTCCCGATCCTCATTTTTTTTTCAGCCGGACAGCGTGGCAGCCTGCCAGTACTGAGTCAGTGCCTTGCCCGCTTTGACCTCCACCACCAGGTATATGCCAGGCAACCAGGGCCCAAGTCGTCTGGCACTGTCTTGATCCCATGCGGTCACCCTGAGCATACACATACACGCAAAACTTTTATATCTTCCTCCTCCTCCTCCTCCCTCTTCCCTTCTTTCTTCTTCCTCTTCTTCACTCCTCCCATGGGCGACCTCGGCCACCCCATCCAAGAACTCAACTGCAGAAAACGCAAGGCGGACAGCGACGACGACGCCCAGCGCCAGATAGGCTCTTCCTCCTCCCCCTCCGTCTCAGATCCCATCCTCCTCGACCCCCCGCACGCACCAAGGCAACCTCCTTCCAGCCCTTGGCTCTCTACTGATACCGCCCACGCCGTCTGGCCTTCCGAACATTCCCCGACAGACTCACCGCCCGTCTCCCCGCTCACCACCGACCACGACCACGTCCGCTTCCACAAGCGACCCCGTATCGACACACATCACCTCTCAAAGCCACATCCCCATGCCGCAGACAGGCATCCCTCACCGCGCGCCTCGCCACCACACACTCCCACTCGCCGTTCTTGCAAAAGACCGAACAACCGTGACCCCCTCTCTCCATCTCCATCCTCTCCCCATCCACCCGTCCTCAGAATAGAACCCCATCTCCCCTCCGCAGGCAGCCTCCACCCCGCCTTGCAACCTCCATTTCCGCACATAGATCTCACCTCCCCGCACATCCCTTCCTTACATCCGCTCATCAATCGGCAGACACTCAAGGAATTGGATTTGAGTGCCATCCTCCGCAATCCACAGCTGCGTACGTCCTCCCTCCCTCCTTCATGCACCCCGTTACCACCGAGCTCATTCATTTCCGACAGGCCATGACCTCCTCTTCGACGCCGGCCTGCAGTTCAGACCTACATCTGGTCGCAAAAAGCGCGAACTTTCGGACAGGTACTGGCGTGCCGTCGCCCAGGAACTCGAAGCCGGATGCACATGCATATCCTTTGACATGCAATGGAGACCGTCTGACTGCGTCTGCGTCTGTCGTCGCGTCCCTCTCCCACCTCAAAACCCTGTCCTCACATACTCGACTTCCCGCCGCGTTCTCACTCTTCGCATGCCTTCGCGCATTCGTCTCCTCCTCACAGAATTCCTTGAAGTTCTCCTCTTCGTCATCCAGCCCTTGACGAGTATCTCCGACACGTATGCCAATCCATCCACCTTTCAAGTTCAGATCGAGAGACACGCTGCCCAAGCTGCGCATCTCCGATCCGTCTTTGACCCGGAGCTCATCTACCAGGAACTTCAACACAATCTCTTCGATCCCTCTGGACTCTTCGTTGTCATCGGTCAAACTCTGAAAAGCCACTGCGCACCGATGCGTGATCGTGCCGTTGATGCCATGGTAGAAGTTGCAAAAGCCTGTGCCCCCGGAGGTGGGGGCAGTAAAGCGGATGCCGTCAAAGCAGTGCGAATGTGTCTTGACATCTTGGAGCTAATGAAACTCGTTCGTGCATCCGATGCGCTCCCTCATTTGTTTGCTCACGTATGCATTAGGACATTGCCAACCATCAATTACAAACCCTACGCCCTTTTCTCATCGATAGCTCGGGCCAGTATGAGCTCAAGGCGTTCAAAAGCCGCAGAGGATTCAGTGCATCCCTTGATCTCACACGCGAATGGATAAAGTCATCCCACCGCCAGCTACTCGCATCACCCGCTTTCGCCCACCCCTCCTTCCCGTCTGGGTCGCTCAATTATGGTAACCTTTCTCACACGCAGAAAACATACGTCAGCGTGCTCAAAGGCCTGACCGACCTCGTTTTCAATCCACCTTCCCCCGCACCATCCACTCCGCAGAGCGCATCATCCACTGCCTTCCACGCCATGTGTCCCTTGCCTTTGTACCCCGAAACCACCTATCTCGACAGCGCCCGGCTACTAGTCTTGGCAGCCGATGCGGCTGATACGGCTGCCGTGTCCATGTTTCTACTGCTGTACCGCCAACTCGTGTTCTCGGATACCGGTGACATACCCGGCGTTGCGCGGGATCAATCGCGCGTCAGCGATGCTGAGCTCGTCAAACTCAAAAAGGAGATAAGAGATATCTCATCATCGCATCTCGGGCAATGTTTCAAGTATGGGAATATGGCACAGTCTTCTATCCCCGATGTCGACCGCGAGAAATGGAGCAAGACCAAGCAGGACATCGTCCTCCAAGTTGCGCTTCGGGCCAAAGAGGCACAGGTCGGCCCTTCCACTCGCCCGCATGTCTCGGCAGACGGTCCTGCACCACATTTCCACGCCCCAGATGAGCGTATGCTAAGGATCGCTGAACGATGGTCCGAAACACACGTACAGCCCGACTCAGCACTTGGCACGATGATCAAGAACAGGATTCGTGACGCAGTCTTCAATCAAGTCCTTGCTGTTTCCTATCCACCGAGAGACTCGTTACTTCCTCACACCAAGGCGGCCGAAAACGGGATCACGGCAACTCCCAGCCTAGCTTCGGGTATGGAGCCCCTTGCGGACGAGATACGGTCCCTCGCAGAGCGACTCGCCCGCTTGGCGCAAATACATCTTGGTGTTTACTTGCCGCTGTACGAACAAGAGGACATTCTGTCTGCAATCACGACTGCATCTGCTTAGTTCCTTGCCTTATTTTAGACATCCACCTCACTCTACTACTATACCCATCATTGTTTCCACCTTGTCGGGGTTTCACTCACGGGCGCATTCTGATCGAGAGCTTGAAGCAGCAGTAAACAAAGAACGAATTACAGTAGGCAAACAATAATACCACTTCATGAACTGAGTCATCTGGCGAACTGAACGGTCGACGATGCCAACCTGAAGGGGTTGAAACTAGCCAAACTTGCGCCGCTTTACTCCCCTCTCTGAGTCGACTGACCCCACTGGGCGCCTTCTCTTGCCAACGCCATTCGACTGTTCGATCCCGTCGTTTCGAGGAAATGGGCGCCTCTTTTTCTCTTTTTGGCTTATTTTCTTTTGCTTCTTTTCTATTGCCTTCTTCACCGCTCGCTTTCCACCAACCGATGCGACCGCATCCAGGCGGGCTTTGGCGAGGAGTTCTCTCTTTTCAGCTAATTGTCAAAGGTGTGGATATGAATGCCAAACAAGACTGAAGCTGTATTGTGGGGCTTACACCGTTTCATCCACCAACCGGCTTTTCCTTGTTTCCTCTTTTCCTTTTCTGTTTGCTTGGCGGATTGTAGCGCCTCGAGTTCTACGCGTTCGCGATTGTCCAAGTTGACAGCGCTCTCCCCTCTCTTCATCGCATGTTCGAGCCGTTTCACTTCCTCCTCGCGCTCCGCCCTCAAATGTGAAGGAGAGTTTACCAGGAGCCTGTGTGCACGCCTGACATGTTCGCGAAGGGTTGCCAGTTCATCATTGCGTAAAGATGACAGAAAGTCATATCGTTGTCTGAACTTGGAAGGATCGTGACGACCGGCTGCATGCATGAAACGCGGGTCTCTTGGTTTCTGACAGTAACGTCAACGTAAACAGAGGCGGAGGGGGAGAAAATCGGCGTGTAGTTTGAAACACCTACCGGAAGCTTGTCGTCAACGACGACCCTACGGCGGCTCACCGGACGTTTGGAGGTTACTTCGACAGGTCTGTAGGTCGGACACGTGTGACTGACTCGGCAGGAAGGAGTGATGTACCTACGCATGTTTGTTCGCTCGTTTTACTGGGCCATTTTTTGCTTTGGACAGTTGGCCCAGTCCTTCTCCGTGCCTGCTTTTGGTTGGATGACGAGATGGGTCGTCATCCTCCGAGACGCTGAAATTGTCCTCGGATGGCTCCTCTGAATCCGATTCCGTGTCGTTGAATGCTTGTGCTTGTGCAAGAGAACGTTGAGCACTCCGAAGCGCCCCGAGAGGCACTGTAGAGAGGTCTGAAACAGTGTCAGCAGCTTACCCGTAGAGCGAATCATGGCACGTATTGACCATCTTCGAGAGACCGCTTTGAAGGAAGGCGTATGGGTCAGTGCAAGGCCGGAGGCGTATCGACACGAGCCTGAGGTGCTCACCAATTTCCGCAAAGGCTCTGCTTTGTTCGTAGAGTCATTGTTGTCTTCCTCGGTGTCTGAGGCATTGTCGGTCTGTTCTTGTAGCTCGAAGTCCTCGTCGTCAACCCATTGCGCCACGCGCGGGACGTCCAAGGCGTCGAGGTCCTCTTTGCTACTGACTGAGTCTACATCGGTGTTGTCGTCGCCGCTCTCCTCATGGGCTTCCTGAGAACGTGGTGCTACGGCTCGGGTGGAACGCAGGCCTTTGTCACCCTCTGAATTTGACAAAAAGTCGATGGCTTTTGGACGAGCTCGTGTGGCGAGTTGGGCCGTCGACAACCGAGAGGTCGTCGATTGGGTTGATCTGCGAGGTTGATGGACCATGATCAAGTCCCGCACCAACTGCCAATCGAAAGGGCCACACTCCAAGGATTCCACAGACACTATTTTGCAAGACGAACTCTAACTAAGCACAGCTCTCACTGGACCAGCTACCGTAGCGTTTTCATAGCTATATGCACGCAAAATCTGTTCGTGAGGTACCAAGAAGGTATGTCTGGTTGAACATTTGAACTTGAAATGTGGGTACGTTCATCAGCTAGTGGTCAGATTGGACCCACCAAGGGTATAAGGAATACCAGGACGTACTAGACAGAAGCAGTACATAGTCGTACTTACCTCGGACGCGGGCACTTTGCGCGGTCACGTGATCCTGTCCGGTAAATCGCAGCAAATATTGAACGCGACGCGTAAACTAGCGCGTTGAATGGCTGAAATTATTTTCGTATTTAGTCGCGGTTGTGTGCTTAAGCGCACTTGTTCCTGACCCACGACGACGACGAGAGTAACATTGTATTTCTTCCTCCCGGTCATCGTCGCTGTGTTCGTTTCCCCCCATGTCCCTCCCCACTCCTCCCGCTACTTCCCACCACCGCGACAACGAAATCCGTTTGCCTGGATCTCGGGTCGCTTGGGCCTCGCAAAACCAATATTTCGTCCTTTGCTATACTTCTACACCGTCTACTCTTCCGCTTCGCTCGTGCGTCGAACAACCCACCAAGTCTATCCTTAAGAAGTTTGACCGTCCCTTCCTCTTGCCACCAGAAGAGTCTCAGAGAGAGATCACTCCCGAACCCGAGGACCCTCTTGTCGATCTCATGTATCTCTCTCGGCCAGTCCAACAAATAATTTCGCCTGATGCTACCCTCCGCGACCTCATCGAAGCCTATTCTGTTTTACACGCCCGATTACGCGCAGCAGTGGCGAGCTCAACAGACGCGGATGCATCTTGGCCACTCTTTCAGCCTCTTCGCAAGAGTACGCAGGTGTTCACCCAAGCCATCTGCCGTGATCTCGGCAAGGCATTCGTCGAACCCAAGTCTGATGAACCATCAGAAGACAATATCCCTATGGACTGCGAAAGGGAGTACGATGGTGACGATGTGCCCACACTCCTGCCTTCTCCAAAGCAAAGCCCCAAGAAGAAGAAAAAGCAGGGCATGTCGGCTTCTCAAATTAAGGTCGCACGAGACCTTTGCACTACAACTCATGTTGTTCTGCGACTTCTTAGCGCTATATTCACTTTGCAACCCCTCTATCAGATATTTGATGGTGCGTCTAAGAACACTTATTTGCTCTGTCCTTCTCAGGCAGTCGTAGATGTCCAGTTGCGCAACATATTCTCGCATGTCCTGGCAATTCCAATGGCTGATGAATTGCCCACACCAAATGCACGAAAGACTTGTGCGCTCTCAATTTGGCTGCTACAGGTTCAACGTCTCCCCGAGTCTGTTTTACTCCCTGCTCGGGACAGAATCGCGTTCGCTTTGCGGCGTGGCATGGAGGGCGAACTTGGGAAAGAGGGTAAGAAGGGGTCAGCATGCGATGGGCTCAAGGTACATAACTATTGCAAAGCGTGAACCATGCAGCTTACTTGTCCCGACAGGCTGTCCATGACTTGTCTATCCACCAGCCCACCACATTTGTTCCCGCTTTCACCGAACTCCTGCCATCTATACTGGCGAACCTATTAGCACCGACGCTAGGTTTGAGAACTCAAGCATGCCATGCACTTGGAGGATTCGTGCTGGGCTGCGTTAGTCTCCCACCCTCTCCTGTCCACGACCGCATATCAAATATTGTTTCTACCTTCCTGACTTCCACGGCTTCATCTTCCCGTCGCAGTCCTATAAAATCAACGGCAGAACCCGGTATCATTCGGACCCTCCGAACCACCCTCAATACTATTGATCCTCAACACGTTGCACAAGGCCCTGTCTGGGCTTTGAGTGTCCTTGCGTCACTAATTGTGCTACTGGGTCCTTTGATTTGCAGAGACACACGACTCGATCGTATCATATCTGCACTCCTTACCCTCGCTATGCGCAACAGGAAGAGCTCTGTTCGTGCTCTCGCCACTCTTCTGTGGAGGTGTGCTGCATGGGCATACCTTCGACCACCTTCGGAGCTCTATGTTGAAGACGGTGAAGGGCATGACGAGGATCGTGGGGAGGACGCTCAGCTTGCCCGGGAGAACTCTTGGAAGTTAGTCAAGTCCGTGGTCGATATGGGGACGGGTGTCTCGACTGTAGCAGCGCTCCTTGGGGAAGAGTGCAACGACGAAGATCGATTAAAGAAAGCTTTACGACTTGTCAAAGTCATGATTAACAAGGGTGGCCAAACCACCTTGGATGCAATCGACATTGCAAAAATTCTTGTTGACTGTGAGAACAATAGCAAGCCTTGGTCCTTAAACAAGCTCCTACCACAGTCACTATTTTCTTCGAACCCTGGGTTGCTAACTGCCGACTACAAGACGCTCTCTACTGTTGTAAAACCGATATTTGATGAATGCCCGCAGTTAGATGATATTCGGCCTTTAACTCGCGATCAATTGTCTAAAGAATGGGTTTTCGGCGAAATGATAGAGATATGGAGAGCCACTTTAGGTTGTCTAAAGTCTGATGACCGGTGTTTACCAGTAAGTTCTATTACCTTGTACAGTCTACAACTCATTGACTGGACTAGTCCGAGACGCTTGCAACCTGGAGTGGACTTGTGAAATCCAATGTGGCCACTCTTCTTGGTTGGTAACTCGTTGATATTTCTTTATTATTTCATTGATTGTCTGCTGTTTAGATACCGACGACCATGATGGTGTCATCAAATTCGCCTCTAGATCCGCCAGCGTTCTCGTAGAGATTCTTCGTGATTCACAGCTGGACCTCACCTTAACCGCCTGTCAGTCCTCTCTCAAGGTTAGTTCGCACTCAAAAGCTACCAAAAGCATATCAGCGTGGTCCAATTCTGCAATCAAGCTGACCGCAGTCAGAGAACTTTGGGCATGCATGCGAACCATCTTTCCAAATAACCTCCTTCATGCGGGCGGTGCAACACTCCTGGAGTGCCTCATGGAAGATGAATCTGATCTTGTCTGGGAGACCGATACTCCTGACACTGCAAGAGAGCAGTGGGCGAAACTGTGCTCAGAGACTTTGACAGTTTGTGATGTCGAGGAATTGAAGAAGTTCTGGGCAAAGAGGTCACACTCTTATTCCACCATGACATATGAGCCTGGAGTACGGAGTCTGGTATGGAGCTGTTTCGTGGAAGCCTGGACCACGGACCATGAGGTGTCCTGGGAAGGCGCCACTGTTCTCCTTGGAGTGCCATTTGAGTAAGTAATCTAGTCGTATCCCATTGTATCATGCACTAACGATTGACAGCACTCGCAGTGCTTGGGAACTTAGCAACGACGAGTTCGGCACGTGGGATGGGTTCCTCCGACATACGATAAACAAAGCAAACGATAACGGGATGGACGCAATAGTGGTCTTGGATCACGTTGCCAGCGTGGTGGCGCGGTCACCTTGTCCAGCCTTCAGCTCTCCGACGAGGGTCGCCGACCTTATCTTATCACATTGCGAAATGGACGATATGAGAGAACTTCCGAGCAACGTCTTTGAACTTGTTAACGACACCCTTCTTTCGACATACCCCCCAGAGCCACGCAACTTGAAGCCATCCATGTGGCTCATCGCATCTCTCACACGTGCGATTGACACCTGTCCTGTGGAGCTGCGTCTGAATCTACTGGAAACCACACAGGACGGTGTTGGTACTTGGCTGTCGGATGAGTATCGTATTTTTACGCGAGACGAATACGCACTGGATGTGCTACCTCTTTATCAAACTGCTTTGTTGGGTATTCAGGAACTTGCACCTACCCCCAAGCTCCTGGAGACGCTCGCGCCTTTACTTCAATCAATTTTCATTGGCCGGGATGACAAACCCAGGGTCGCTAGGGATGCATTCACCGAATTCTGGGCCACGACCTTTGGAGACGTGGAGGAACCAGAAGATGGCTGGCCCGAGGATCTCCGGATTTGTCTCTCACCCGCTAAGGAGAATCTTGTGGAGGACAGTGAACCCTCCAGTGACCTTGAAGAACTCGAAAATACCACAATGTGTGCGGATTCCTGCGCAGACAGTGCTCTTACATGTACTCCTCTACCATCGTTAAGATCTGGCTCTGTGTGTAGTATACAAACCACGCAGGCCTCGGAGGACAGAAGGGCGTCATCACTATCACCATTTACTGGACGTCTCGGACCTGCGCAATTCGCCCTATCCGTGGACCCCGAGACATGGTTAACTAGTTCTCCATCCAATACTAAGCGTGTTGCGGAGCCTTCTACCCCTACCACTGGTTTACGATTCTCTCGTGCTGTCACCCCGCCTCGTCCACACAAGCCGATCAGCACACCGGAAACGTTCCAATCTCTTCTGCTCAAGTCACCTGCTGGAACCCTCCCCGTTTATCCCGCAACTCCAACAACACCACGTTCATCATGCAAGACTCTCTCAGGCCTTTCACCTGGCAAAGGACGAGGTCCTGGTAACAAAGAAAATATTTCACCTCTGCCCGTGTTCCACGCCGTTGAGGGGATATACACTACGCCAAGCAAGCATAAACCATCATCTATCCTTGGTAAACGCCAGATGGTCGACGAATCGCCCCGAGAAAATGCAAGCAAAAAGGGACGAACGACATTCATTCGCTCGTCTATAGAGTTCCCCTCATCTGGAGACAACGACCTGGATGATGAATTGGCAGTAGAAGTTGCTCTGTCTTCACCGGCAAGGAAGGTACACTCTGAACCACCCGCGGCGCCAAACGAGATCTCACCAACTAGTGTGACTTCGCGAAAGCGGAAACGACAGCGAATTATTATGGAAGCTGTTATCGTCCCGTCACTGGCGGACATTCAACGCCAGCAACGTATGCTGCACAGGACGGTCAGTACAGCGTCTGTCAATGCCGCTGTGTCGTCTCCGGGCCCTCACCGCTCGTCATCAATGCCAAAGCTCCGTGATTGCTTCCGTGATGAAACAATGGCGCAGCGCAAGAAACGATTGAAGGTTTGGGATGACGTGAACGCAAGTCCGTCCCCATCGCTGACCGTGCTGGAAGAGACCGTGGTTGCTGGAAGTGGTAAGCAGTTTATCAGATGTTGGCGTGTTGGCGTTTGTCTAACCATGGTTCACAGATGATTCAATAATGCTCACGGGTACTGGGAGGCCTGCACCTGAAACGGAAGGTTCAGATGATGATCCCCACCTGGGGCAAGTGTCGCCCCGTCACCTGGCTTCTCCCGCTCCACGACGATATATGGATTCCGATTATGAGTCCAATGACGATGCACCCTCTTCCAGCCCATCGAGAGACCTGGTTGCCCGGCGGCAACAACGTTTCGGGTTGGTTGCGCAAACACTTTATAGATAGTGTTCCTTGCATCTCTCCTTGCACCAATCAATCATCTACACGCATTGTTACCATTTGTATTATCTCCGCATACTGGCTGTGTTTATGACTGCCATCACTCATCAGTAATCCCCAGGGTAGAACTTCAATGATTAATGAAACATAGCTTTCTTCTGAGTTTGGCAAGTTGTGACTAGGAACTCTCCTTAGTTAACCGTGTCTTGTCGATCGCATTTCAGTAATCTGGCTTTCTCAAAGCTAACACGGATCGCTTGACATTATGTTGACCCAGGGACATCAAGAATTCTTGCCGTCATCGTTACAGAAACCCGATTTAAAGGCAAGCATTCGCATGATGCCCACTTGAAGGCCGCTCGAATCCCCCCTCCACTATGTCCGACCCGCAAGCCCTCTCTGACTCGGCTAAACCACCCTCTTCATTGGTCGCTTATGTTGATGATGCTTGGTCAAGTCTTATCGAGCGCATCTTCCGTTACGGTTGGATTCCGCTGGATGGACTCGCGAAGACCGCGGTCCTGTCGTGAGTGGATATACAGTCATCCGCACTTTCGTCCTTCGACAGACCGTTCACCCCTTCCGCCGTCAGGCTCATGCAAAGGATTGTCTACGGCAGTCTGCGTGTTGTCACCTCCCAGGACGTGCACCAGTTTCCTCTCGTGCAGAGCGCGAACGCTTTGAACTCTCATAACGAGCCAAAGGCCGAATTGCGTGTCATCAAGGATGAATTTTGGCTCAGACTCTTTTCCATGGCTGACCTGGGCTTTGCGGAAGCATACATGTACGGTGAAGTCGAGTGCGACGACCTTGTTTCCCTCTTCAGGGTGAGTCTGACACTAAAATAGTGCGAGGCAATATTCTGACCCTGTCCTACCAAAGATATTTATCCTCAACCGCCGAGACTTGTCAGAGATGGACTCTTATGCAACATACTTGCTCCGCATACCGCAAAAGCTGACCTCTTGGCGGTCCCTGAACTCCCTGAGCAACTCACGGTCAAATATTTCGGCACATTATGACCTCTCCAACGCCATGTTTGCAGGTAGGACTGAAAAGCTGACTGGTTGTTGTTCTTTGCTCAGTGTCATATCCTAAAGGATTCCTCTCGAAGGACATGACATATTCATGCGCTATCTTTGAGGAACTCGATGCCGACCTAGCCGCCGAGCGTCAAAAGGACAATGAGTCGTTACTTTCTATCAAGGGAGTGAAGCATTCCATCCCATCCGATGATCGGGATGAACTGTACGACGCTCAGATGCGAAAGTTGAACTACATTATTGCAAAAGCTCAACTGTCTACCGGTCAAAAGGTCCTCGAGATCGGTTCGGGCTGGGGTTCAATGGCGATCCTCATTGCTCAGCGGTTTCCCGACACGACGATAGACACGCTCACGCTTTCTATTCACCAGCAAAGCCTGACCCAAGCACGCGTCAAAGAAGCTGGCCTTGAAGATAGGATCACGGTACACCTCATGGATTATCGCGCGATGCCTAGTTCCTGGCAGTCATCTTTCGACAGGATCATCAGCATCGAAATGATAGAGAATGTCGGTACAGAATTCTTGACTGAATACTGGCGCAAGGTGGACTGGGCGCTCAGGAAAGAAGGGGGTGTCGGAGTGGTACAAGTCATCACCATTCCAGAAGCCCGTACGTTCTGAGCTCCTGGAAAGGTCCTGAGTAGGCATCCTCACACGTTCTGCAACGTATCTCGTTCAGGTTTCGAAAGGTATGTTCAAGAGATTGATTTCATTCGAAAGTGGGTACGTGTTTTTTTTTTTCGTCGACGCTCTCTTGGCTTAGGAAAGTTGGTATTCAGAGTGCGTATCGTATTATGCCATGGATGCCCCGGACGAATTTGTGCCAATGACGCTACACAGTCTTCCCAGGAGGGATGCTTCCCAGCCTGACTTTTCTCCTACGCACGATGGAACAAGGGTCGTCCGGTCGTCTCGTCGTCGACTCGGTGTGCAACATTGGTCCTCATTATGCGCGCACGTTGCGCGAATGGAGAAAGCGATTCATCGACCGATTTGAAAGTGTGGTGGTGCCGGCGCTGAAGGCAGAGCATCCCGCCGTGATGAACGGTCCCCGCGGTGCCGAGGAAATGGAGGTATTCAAACGTAAATGGTTCTGTGAGCATCGAGATTCACCCTGTATATTGCCCCCTTACTAACGAGTCGAGACAGATTACTAGTGAGAGACAGCTTCGTCGTGTTGTTCTGTACTAAATAGGTCGCACAGCTGTTATTGTGAGGCGGGTTTCACAACTCGAGCATTGGGAGGTAAACGAAAAGGCTGTTCGCAATTTATTCAGGTATTGACTCTCTCGTAGATCATATCATAACATTTACTCGTGAGGGGTGTCAAGATTATGGATGTGACGTATCATAACTCGACTATGTACCATGGTCGGAAATGAATGTCATTTAGGATTGCTCATTTTCTTGCCCATTTGTTCGGTTAATACCACGCCAATTTGGTGGACCAGATTCGTTGCCTGCACAAGTTCAGGAAGGGGTATTTGAGAAGCACCATTTGCAACGGAGGAATAGAGATCCCGCAAGGCGTCAAGCCTTGCTGACGTCGTCTTGGCCCTTTGCAAGGTCAAATGAGCGGGAGTGGACGATGAGTCCTCGCTCTCTGGTCTCACACTTTCTGAGTCAAATCGTTTTGTCGAACGAGGTGAGTGACACGACGGGCTGAGACAAGCATCCAGAAGAGATCGGTCAACATCCGCCTCTGGTAACAACAATAAGGTAAGTGGACATCTAGTTCAACGCGGAACACTGCACTTGCCTGATGTTCCCTCCACACAGCCGTCTTCCCGGTCGAGTCTGTCCTGAGATTCAACTGACGGGGATAAGGCGGATTTTGGCGGCATTCTACTCTTTCTTCGGGCATTACGTAATGAAGGCGTTCGGGACTCAGCTTGGCTCGCGTTGATGGTGATCTTACTCGTCTCCGTTTTCTGCGCCATTCTCCGGCGCGAGACTTCTCGAAGAGTAGGTACCTGCACCCCATCGAATACCTTCTTTTTCCTCAACGGCACAGAGCGCATGCGTGGGACATCGACGGGCGTGACATCGCGAGTGGCGGGCTCTGATTCCAGCTGACGCACGCAGAAGAGCATGTTCCGCGAGGTTCGATTTCGCTTCGGTGGGTCACTGTCCGAATCTGAGGAGATGGATCAACATTGTTTCCGAAAAACGGTCATCAAATCAATACCACTGTTTGCAAGCCTTCGTTTCTGATCTGGCACAGTGGGAACGGTAGAAAATTTCACCTCGGGGCTGGATCTCGGCACCATGCCCACGCCACTAGGAGGAGAGATTGACGGTGAGTCAAAGTGGGGGCTGTTCTTCGATTGTTTCAAGTCATCTGGGGAGAGTATATTGATTTGGCTGGTGTACTCCTGAAGTTGGCGCAGGACGATTGATGGAGGCGTATCATCGTCAGGAAGGGGCACGAGAAAAGTGATATCGTCCTGGCCATCAAGCATGTACTGGTCTTCATACCGTGCGTCTTGCGTTTCCGACCAGGCTTCAGTGTCTACTGACGAGCTGACTTGAAGATCGAATCCGCTTTCGTCTACATACATATGACTGCCAAGAACGTGTGCTGGAGATCCATTGCTCTTCAAATGAAAACCATCGGTATCGAAGTGAGACTTGCAAAGGAATCATCTCACAATACTCTGGGACTGCGATTCAGTCGTTAACGAGAGCCCATCAGCAAGATCACCACCGTATGCGGCCACAAAACAAGATAGGCAAGACTGGATCTTTGAAGGAAAATGATTGCGGAATTGGGCTCGGCCATGATATGTTGCCCTCCAATATTTCTCAAAAGCAAACGGAGCTATGGCCGGCGTCGGGATACGAGAAAAGGCAGACACGAGAAAGTTTTCCGCATTTTGGAGGGACTGGAGCGACAAGGGAAGTGCTTTGAGAGCGTTGAGGCCTTCACAATACAACGCAACGGCCTGAAGACATCTCAGCGCGTCCGAAATCAACGAAGAGATGTAATACCACAGAGTTAAACTGGTCGTCGGACATGACCTCGGTATGATCCTCGATCCAAAGACAGAGGCTGCTGCAAAGGGCTTGAAGCATACGCGTTACGTTGTCTGGAGCTGATGCTAATGCATGACGGATAACATCGAGAAGTTGAAGCGAATAGGTCAACACCTCCGGAGAGTGGCGTGCTCGACTATAGCAGGAGGTCAAGCAGGCATTTACCATGGACAGAAGCTCGTCAGATGGAGAGCTGCTATGTTCGTGAGCACAGGTCATAAGCAGACGGAGAATGACCACCAGTGAATCCCTTGCATAATTTGTAAATAATGTCTACGGGCACAATGAATAAATGAATAAATACCACGTTTCGACCTTCTTTCCTTCAAAGTACTGCGAGACGATGAGTCCAATCACCACGGAGGAATCACTTGATGTCACAATGGCATTCCGAAGTAATGCCTCCCATGCTTCCAACTCAGACTTGGATAGAACCCATGCACTGGCACATATCAGCGTCAGGTTCTCGAAAGCTAAAAAGACACTATACCAAACAGGGACGACGAGAAACTTGACGAGCTCCTGCCAGTCAAGACAGGGTTCAGAAGCGGACAGTGATGTCGCAACAACTCCCCAAAGTTCGCGTTGGCTGCGAATGATTAGTTGTGATGTTACGAAATTGTGCGTATCGCACAGAAAAGATGGCGAAGCTGCCGTCATGAGAGTGGCGCAGAGTCTACCCCACACTGTTTGGATACCGGGATCAAGAACATGAAAAGCATACGTTAAAATTGAGGCAAGGATAAGCTCAGCAGCCTCCGCGAGATCAAGGGCGACCAATACCCTTCGTATTGCTGACCATAAACGGTCGATGAACGTGAGAGTGTAAATTTGGTCTTGGACATTCCAAGATCCCCAATCCGGCCGAGAGGCAGCTGACGGTAAAAACTCGACGACCATCGTAGCCGCCTGTCTCAACATTTCTGACAATGTGGTCGTACGTTGCCCATAGTCAAGTTGATGCGAGCATACGAACAGAATGGACAGCCACGCGTCAACGAGATCCGACTTGAATAAAGCCCAAGCACTCAAAAACGCGAATCATGCAGGCGGCAGACAAACTTACGTCCAAGTGCCTTCCGTCAGTTTTGCTTGCAAAATCTCCCCATATTGTCAACAAAGTCTTGCAGTGATGAGCGATTTCCGCCTCCTCCGGCCAATGGATGGACACTGAAACCTTGGGGATAGAGCGAATGGTTGACGGAAGGCTGTCCCATTCGGCGAAAAGGATGCCACCGTTGAGCAAAATCGAGGTGGGGATTTCATACACGTTCTGTACGATTTGATGTCTGGCCTGAATGTCGTCAAGAAGTGCCTGAAGGAACATGAATCCCTCTTGGCGTGTGTGTTTACACTCTGTTCGGACCATTGCCTTGATGACGGAGAGGGTCTGGGCTACCCTGTCGGCACGTTCACTAGACCGGGCTGCTGGTATCCGATCAGATAACAGAACACTGACGAGCGCGAGACCAATGCCAGCGCTAACTTCCTGCTTAATCACAAAAGGCGGAGCGGGTTAGTGCCGGCTCTACGCTCTCGGAGCTAAAAAGCATTTGACTAAAAGTCCAGACGAAACATCTCCAGACGTGAGGATGCAGAGCTCGTACGATGGACCGTTTGTGTGTAAGCGTTATAGCGAGTGACTGAAGGATGGAATGTAAAACAGGGGGTTTGCTATACAGAGTGGGACCACAGAGAACTATCAGCGAGGCAAGGACGGAGAGTATCCATGGTGGGTCGTCTGAATGGCGTATAGGGGATTCGGTCGAGAGGGTGGTACGAACCATGCGCATGAAGCTCGTGTCCTGGGTTGGTGGCTGGTAATCACTGCAGCAAGACTCCAAAAAGGACGTGATGTGATTGGATAATAATTGCCATCTCGTCAAGGGGATATCTGTTTGAAGGGTTAATGCATTTGCAAACTTCCCCAAAGTGATGGAAGCATGCAAGCGATGCTGTGAAGATTCGCAATGCAAGTTTGCGATCACGCGGGGAAGGAGTGGGAAGAGAAGATCAAGAAACGCGACCGGATGGCGTTCAATTGTATGCGAGGTTGCCTGGTAAAGACGCATAAAGAGAAGCAGAAAGGTAGGATGCAGCGAGACTTACCTTGAGGCCATCCAAAACGACGTGTCTTGGTTGTCTTGCATCGTCCAAGCTCCGTTGAAACACGGTGAAGATGTCATCTCGGCGAGAAGCGAGGACCGTTGGAGGAAGGCGATGGTAAGCCAGTACCCAGAGTGATAGTGAATACGTCTTTTCCCGGTTCAAGGACGGGAGATGGTCTGCAAGGGCGATGTCTAGAACGTCACCGAACAGGGACGAAAGGTCGTGTACTGGGTCATGTGAGTCGGGCGCGCATGTCGTAGGATCAAACTGGACTAACCGGAGAATGCGAGGGACAAGGCAGGAAAGCGGAATATGGTAGCGAGCGCATGTAAGGCCTGATGGCACAAGTAGGAGGTATCTCTAGCGTACTGTCTCGTGTCAAAGTGGTGAGGCGTCGTCTCGTCCAAGGATGAACGTGGTCGCGAGAGGGGGTCAAAGTGTGCTAGATGGAGGTGACGTCGCAACTCGCGAACGAGGCTGTCTCTATGCTCGTGAAGGGGGACGACGGCGGGCAAGAAGGTGTCCACATCGTCCAAGGAACGCGCAAAGGGCCTGACTCGGTTAACTATGGTGGCGTAGGCATCTGCAAGGGCGTGGACTGGCGCGGGGGCGTTGGCGATGGTGTGTACGGCGGAGAGGAGATAGGCACGATCTTGGAGTGGACAAGACATATTCGCGTCATGTGACTCTGACATACCTCGAGATGTGTCTCGATGACGACACCAAACACGACCAAGCCCGTCCGACGAGATATAAAAGCAAGGGTGAGTCCATGATCCCCTTAGACATGTTTTCTGTCTTGTTTTTCCCTCTGGCAGCCATCTGGCTCGCGAACATCGCCCCTGTCCAGTCTACCGAACTCGATGTCTTTAACCCCACCATCACATATCCCTCCAAAGGCACCGTCTGGCATCTCGGCGAAACACACACTGTCCGTTGGTCAACTCGAGACATCCCCCATGAGGTGCAGTCGAACAAGGTGGATATCTTGCTTGGTCACCTCACTCCCGGGTCCGAGAACCTCGACCCCTGTAAGCCGATCCGTTCAACACGCGTTCATGCACTCAGGCATTCCTTCGTCAGACCATCCATTGAATAAAGATATTCCGATCATGCACGGAAAAGCCAAGATCCACATCCCAACAAACATACCTGAGCGTACCGACTACGTCGTCGCTGGCAAGTGCACTATATTCCATCACACTTGTCTGTCCTCATCCATCCCAAAGTGCTTGGCGATTCCGGAAACATTTCTCCCACCTTCACTATCACTGCCTCAAACTAATTTGAGTCAATGTCTCATTCCGTCCTTCCAGCCCATATTTCAAACGAAGGTCAAATCGTTGTATCTCGGATATAAGATCACCTTTGACAACGCATACCCCGTTCACCGCACTCGGCCTTCGTATCCCCGAGTGTGTATTTATTTAAATTATCGAGATCTGCGTAGATCCGTAGTTCTTGCTGGAAAATCTCATTCTTTCTTTGCTTGCTCACTGGCCCGAGCCTGCCGCAACGATCTCGCAATATGGCCGTATGAGTCCCACATCAACCAAACGGGAATGACAACCCAACTGCCAGCGTAGTGGTGGTTACGGACACTGCCAACTTGCCATACGAGAAGTCACTCACAGCATGTTCATGAACTGACATTTGAAAAGTACGGCGAGGTGAGCCGACTCGTCGATCTGTCGTTGTGAAACGGGCTTACCACAAGGTATACCCAAAGATGAAGCGGATTGGAGGTATTCAAGCTAGGGCTTCCCGTCAACCATTCGGGACAAAACGTCATCCACCTTATCATCCAGCGCCTTAGCTTGGACTTCGCCGCTGTCAAGTGTGGCAAACGACGTACCCCCCGTAAAGCTCCGAGGTACACAATACGATGATCCAGTAGTGACGGCCAGGATCGTTTCTGACGATCTTGCCAAGGACATAGCAGCAAAGCGGTCCGACCCCAAGCACGGTCAATATTTCAAGTGACACGACCGTGGGATCCGAAACTCCCCACCGGGCGTCGGCCAGGGTATACTCTTTCCCTTGTAGTGCGCCGGGCGTTCATTACACTCGTACCATTGCCAAGCGCAGCACAGAGAGACTCACAGAGATCCGCGAAAAAGCCCGTGCTAGTGTTGACCGATCTGCCAAAGGTCGACAGATAGAGGAAAGAGCCCTCGTAAAAGAAGTGTATCAAGGCGTCGAAAGTCTTTTTCAGTGGTACATCGTTCACGTGTGGTCCTTGGAACGACGGCGCACTGCCACTCACCAACCAGATGAACGTCGCCCTGTCCTGCCATCGTGCATTTTTTGGGAGTAACGTATTCGCGGTAACGGTTGCGATGAAACCGATAGCGGCGACACCTGCGAGAGCGACGGCAGAAATCGGAGTCAACCCGTCAAGGTAGTTCATGAGGGGTGAGGAGGAAGCCTTGGCGGGCGTTGAATATATCCGCCCTTCTCACGCACTGACAAGTACGGTAAATGGTTTCATACTCGATCCTTCACAGGGCCTATGTCAAAATTTTCCTACACGCCGCCAAGCATCCTCATAAGCAAGTGAACGGCGTACTGCTAGGAAAATTGGCTGCAGATGTGGTGACCATCCAAGACGTCGTTCCGCTCCTCCACCACTGGACCAGCCTCAGCCCCATGATGGAGATCGGCCTTGACTTGGTGTGTGTGCTTTGCTCGATTGGCGCATCCCAGACCTTGGTCAGACTTCTTACAGGCAGGACGGCACGCGGAATCTCTCGATCTCTCCCTCGTCGGGTATTACCAAGCATGCGAGAGAATAGACGACACGGCTCTCGCACCCGTAGGGGAGCGCGTCGCAGAGCAGATAAGAAATCAGTTCCCCGAGGCGATTGCATTTGTGGTAAAACAGTTTTTCGTATCGCGTCCCTGTTTCGTCTCATTCTGTTACGAGGTGGATGGCGACTCGCTTGGTTCTGGCGAACCGGCGTTGATCGTAAGTTGAGCCTGCTCTCCATTGTCATTTTCCCCTTGTTTATCCTCTCACGAGCCGTATCTTCCACAATCTGGCCTGTCGACATGGCGCCCGCAAGCCTTTCAACCGCCAGCGTTCACTCAGGGCGCCCGCGTCACGCTGGCGAAATCCGGATCGCCTTCGGCTGCTGTGTCCCTCGTGAGGGACGAGCGTATGCACGTAAAGTTTGGCGATTTTGACGATCATTTGGAGGATGTGACTATAGATTGGTTGCGGAATAATGCATGTAACATTGTAGACCTGTGATGAACCAATCTATCTGTGTCTCGGGCGTATGATACGCTGCGAATACTGAACCGATGTGCGTGGGATGACGCCCGCTTTGTCGACGACCCACAGACTTGCCTCGCGCCGCTATCACAAATGGCGTCTGCACCACTGGGATTGCGGGGGACGCTCGTGCATTGCCCTACTCTGGGGAAAGTCGAGATCTTGCAGGATCACCTCCTTCGTACGTCCAGTTCCTCGACATCATACCTTCTCGCCTTGATACCTGCGCGTTCAGTGACCGACGATCAAGGCTTCATCGTTCACCTTTCACCATCCTCTTCAGAGTCCTCACAGAATTACATTCGTCAACACCAATCCTCTCTCAGGGTCATTCCTCCGGGGACCTTCCTATTCCCCACCTTCTGCGACCTCCACCTCCACGCCCCTCAGTTCATGTACCAGGGAACTGGTCTCGACCTCCCACTCATGGAGTGGCTGGACAATTATGCATACAAAGCTGAGGAGGGTCTTGATCAAGATCCACGTCTTGCCACCAAGGTGTATCGTCGACTTGCCCAGCGTTTGATAGAGGTAGGGACTGGCGCTGTCCTGCTGTTCGGTACGATCAAGACAGAGACAAAGTAAGGAATGGTATACTCACAGATATTTCATCGATCCTGATCTTCCCAGCCTGATCCTCGCTCAGGAGATGCAAACCGCAGGTGTCCGTGCGTTCGTCGGCAAGTTGTCCATGGATAAGTCTTCAAGGCCGACATATCGAGAATCTAGTGTCGAGGAGTCGTACGAATCTGCCAAAGAGTTTATACATCGGTGCAGAGCCCTCACGTCTGTAGTTGACCCACACCAGCGGTTGGTAGAACCTGTCGTCACCCCCAGGTTCGTCCCCACATGTTCCAACGAGTTGCTCGGGAGGCTGGGCGAGCTTTCCCAGAGGGAGTCGACGCGTGTTCAGAGTCATTTGGCTGAATCATTCGCCGAGGCAAAATGGGTGAGAGACGACTATCAGATCGAGGACATCCAGGTCTTTAAAAAGGTAGTATCGTCTTCCTCATATAAATTATATACACATTCACATGGAGGGATCCCAGCACGGCCTTTTGAAAAAGGGAACCGTTCAAGCGCATTGCACGTTTTTGACTTTGGACGAGCTTGACGAACTTGTGGCAAACAAGGCGGCGGTTGCTCACTGTCCCTTGTCCAACGCATACTTTTCGGAGAAGCCATTCCCTCTTCGCGAAGCCCTGGACAAGGGTGTATCAGTTGGCCTCGGCTCGGATATCGCTGGAGGATACAGTATTGACATACTTGATAGCATGAGGCATGCTGTCGCAACCTCGCGGATGCGCGAAGGAGTCCGTGTCCTCGAGTCCGGGTTTACGGTTACGACGGACGTCAAATCACTTGGCGTCGAATGGAAAGAATCCCTCTTCCTTGCCACACGCGGCGGTGCGCTGGCGCTAGGTCTGGAGAATTGCGGGGAGTTTCGAGTTGGGGCATTATTCGATGCACAGCAAAGTGAGCGTTGAATATGGGCTGTGTGCGATCATCAGCAACTGACACGCTTGCTACTAGTCTCCGTGTTCGACTGGGAGAAAGAAGTTGGTGTTGGTGCACTCGACTTCTTTGACTTGGACGCCAACTGTGGGGGGCTCACTATGGACATGGTTGAGAAGTGGTGGTGCATGGGAGACGCTCGAAACCGAATTGCGATGTGGGTACAAGGACGTCAGCTTGTGTAGCGAGCCTTGGTATTTGTGTCTGTATGTAGTGAGCAATGCTGCCTCGAGGTCACCGGCCCCGACGTCGACATGGACGATACTCCACAAAGCTCCCCGGCGCCCTCAAGAAGTGGCACGCCTCTTCCTAGGTCCCCATCTCGTCTTCTCGCTCCGAAATACACACCGTCTGTGCCCGCATTTCAGCCCCATGGCTCCGCGTCCCCTCACGGTGTTCAGCCAGCACCGGACCTCGAGAGTTCTGCATCGTCAGTGATTAATCTTGATATCAGCGATGGCATTCTAGTGCACGACGTCGATGCAGAGGCGGAAACAACGGCCAGCGAAGAGACTACCGCAGTCGGCCAGATACATGACGTCCCTGACGAGCAATCCAGAAAGAATTTGCGTGATCAGCTGAGGCGCACCCTCACCAAGAAGGAGCAAACAGGTCTCTCACCATCTCGTCTTGAAACTATACTCATCTAAATGTGTACCAGATCAACACTCGCTGAAGTCTATCGCCTCTGTCATCACCGATGTCCCATCCACTGGTCTGTCATCTGAGTCTATCGTTGATTTTTGTGTCCTGACATTCAGTGCGATTTCAAGACGGCCCACGAGGGCCATTCAAACAGAGACAATATTTTGTTTTGACCGACGCTGGAAAACCCGTCTTCATCAGGTATGTCACTTACTTCCGAAATGGCGGGTCATCCTTTTCAGTGCACTCTCAGCGAGTCCGGAAGTGAAGATGAACTCTCTTCTACTATGGGTATCATTCAGGCTCTCGTTTCCGTATTCATTGACGATGGAGATAAACTGCGGTGTATCAATGCTGGCCCATTGGCGATCACCTTTTTACTCCGGTCACCAATCTATTACGTGTGTGCGTCCACGTGGGGTGAACCGGAGTCCGTGGTGAGTACGACGCCGACGCCCTATGGTGTTTTGCGATCTGATCGAGCTGATGAAAAGCAAGACTCGATCTCATCTAGAGTATCTGCATCTACAAATATTAAGCATCGTTACAGCATCTCAGCTGCGGCGAATATTCGAAAGACGGACAAACTTTGATTTGCGTCGTCTGTTGAATGGTCCCAGTTCACCATCTTGTCGTATAAAGTTGAATGCCGAATCTCTCCCCTAGGCACGGAACCTTTCCTTTTCTCCCTCCTTAAACGACTAGAATTTGACTTTGCAATGGCAACATCTTCATTGCACTGTCTTCAATTGGATCCAGGTTTGCGATCCCGCGTCGCCGACGCGCTGGTACCTATAACAAAAATGAAGGCGTGTGTGAATGCAAAAGAGGACGAAACTTTGACACTCATGTACCGCCAGGATACCCTTTACATTATTCTTGTCGCTCAGGGGCGCGTGGTCACGCTTGTGCGGCCAAAAAAGCACTCTATACATCCTACGGGTTTGTGTCCAGCGATTATTTATATGTTCTGACTTACCGGTTTCTCCGCTAGACATCCACATAGTTGTCAACACAATTCACTCTCCTTCGATATTTAATTCTCCCGCGGCAGCCTCGTGGATCCCCGTATGCCTTCCCAAGTTCAATCCTACAGGCTTCGTCAATGCCTATGTAACATTTCTACGCAAACCAGAACCTCACGAAATCGATGCTCTAAATACAGACCTGGACATTTTGGGTGATAGGCAAGGTCATCCGACTGATCCCTCTCAGCAGGCAGGCCGGTCTGATACAGGCATCGGTCTCGTGTGTATTAGTGGAGGGGGGGATTTTGAGACGGTCCGAGGGTGGTGTGATGCCGTTACCGAAGTTTGTGCTTTTATTGCCTCCCTTAACCATCCTTTCTCAAGGGTTGAGCTTGCAGAAACTGAACAGCAGTGGTCTCCTTGATTCAATATCGGACGTTATAGATTCTGGGAAAGCACAATACACCGTGTCCCAGCTAGGGATCCCTGGGTTGCGACACTTTATATATAAATCCCGACCTCACGTTCAAGTCACGTTTCCAGTTCTCGAGGATCCTTATGAGGAAACAGAGGAGAAGAGGAGGTAGGTATTACCCTGGATCATGACCATGACTCATTTTCGTTTGACAGACTCATCACCCTGTATCAAGTCGTGTATGATGCAATTCATGCCAAGTCCGGCCAAAGTGGGCCACTCAAGCTGCAATATATTCGCACACAGAAAGAGATCGTTATGGGATGGGTTAGTCATCTGGCACGAGTTCTTGATCTGTTCGCAACGCAGCTCCCAGATAACACAACCGTTCGAGCTTTACATTGTTCTGTCACCAAGATTGCCCAAGACGGCTGTGATCAATGCCGCGAACTCGGTCACTCGGTGGGTGACAAAGGAGGAGGCCAGATTGTTTTTGCGAGATGCGCCCGTATTCTGAGATGCTTCTGTGTACGAGCATACCGTTTTTTTTTATGGAAGGCTCGCCCGTGTGGTCTGACCACCTATGTTAATTACATAAGCAATGAAGGACGGCGATCACATGACGAATGAAGAGGAAATTAAAATTGAAATTTCAACCAATGTTGTGGGCCAGCCATGTCCTTTTCGCTGCAGAGCTCGTTCCGGCGCTTTACCTGGCAGACGTTCACCAGGTCCTTTCAGAACAAGGCAGCTCTCAAGCTTGTACCACCACCGCAAGGTATGCTGGCTGAACCAGTGTTGGGGACCTTACTGACGGAAGGGACTCGGCAGGTGATATTACCACTCCTCAGGCCTTCTTGAGTGCAATTGGAAGATCCACAGAGAAAAAGGTTACTATAGATAGTTGGGATGCATTCTGGCACGCTTCGGGATATGACTTGAAGAAGGCAGGTGTCTCTGTGAAGGATCGAAGGTGGGCACAACGTTGCGGACCAGTTTCCGGTCACATGACGTTCTGCAGATACATTCTCTGGTGCATGGAGAAATACAGGCAGAGCGTGCCTGTGGAAGAGTTTGCTCACGAGGCCCAGCCAAAGAAGAAGATACGGGGGTGAGTCTGGAAGTGGCCCGTGTTGATGTCCGCGCTGACGACAGGTTGAGCCAGTCGTGGGCCTCGTATACAGCATGGCAAGTTAATACGGTCGCGTCGTCCACGGTGACAGGATGTGTGTATACAGGAATCGAGCGTCGTTGTCAAATGGAGTTGCGTGATCCTTTGAAGATGAAAGGAGGGGCTGTGCCACAGGCCATTCTTGGGGTAAGCGCGTGGCTAGACCACTTTATACAGTCACAGTTCCCAGGGGTAGCGCCGAGCTGTCGGCCCGCACCGGCCAAATGCGCGGTGTTCTCCTTGCAACACGGCTGCCTCGACGTGATATCTATCGAGGGTACTACGTCGGAGTTACCACAAAGAACAAAAAACGAGGTCGGCAACGCGGGCTCAAAGACATGAAAGAAAGTGAGATCGGAGACTATTTATTCCTCCACATCCCCCTTTCATCTCCAGAAATCTCCCCCGTTTCGCCATGACCTCCACCATCTATCGTCGCGAGTCTATGGCACAGCTGTATGAAAAGCTCAGAGCCCAGGATGATGACGACGACATGGCCTGGCTCGCACAGTTTAGTCCAGACGATAAGTTCGATGAGCCATACGTTCCCGCCGTCCATACTACCCCTGCCTTGTTCGCCATTTCGTCGGCTTCTCCTGCTTCTTGCTCATCCAAATCCTCCTTATCCGATCCTGTTTTCGACAACGAGTCCAGCGACGAGCATTTTGATTCCGACTCAGATTCTGATGTCGAACCCGAGCCCCTTTCGCTTGACTTGGCCTATGCAGAGGTCAATCCAACACCGTGCTCGCCTTTGATTTTGTTCGTATTCTTCTGTGCATTCCTTTGTTCGATGCGTCTGACGGATGGGCAGTCAATCCCACGACTCCACACCCGCAACGAGACCCGTTGACCCTGTTGACCCCCCATATATTCCATCAGTACCAGCTCAAGAGATCACCCCTCCGCAGTCGAGATCCACTCCATCACCTGATCCTTTGTCTGTGCCCATCCGCGTACCTCTCCCCGTTCCATCGTGTCGCACTACTCGCTATGCCCGAAAGTCGTCTGCGAGGTGCACGTCGCCTGCGGTGTTTCCCGACTTCAACGAAGATGCGTATTCGGAGAGTGACGGAAATGGGTCCGAGGACGAATATTTTCCGTCTCCCATATTGGGTTCCAGAAAACGGTATAGATCCTTTCATTCCACCCCCAACGCTACTGTTGCTTCGGCGAAGAAACGGGGTACTAACGATGGCCCTCGCAAGCGGCTTCGTCACTCACCACATTCCCGTAATGTCCAGGCGACCCCAGGCGCCGTTCCTGCGACTCCGGTAGCGAAGATCAACCCCTGGGCCTGTCCCTACTGCAAATGGGTGCAACGCAACCATCGCACACCGGACCTCAAACGCCATGTTCGTACTCACACTCGTCTCCAGCGACCTGCACAATGGGTTTGTTGCGGGGTTTCTGTAGAGGACGCAAGCAATTATAACATTCCAGCGAGCGCCAAACCCTATGTCTGGGAGGGTGAAACGATGATTGGAGGCTGCCGCAAGGAGTTCAGTAGACGCGATGCCCTCAAGCGTCATCTTGACAATGACCACATCAAATGCATAGGCAACTTTGCGGCGTTTGCGAGTATCTGCGAAGATGAAGTTTAGACCTGTTTACCCACGTGGTGAGTGATGGATGATAGTACATTCATTGATTGCATGTCCCACCTGACTTCCGTCTGCAGACATGCCTTTGTATCGACCATGATTATATTCGCTGCTTCGCGCAATCTCGCTTGTTAACAGGCTGTATTATCGGCGGTGTCGCCATACCGACTTCATTGTGTACCTCTTTTTTTTGTCGCCCTGACACCACTATACCCATCGAATACGTGGTAGATAGTACCATGACACAAACAATGACCGTTCCAAAATAAAGTTTTGTTTGCCTTTATCAAAGTCTCGAGGGGGTATCCGGTTTTGGCAAGACCCGGTTTGACGCGACGCGATCAACGTCGCGAGTGGTCAACAAACCTACCCACGTCCGAGTCCTCGACTACCTCAAACCAGCGACTCGAGTCCTTCGCGTATCACGACCGCGACGACGCCTGCAATGCCCCCGACTAACAACCGTTTCTTCGTCGAGCCCCACCGAGGACTGTTGACCCCCTCTGCCTCCCCTTCTGTCGGACCTCCCGACCGACCGCCTGCAAAACGAACTCGTTTCAGAAGCACACCATCCTCGTCTATATCTGTCACCCCGTCTACCTCGAACGACCTATCGTCTTCCGTAGACGTGAATTCCGCTCGCAGAGCATCCACCCTCCGCGTCCTCAACACATGGGCTCAACTTGCCGAGCGGTACAGTAAACCGCTCGACGAAGACGACATCATCGATCTTCATCGGTTCGTTATAATAAAAGACCGTGGCGTTATCGAGGGCGCGTCCAAGGACTATCACATCGGCCACTTCACCCAACTTGACAGCGACCAAGACTATCCCGACGCTGACCAGGACCAGGAGGATAGTGAACAGGATGACGATGACAACGAACTCAACACACTTCCTCCCAGCGAGGCTGCAACAGACGATGATGCTCCAATATCAAAGAAAGAGTTGCTCCGCGGGGTGCCACCTCTGTCAGCCACCACGGACGCCGAAGACCTCAAAGAGTTCCTGGAGGCGGAAAAAATGAGGAGGGAACTTGCGGGGGATGAAGAAGACGAAGAAGATATGTCTCCGGAACAGCTGTCCGCCTTGAAAAAGGAACTACACGAACGGTTACAGAGAAAGGAGGCGTCCAATCAAGCTCGGGACGTGACAAGCACCGAACATGCTTTGGAACATGAAGTCGACTCCACCCCTACGCGCCCTTCTACTCGTGACCCCTCACCGGACAACGAGTCAGAAGATGAACTTGCACTTTGGAAGCATGACGAATCCACCGCTGTTTACCGAGTTGCTCAGGTCGAATCTGAGCAAATGGAACCGGAGCGGGAAGTTATTGAACTCTCGGATACAGACTCGGACGCAGAATTTGAAGCAATTCTGATTCACCCTCCTCATTTTTCCCGGGCGTCAACCCCATCCGTTCCACATCCTGAAGAGGTTCAGCAACCACCCGAATCATTATCTGACAGCGAACGCGGAAGGCCCAAATCTCGCATGCGTCCTCACTCTGAAGTAAAACCGGCCGGGGTGATGCTCCAGCCCGAGAACCAGCCCAGTTCACCCCTTGTCCCTCAGAAAGCCAGGGTCGTTCTCAACAAAAGGAAGCCGTCCATCCCGAAAGAAACGTGTATCACGCCCCCTAGCGATGAGAAATCAGATGAAGAGGTCAGCTGTAATCTCTTGCCGCACAAGGGCAAGGGAAAGGAAACTTCACGTGTGGTTGAAGATGGTCGTCGCGAAAAGACGCTCAAGTCGCTTGGAATAGCGTCTCGGGGTCGAAAACGAAAACGAATCTCATCCTCTTCAGTCGCTGGCAGTCCCTCGACACAGTCCCTAGGTGGGCATTCATCTGCTCCATCCCCTTGCATGTCTGAGCTTGGTATCGTCAAACTTTCATACAGCAGAGTCAAAAAGCGTCCTGCGAAGTCATGGAAAATCACCCCCTCAAAGCTCCATTACACTCTCGCCATCAAACTGTCCCAAACCGGCTCTGGACAAGGATTTATCAACTCCGGGTGGGTTACATTTGGAAGTAACTTCCATGCACTCACCTCGCCTCAAACCCAGCCCGACTCAAGCCCACTGTTTCTGGGTCTTCACGTTCATTATCCCCCTTCTCTTCAATATCTAAAACTCAGCTGACTTCCTTATCACTTTCACCTTACCAATCTTTCGAGTCTAATGTAGTGTCACTGACCCCTGATGGTCCCAACCCGAGTGAACCCCTGCTTTCCGACCTACCAACTCCAGTCACCTACCCTTACTCTCAGCGACACCCTTCTCATCCACCGCCCATATTTCCTTTTCCCAACCAGGGAACACCTGGCGTACCAGTGCCCCCTTTAGATCCAGTGCAGACTCAGCAGGCACACTACCTCTTGGCACAAGCGATGAACCAGCTGTCTTACCTTCTGTCTGCTACAATGCCTGCTTATGGTGCATGTGCACCTAGTCCCGGACAGTCGTGGCAACGTCTTCCCCCACCGCTACCGCTCCACACCCCATACAATACCCCCATTCATCCCCTTCCTCAGACGCACCACCATCATCTACCATCGTCGAGTGTATCTCGTTCTGGGTTGCCCCCATCGTCCCCGGTTCGATCCTCAGTGACTCCCGTAGTGGAGGAACAGCGTGCTCGGAGTCGAGGACGAAGTAAATCTCGAGGAAGACGAGTGTCATTCAAACTCGGCAACGAGGGAGTCGCTGACACTCTTGAGCACGATGCCCAACCTGAACATCAGAATAGTGGGAAAAAGAGCCGCAAACCAGCTTTTGAAGTCAAACGAGAAAGAGAGAAAGGAAAAGCTACCGAAGAGTTGGATAGTTCTTCGCGACTAGAAGAGCGAGAGAGCCCTCCACGAGAGGTTGCCAGGGGCCGGACACCTGGCCCACCCAGCTGCAAAAAAAATGGTGCACCACGGGGTCGGTCGCTCAGCCGTCGATAGCACATCTGTTGTAGAGATTGAAGCGAGTGAGATACATTGTCTCGCTCATTGGTTTGTTGGAGTCGCGACGCGGAATAAGCTTCCGAGCCGATGTTTCGACACATCTGCCGTTGGCATACCTCAGTTAGAGCAGCAACTATCGTTACCAAGCATATGGACAGGAAATTTATACCACGTATCACCAGTACTGTACGAATACTCGTTTCTCTCTCGCTGGGTCATTATTCCAACGCATTGATAGCAATTGGCAGACATTGTCAAGAGTGATAAAAAACCATGGCAAGGTAGATATGTGTCGCAAGACTTTACTACCGTCCAGCTGACTTGAAGAATTTTCCGTGCAGACTACCTAGTTGTCGATGTTCGGGACGACGACTGGAAGGGTGGAAACATTAAGGGATCATACAATCTGCCTTCCCTGAAATTTCAATCTGGCGTCGACGAACTCATTGCCAAGACTAAAGGCGTGCCCATGGTCGTGTTCCACTGTAGGTTCAGTCAAGAAAGGTGCGGATCTCCATTCTTCGAATCCAAATCTATTCCTATTCACATCTTCCGATTGCAGAGGACCGGTCGCTGCTGAGGTAAATCTTATGATCATTTCATGTAGCTTGTCGTAGGTGAACTTCAGTGACACCACATAGCTTTACGACGCAAGGCGAGTTTGCCAGGAAGCCGAGGAGTACAGAAAGCAGCAAGTGTACGTCCTCTACGGAGGGTTTAATGAATTCGGAAATGCATTCAAGGTCTTTTTTTTTGTCCCTGAGTTGCGATTATCAAACATTAATCGAGTGACTATAGGACGACCCTCTTCTAGTGGAGAATTGGGATGAGAATGTGACCATTTGGTGATACATATCAGGTGCAGAATGAGCAAAGGATGTTGGGGAGATCTGGCCGCTGCTCTGCATCCGTTAGGAATCCAAGTCAGTTCTTGGTCTCCTCAGGAACCCCGTCTTTAGGCTGTTTCTGCTTGATGAATCGCTTGGGCATTTCTTCCACCACTCTCGCCAGCCTGTTACGTTCATCTTTCAAGTTCTTCTGGCAAACGGTCCTGGAATGTGTGAGTAGTAGGTCGACTAGTTCGCCCGGTAGACACGAACCACGTTCCTAAGGAGACGACCACAAAGGACCCAACCGCCCAGTGAGACGCAACGAACGGGCCTATGAAGTCGATGGTGAGAACGTGCATGAGACCAGTGATGACTTGGCGCATACTGGCACTCATGGCCCGAATGAATCCTACACCAGCACCGCTCGCAATCCCGCTCAGCAGACTATTTCGCGCACAGGGTATCTCTCCGAGTCGCTGAAAGTCATCGACGACCGATATTCGCTAGCTTCACGTGTAGCTCAACCCATCACTCTGTGCAAAGATAAAGTCGAACCTTGAATGCAATCCATAGGTCTTGCCAGTAGTTTCCGGTCGTCTCTGTCTTGTATATCGGGCGCTGTGGACTTTCAGGAGGTTCTCTGTTTTCAGAGTGTCCACTCGAGGCAGAGTCAGTAGATGACATTATGTGCCCTTGCGTGGTGCCGTTTGAAAACCCGAACGCGTTTGTCCCCACGTGACACTCTGCTAGGCAAAGGCATATTCCATCACCCTAAGCTTGTGCGACCTCAAGTCTGTGAGCAAGAACGGCACAGAAAACAGTGAGGCTCGTATAATAACGCCTTATTAGACACCAGAACCGTGGTCAGACCAGTTTAAATGGGGGACAGTCTTTTTCAGCCAAAAATGTTTGTGCAAGGACTACAATTGAGTACGAGGAATAACTGACTTGGCTCAACCAGAAAATTACAAGCCCGGATTGGGACCTGGAGGGCGCAATATATGTACAGCCGGGTGAGCCGGGTGATGGGAATCTTTTGTCAAAAATAAAGAGCAATTCACCATTTGTCTGTCTGAAATTACTTGTGATGATAATATCTGGATTCTGACACGAGCCTTTCATGAGAGAAATCAAGTCATGGCGACTTCCCAAGGCGAACATGTGCTTGGTTCATGGCACGTTGTATGTCTGTTCTTGTGGATTCAGGAAAGCAGAACATCTCTACAATTTGAGGCATTTCCCCACGAGTGAGAAGCATTCCTTCGAATGATGTCTCTGTTCCAGATGTGGCCACCAATTTCCTATCGGGAACAATATCGCCGAATGTTGACGTATTTTCCGAGGACCTTGGTGAAGTGAATGACGCATATAATCTATCGAGCTCTAAGCTTGCTTTTGGTTCAATCAATCCCAGGTCTAGAAGGGACGATAGGTATTGCGAAGATCTATAAGCTGTGTTACAGAAAATCCCAAAAATTAGATCAAAATGCATCAAGGATAGTGCATGGGCATAGAGAGCTAACCTCTGTAGTGTGACCACGACCTCCAGACACAGAAAAAGAATGGAAAATTAGGTATCGCAGCTATGCATGGGAGGAAAGATTAGAGATTGCATTGATGCAAAACAAGATGTGCGCACGAATTAATGCAATCGGAAGTGTAAGAGGAGCAATTAGCATCCACAAGTAGAACCCCCTCCAATGTTGTGGTCCATGACTCATCAGAATGGTCTGCAGATGAACAAGAGGCGGATTCGAAGGACGATCTGCTCCAACCGAAAATAAGGAAGGTGGATAGATGAGTGGTATCTGTATGTGAAAAGGCCACTTAAACTCTCGATGTTGGAGCTGAAAGCTATGCGTACTTTTGCGAGAGTTGAGTGTGATCGACTCCTAACATCTTTATCATCATCGATTCCCCGTGCGTTGGCTCCAGTCGCGGGGACTGTGGGACCCAAGGATGGATCAATGTTTCTGAGGGCTATCTCCTCGAATTCTACTCGGTTAGTTACGCGTTCACCCAATTCGTAGGTCCATAGCTGCTCTGTGTGAATCACCCTTCTCAAAACGTTCGACACGAACACGCCCACCTTCCAGCTGCCTTTCGGCGCTTTTCCAAGACAAGACCATATATTCGTGGCTTTGTTTATCACACTATGGAGTACTTTTTGATGCCAGGGGAGGTCTTTCAGTCCACCACATCGCGAAACAAGGTCAAAGTGGTAAAAAACCAATAGGGTATTTGCGTTGGAATCAGACGATTTTAGTTTGAGATGTGAGGATATTTTGACCCTTGCTAGAGGAAGTGCGATGATGCGCATGGCGTGTGCTGCTGCCAATTGGGAATTCGTTCATTGTCTGCTGGTTAGCAAACACGTGACCCGAGTCCAACCTGTCCGAGACCTTGTCGTGCTGAACGACCACCGCCATGAATTCCCCTGATCCTGGCTCTCCCATATCCACCGATTCTTCCGGTTCACCACCCCCGGATGACTTTCAGTTTTCGAGTCGTGATCAGCAGCAGATCTTGAACGCTGCCGACGCTCGCTCGCTGAGTAACAACTCGTATCCGTTCTCTTCGACATCGGGCCCCTCAAAGCGGCGTCTTCCTGGAGGCTCTTCCTCGGACGGCCCGCAGCGTCGAGACCCGAAATCAAGGAGACGTGAGGACGCTTTTGGCTCGGCAAGCGGCCCAAGGAGAGTAGTCGAAGGGCAAGCTGGCCCCATCCCCGGACGCCCCTCCGGCCTGGGAGTCAACACATTTCAGTCGAGGGGCGACTACGCCTTGCGTAGGGACAAAGAAGAACTTATCGATTCGTCCCTAGTGGAGCAACTAAGGCAAGGTCAGCATCCGAGAGGTTTCAGTTATTCTTCTTCAGTACCCTCACCTCTTCGCTGATCAGATTTTGGAGATCCATTTCTGGAACATGGGTTGAAGCAATTCAGCTAATTTACATTGCATTGACTAAGCATAGTAGTGATTTTGATCAGTGAGTATCCTCCGTTGACCATTATCCTTCTCACCACTTCGCAGGCAGCTAGTAGTCTTTTTGGTCGTCCTATAGGGACATAAAACAAGTATGGTCAGCTTCTACGTCGAATCTAATGGCATGACAAGCTCCGATCTAGTGTGTTCAGTTTGAATTACCCAGTTGATTTTATTATGGGTACCATCAACGTGCAGAAATCATTTTACGGACTCCTATCTCGTTTGGGACGGTTGTGAGTCGGCGTGCCATAGTCAGCCCTGTACCCCGAGTTGTGAGCTGTCAGTGCTCCATGTTCGCAGCGGGACATGCCCTGCTCCTTATCTTGTTCCTTGGTCCATTAATTCAGTGCATACCAAAGAACTGATATGACCGCTTGCGCGTGCCTTCAGGTATCATCCTCATCCAGTGTTTGAAATTTGAAGGGTGTGCATGCACTAGAGATGATACACCTTCCTGCTTGGGCTGGATCTCGACTGGGCAAGTCAAGCGAGCGTGCAGTCGTCAACGTCAAATATGGGTCGGATCCTAGTCTCGTTAGCTGCCTAAACCAAACCCACAGTCGACCTCCCGAACTGTCTCCACTGGCGCCAAACTGCGCCAAACGACCCCACCAGAAGACCAAGTTATCATTGTGTCCATCGTGCGACTAACCACCAACACGGCCGTCGATTACAAGTGCCTTGCCACTTGTGTCGAATCTCCCGTAGTCCATCACGCCGAAATCATGATAATAAACAGCCAACCAGGTCGGTTTTTTCATGGAAAAACTAACAAGTCTTCGGCAAGGTAGGGTCCGACAAGTGGACTGAAGACCTCTGGATTCGCAGTCTCAACGGCAAATCAACATAGTCCAAGGACAAAGATCGCATTCATACTCCTCCACACGACCAGGTATCTACCAAGATCTTATACCAGGGTAGGATGATAGCGAATCGCGACCTTCATGGTACAAACGTAGGCCTGGGGAACAACAACAGAGCTGCTTAGTGAGTGAGGATTCCTACAATGTGATCCCCATCTTCTCGGAGATCGAATCTCGTGGAGGCGGGATCGACATGATTGCAAAACTCCTCGCAGCTCATCCTGAGGGATTGACCCTTGTGCCGGGGCAGTGCATGATCCCTTCGAACTCGACCTATGCAAACCCAATAAAGCGCGTTGAGGTAACCGAGGAGGTCGGCGATATCATGCTTCTACACCCGTTAATACACCATTCTGTGTCGAAGAATCACCTTCGGATGCCTAAGATCATCACAAACCCGCCTGTAGCGCTAAAAAAAAACTTTTTTAAAATTTCCACAGAGACAACCCAGGGATTACGGTTTGGTAGAGAAAAAGGCCATGAAGGTTCTTGCCAGGCGTTGACCAGCTTGATTAACAAATCACTTCTGATCGCCGTAAGTTGTGCCCGAGGGTGAGGATTCGACAAAAGATGTTGGAAGAAGAGAAGAGGCGACTTGTAGGGCTTGCCATGAAAGACGACAGTAAATATAAAACTCCATACGCAGTACTACATACTAGAATTTGGTAGAGCCCACAGCTTAGTAACGACCATGTACAAGCTTTTGACACGAACCACAGAATGTTGGTTTCTCTGTGGCACCAAAGCCCAAGGACATGTTCCTCGTAGTGGTTTATACATCCGAGCTCTCTCGGCGTGACGGTTCAATGATCAGGAGTACGTGCGAATGTGGTCTGCCTTCTAATAGCAGTTGGCCTTCCATTTGGCACAGGTTCTGGCTGGAATGTTTACCAGTGGGCTACAGAATGTCGTCGGTATGTCTCTCGTTTTGGGAGTGACCTCTTACGGGTTCGGCCTTGTTCCACTGTCCGTTCCACTCTCTAGTGAGTATCCAAGCGCGCAGCTACTCCGGGGAGACTGCCTAATAGACAAAACCTTAGAAAAGAAACTCGTCTTATTATCCAACCTGGGTACTGGGCTACTCATCGGAACTGCCCTTGGAGTAATCCTACCTGAGTGAGTTCTCGCAGCTCTGCTACTTGTTTCCTAACCATGATTGTCATTACAGGGGAATCGAGGAGTCCGTGGCTGATGTCGAGTTGGAACGGAGCCCATACTCCTTCATTGTTGGACTCCCAATCCTGCTAGGATTCGCTCTTATGTTTCTTTTGGAGGAATACGCGAGTTCCCATGAACAACTCCCAGCACACTCGTCAGCTTCGAATCAGCCAGGAGGATTGGTTTTCGATGTTAACCTAGAGGAACGAGGACGTCTCCCCAATCCGGAGAACCCGCCTCGATGCCATGCTGAAGCCAGTGCCCAGCGGTCCTATCCATTATCGCTTGGCCTAATCATACATGCACTCGTCGATGGGTATGCATTAGGTGTTTCTGCGTCCAATTCACGTTCTCCCAATCTGTCCCTCATCGTATTTCTTGCGGTCATTATTCACAAAGGTATGGTGTTTTGCTTTCGTTCTTTTGTTGGCTGACTACGCTTGTAATAGCACCAACTGCACTTGCCCTGACTACTGCACTCCTTGCAAACTCACTTTCCGTCATTGACTGCAAGAAGTACTTGTTGTACTTCAGCCTCGCAACACCAGTAAGCTCTATTCTGACGTATGGAGTCTACGCCTTCCACTCCGAGAAGAATCGTAGTGCCTGGTCGGGGGGTGCATTGCTCTTCAGCGTAAGATGTTTTACAAGGTACTCGGAGATCATCGTGTGTCTCAACCTTTGTAGGGAGGCACGTTTCTGTACGTGGCTTCTGTGATACAGCCCGTATCTAGCCGTGCCTCAGAGTCACCAGCAAGCGAGATCAAAAAGACAACCCGCAGTATAGTACTTGTGGGGGGCATGTTCTTTCCCGTGCTAGTTAGTTGGTTAGTGGGACATGGACACTGAGTAACAGGACGACAGAGTGCCGGGTGTAATTGACTGTAGTACCTCTATGCTTTTTGGCAAGTTGAAACACAGCAAGCCAGGTGGTCCGAGCTTCAAGCTTAGGATCAATGAAACTGGGAACGGACGGCTCTCGCGGACCAGGAGACCAGGTTTGTTGTGATTACCCTTCAACTATGTCATCCCCGGGAACAGACTCTGAAAGTGAAAGGGAGCCTACGCCTCCGCCGGTAAAGCGGGCTCGACCATCTGGGTCCCCAAGGACTGTGACTCGGAACACTGGGGCCCCGAATGTCAAGAACAATTCCATCATCCCCGCTACTAGTTTTACTTCTACCTCGCCAATAATGAACGATCACTCTAATTTGCCTCCACTCTCTGTTTCAATCCTAGGCGTCGAACCTCTGGACGAATTCATCAAGGAGGTTGCAGATTTCGTGCATCACATGGTCACTACTAGACCCATCATGGGGCCCGACGCAAAAGTGGAGGTCGAAGCCAAGCTTGGCATCCTCCGAGACCGAACCACTGGTAAAAGGATATCCATGCCAGTGCTAGTGGAAACGAGTGCGTAGTGAGACGCCGTCATAACTTTCGCGCGACGCTGATACCCCTACCCCTCAGTTTTGATCCCAGATGGGATTGACTTGCGCTTTGAGTCAAACATGTCCGCGGTTGGTGTCTACAGTATGTCTAGGGCGAGCGACTACGTGCACTCATCCCGCATATTCCAGATACAACACAAGCACTTCAATATGATGCTGAACGAGCTGCAACGTAGATCCTCCGAGCCATCGTACCCCGCATCTCCACTAGAGTATAAACACTTCAAGTTGGTAGACTCGTTTTATGCATCCGAAAATCCTCGTGATCGTGACAAGACTCGTGTCACCCGTGAAGAGAAGACTGGAACGGTCATTGAGGTCACAAAGAAAGTGAGATTGGGTGACTTGAACATATACTCCCCGAAGCGAGCAGCAGACTGGAGAGTTAGTGTTAGTTTGGAAATCCCGGGTAGGCTAGGCTTTTCTCTCACATCCACAGATGCTCATAACTACCAGTGAACCATCCCGTAGGTACACCGACACTCACGAGGAGAAAGGACAGAATATGCTACGCACATGAAGAATTCAATATCGACCTCACGCAGGTAATCTCCAACGCTGGCCCGAACGCTCCTGTAGGTGCAAAACCTTCATGACAACCTACCTGTCTTCACTCGTCTGTCCATCAGCCTGAGACACTACACGAATTAGAGGTGGAAATTACGCGATCTGCGTTACTACTGTCAACAGCTTCGAAGCGAGGGGACCCAAACGTGTCAGAACATGAACGGAACGCATTCGATGAATTGATCCGGTCGTTCGTGAACAACGCTAGAATTCTCGTCAAGAATGCTAGCGAAGGGTGGCAGTGAGCATAGCTATAGGGTAGGAGAGATAGTGCAAGCAAAAATATTAGCGAGGTCGTATATACAGGTGCCGTAGCGTAAGGAGTAAGCGCTCTAGTGAAAGCTCAGACACCAACGATTTCGACCAGGTCGCCATCTTCCAAATCCGCATCTCCGATTTGAGCTTCAGAGTCCATCCTGTCTCCATCAACAACCAGAGAGGGTGTGGACTTCTTTCCTGCTCCGCTCGCGGATGTAGAGTTGTCGGACAAGCCTGCCACTTTGAGGAACGCTTTTACAATCGCGCCACAGGTAGTAGTCGAGCGAACGCTGAGAGGAAAGGCCTTGTCTTTAGTGGCTGCAGACCGAAGTACAAGCTTGATCGTATCCTCGCATTCACCATCCGAATCAACATCAGACTCTGGCACTATAGATGAGGAGCGGCTTGAAGGGTGAGATGGAGATGGCAGCTGGCCACTTTTCTGCGCGCGAGCATACTCGGCTGCGTGTTTATCACATGCCTCTACATCCACCAATTAGTGAAGTTGGCAATCTTGAATGTCGCATACGGACCCAACTCTCCTTCTGCCCACATGTGGAGGCTGTGAGGCGTCCCTGAAGCAAAGACACGTCTGTGGTCATGACTGATCACCAGTTGATCTGCCATGACCCCAGCTAGGTCGGCGACTCCATCAAATAACTCGCGAAACGTGTCGTGCTGGGTCAGCGTCAATTTGCAACCGGATCATGAGCGAATGGAGAACGCACTCGTCTCAAGTTAAACGTCCAACATTGCTCTTTAGCCGAAGGGTTCAGTGGGTGTGGGTGCCAGCGAACCTTGATACTGACGATTTCCGGCCCACCTGCGCGTCCCAAGTCAATGTATGCGTGTTTCACTTGTTGCCTGACTGCTTCAGCAATCTTGGCGAGTTCCGGGTTCAAATCTATCGTGTCGGATGAATCATCCGGAAAGAGAACAGGTGATGGTGAACGAGGTTGGAATGAGAGAGCTTGTCTGAAATTTCAGTGTAGGAAACAGTTTGCGATGAAATGAAGAGGTACAAACCTGACAAGGTTCATTGCATTTGCACGCTGCTGCGCAGTCAGTGCTGGGGGCGGTGTGATCGATCTGGAGCGGCTCTTCTGCCGTTTACGCTTGTTGGGAGATGCATTCACCGCGGTGTTCTTGTCTGTATGTTCAATAATTTGGACATCATCGTCCTCACTGCCTGAAGGGAGGCTGGACGAAACAAGTCAGGACACAGGAAGGATCATAATCTCGATTATAGCCCTGGGGACCTCGTCACACACAGGTGCGACGAGTAAGACTCAGCTAGGGGAACCCAAGACAGAATAGATTTGCATTAGGGTTCATAGACGTACGCTCTAGCTACATCCGTGGGCTGCCAGCGTGGGCGGCGATTTTGCTTGGTCGGCCTCTTCTTCTTCCGTGGATTGGAAGATGACGCATCATCCAGGTCCCAATCATCATCTGACATTACGAATGGTGTTGCCTCTGGAAGGAGGTGAACATGATTAGGGGAGAGACACGGTAAGGCTCACTTGCGGCAGACTCTTCGAGCTGTCTCCATTGCTGGGCTGTTCTTCCCCTGTTCCTGCGAAAGAGATCGTCCTCATCGTTGATCGTGTTAACGGTCGATGTTTCGCTGCTGACCGCCGGTTGTTTCGACACCAGACGCGGTCGTGGTCGCGGGCGCGCTGGCTGCGCCATCTACTAATGAGAGTAGTCGTGGGAATTTTGATTTGCGCGGTCTTTCACGTTGTCACACCCCGAGTCACATCACGCTTCTCCATGTCAGACAAGGTCGTCTTCAAGAGATCTACCTCTCGTCCAGCTCAGCGCGCGAGGGAGGTCGACGTCGACAGCGGCGAACCGTCGACAACAGAAACGCCCACTTCTATTGCATCGAGGATCAAATCAAAGGCAAAGCGTGCACAACCCAAGTCTCGACTCAGCTTTGGCGTTGACGACGAAGTAAGCCTATTGCGATTCACCTCGGACCTATCATGACGTGTCGTGTGTGAGGCCGCCGAGGAACCCTCGTTTCAGATTAAGAAATCAAGTCTCAGCCGCAAACTCACTCTTGGCACTCATCCAGCGTGCGTGCTGACTGACCACTGATGTCAGTCTGCGTGCTCACTCTTCGTCTCAAGTTCACTACCCGCAACCTTGGATCAGGCCACTATCAGCACTCATTACAATGGTGCACCTGTCTATAATCACGCTTATCTCTCAGAACTTCGAGCCAGCACACACTCCGCACGACCACCTACCAACAATGATGTTTACGAGGCGGGTGTGTCCTTGAACATATATCAGAGCACCTCTGACTTTGTAGGGGACTCGGGTAATTCATATCCTCCTCCTTGGAATCGCGCTCTAACATTGCATTAGAGGCTCTCGAGACCGCGATCCCTTCCCAATCAAGAATTGCGGCTGCGAAGGAACGACGAGAACGTCTACGCGCCGGGACTGCAGAACAAGACTATGTTTCCCTGTCAGTTATGAAGCGGGCGGACATACCGCAAGGCCCTCATCCTGAAAGCCGCTTGATGCGAGAAGAGGATGAGGTAGGAGAAGGCGAAGATGGTAGGTAAGATCTCTGCTCCATGACTCCATTTCTGTTCATTCGTGTTGTTTAGAGTATGCGGAGTACACTAGCGCACAAGAGAGGGTTGCGTTAGGGAAAAATGCGCGTAAAGTGGAGGCAACGAAACTCAGAGACTCCATGAAGGAAATGATTACTGAAGTGTAGGTGCTTCCCTCTTCCCCGTATCTTGATTTCACCCCATACATCAGAGTGGATGAAGATGATGAAACTCTCGAGTGGGAGCGAGAGCAACTCCGAAGGGGAAACCATGGCCTTGCGAGGGCCTCGGAACTGGGCCCAACCAAGCAGATCTACAAGCCTGCCCTAAGTATGTCAATTACGCATCCATTTGTACATCCACTTACGCCTCCCCAGTTCCACTCACAATAGATATACCTGATCTTGAACCAGCTGTTGAACGATTCCAACGATCACTGGTCTCGCTATCTGATTCGCATTCCCTGGGCACTAACGCAATTGCATCCCTCGCGGGACAGTGTGTTGAACTCGACGCCCGAGAGACAGAACTTCGTTCAATGATTGAGGCAGCAGAGTTGAAAAGGGGCTGGTTTACGGAATTCAAGGACTGGGTGGAGAGCGTAGCCACGTTTCTCGATGAAAAGGTCCCGTTATCTCTCTCAATGGGTGACAATGCTGACCTGACATTTACAGTTTCCCAGGCTTGAGAAACTCGAAGAAGAACATCTTTCGATACTGAAAGAGCGAATGGGGATGATCACGCGGCGGCGTAATGCTGACGACGAAGACGACCTCTCTGCTGTGTTTGGCACAGTTCCTAAACCCCTTGCCGAGTTGGGTGTGGCCGATGGATCGCACTACGCACTACCTGCATCAAATTCTACCGTTCTGAGAAGGGAACGGCGGGCAGCTAGGGAAGCAAGACGCGCTCATCGATGGTCCGGAAAGATACGGCCAGATGCTGATGGTCATGAAGAAGGGTATTCGACCGATTCGTCACTGGCTCAGTCTGACGTTCTCGACTATCAGCAAGCCCTGGAAAGGATCGCAGCAGACAGTGAAGATATACTATCCGATGTTCGGTCTGTGGAATTCAAGGATCCGAACCGTGGCCTTGCACAATGGTTCGGCAGATGGCGCGAACGTTATGCTGATAGTTATATTGGTGCCTGGGGCGGTCTTGGGCTAATAGGGGCTTGGGAGTTTTGGGCACGACTGGAACTTTTGGGGTGGAATCCGTTCGAGGCATGTTTATTGTCGCCTTCTGGCATGAATTCTGACACCTTGTGACAGACTGAGGAAAGTCTGGACCAATTTGCCTGGTATTCATCCTTACATCAATATTCTCGGTCTCCGGACAGGAGTGAAAAAAGTGGTGAACCAGAACTTGGTCCAGACGGTGACATCGTTTCATCGATGATTTCGACCGCCGTCGTCCCTCGCCTTTGCAGCATGCTAGAGGTGGGAGCCCTTGACCCTTATTCTGCGAGGAATGTCTACAGGATGATTGATCTGGCCGAACAAGTAGAAGCTTCTATTGGAACGGAGAGTAACAAATTTCAGGTGCTGTGCTGCCCTTGGCGACCACTAGCCGGTGGATTCCTAACATGACATGAATATCTAGATGATTTTGAAATCTGTGTATGCCATTTTCGACAGCGCTGCCTCCAACGCGGAGCGTCTCCTAACCCCTTTCGTCAAGTTGAATCAACCCCCCTTTGACCTGCAGGCAGTACCCGCCCGACAGCGATTACTCGCTCGGGCTGTGAAACTTCTAGAGAACATGTTACGATGGCGCAAGTATGTTCGTGACAGGCAGCCCATTGAAATACTTTGTACGCGGCTTGTAAACAACTTTATCCTTCCAATCGCTGAGAGTGGTTGGGAGGTTGGGGGTGAAGGAAAAGTTCGACAGGTAACCAACTGAACCCATCTAGAATCTCGTGGACAAGCGTAACTTTGTGTTTTTAGGTGATAGCCGTCCTACCATCGGAGCTAACAAGTTCCATAAGAGCAACGTTGACTACGTTCACCTAATCGCTACAATTTATTCGCTTTCTTGACACCCGACATTTTTGGGTACTACTTCGCTAGAGCCATCACCCATGCCGAGTCTTTGTTAAGCCGAACACGATGATAATGAGTGGTCTTGCCACCGTCCACATTATCACCGCTGGCCGCTCGGGAGATCAATATGAAGCCTCAATGACCAACTGTGTTTAACCCTTTTGGTTACTTTTCTCCTCAGTGTCTCCGCATGGTTGGTTCGTTCCGCTGTCAGATATCCCAATCAAGAAATATTCCTTTCACGACGTTTACGCGACTTACGTTTTGGCACTCTCAGGCCGGTCATGTTACTCGAAGATCCGGGCTTCTCACTACTCAGACTTATCGATCTAAATAACGTGATAACGTGTCTCAAAATTTCTTCCCTTGTCCTAGAGAACTTAGCCTGAGATTGCCAGTGATCCAAATCTCGTGTTAACCTATCCGATATCCGGTTGTTCATTCACGCCAGCAGCTGGTCCAGCTGGTCACGGATTTTCCCGTCGGTTGCAGGTGGGATAATTGCGGCGTATTCATAGCGCCTATTGTACCTTGGCGCTGCCTCGAGGAAGAGTTCGTGAATTCTCAAACCTCCGCCATACGTCACATGTTTGCTACTCAAGCATTGCACAGGTCGCAGCATCAATGAAACACCGTAAGTTAGGGCTGTTCCAAAAGAACGCGTTCAGAGTGGCCGCCGAGTTCCGGGCAATTTGGTCATGTCAGGAATACAATGTGGCCGGCTGGCTAGCTCCGTTCTACCATCTCCAGACCGTTATCGCCGCGGCTTATTTCCCAAGCATCGCGATATCAACCGCCCAAACCTTGGACACTGAATCCAGCTCGTCTCGCTCCGCTTGGCACTTGCGTCTCGCCTGAGGCCCGATGTGGTCAATACCGTGGTTTGCTGACGTTTGCCAATTACGCAGGTGATGGCCTGGTTCGTCCACTGTGATCATCAAGCCTCATTTCCGCCATGCGCATTCTTTTGCGTGTCATTGAAACGGGTTCTTTCAGGAACTGTCCCATTCGTAAAGCGTGCGGAAGTGCAGATCGTCTAGATCATCCACGGTTTCGGTAGGAGTGGTATCCGAATGCTTCAATGGGTATATTGTGCGGGTTCCTGGTATAAAAAGACTCGGGGTTATGTTACAACAGGTCAGACCGCTCTTCCCTCCCTTGATCGTTCCTCTTAACGACATGTCCAAAGTGGATCCGGATCCAAACCAATTTGTTGCTTTGGCTGATTGTGAACGCTGTTGGCGGTATCCTAACTGGTGGTCCAGGATCAGGTTGGTCAAGCTTTCGACCTCCCGTAACTCTCCTCATGCCTCTCACCAGGGAGTATGTACGAGAGCCAGCTGCTGAATTCCTCGGAACCATGGTTCTTGTTATCTTCGGTTGTGGTAGTAATTGTCAAGTCGTCCTATCGTCCAGCACCGCCGTTTCCTCTAGTCCCAAGGGGGTCAGTTCTGACAACCATAGGTCAAATTTTCAAACATTGACACGTTAATGACAGGAATATCTGTCTACCAGTTTTGGTTGGGCTATTGGTAGAAATTTCACTACTTTGCAGACAGCGCGTCTAACATCTGACAGGCGTGACCATGGGCGTATGGATCTCTTGTGGAATTTCTGGTGGCCACGTGAACCCAGCAGTGCGTTAAGCTTTGGGAGTTCTACTGTATCGTGTACTCATCTTTCACTAGGTTACTCTCGCCATGGCATCTTTCCGAGGCTTTCCTTGGAAGAAAGTTCCCTTTTATGCCCTAGCTCAGCTTCTTGGAGGTATTTGTGGTGCTGGTATTGTTTACGCCAATTATTACCATGCCATCAACCTCTATGAGGGTGGGCCAGGCATCCGAACCATCTCAGGCACTGGTGACCTGTTTGGGACCTATGCGGTGTGTTCTGCGAAGTCACTACCAAAAATTTAGGCTAAACATGATTGCAGGCGAATTACGTGACTGCAGTCTCTGCCTTTTTTTCTGAGGTCCGTTAGGTTTTGCTTGATGCATCTTGCATGAGTTCACACGCATTTAGTTTTTGGGATCCGCTATGTTGATTATCGGGATCATGGCCGTAACGGACAAGCGAAATAGCCCACCTCCTCCGGGTCTCGTACCTTTGGCGATATTCATCATCTTCCTTGGAATTGGGATCGCCCTTGGCATGGAAACCGGGTTTGCTGTTAATCCCGCCCGTGATCTTGGTCCGCGCATTTTGACGGCCATGGTCGGCTACGGAAAAGCTGGTATGTGCTTCGTACTTTTAATCAACAGTGTGTTTCATTTCCCCTAGTATTTGACTTCAGGCATCAATATTGGATTTGGTGCCCAATATTCGGCCCTATATTGGGTATGCAAGTGGGAGCTTTGGTCTACGATACTCTGGTCTACACGGGCTCTGACAGCCCCGTCAACAGGCCGTATGTTTGGTGGCTACGTGTTGTAGTTTTCCTGCTGACATAAATTTTTACAGGGATCTCGAGGCAGAAAAAAGGCACATTGAAGGCTGTGGCCATCACAAAAATGGTGCCATGCGCGGGGACGAGGTTGATGTAGTTTGATGCTTGTCTGATTTCTTTCACGGGTCTCATGATCATGTTGCGACACAAGGTCACATGGAGCTAGCATCCAGCCTTTGACGAACTCGAATTACTTGTACCAGTACTTAGTGGATCAAGGACTGGTTACAAGCTATCTTGAATTCTTTTTCGGCCGCTGCGACTTTGAGCGCCGTCGCCATGACTTTTCTCAGGGTGACTCTTGTACCTCTAGTTGCTGGGTCGTCGATTAGTATTTCAACACCTTTCTGACCGGTAGTACTGTGCGTAAGGTTTCAACTTGAACCTCTTGTGTTTGGAGATTCGAAACGACTTCTACTGTTGGCATCCCATTCAATCATCACAGGTGCCGGTGGGACTCTTGTCGAATCACCAACTGTAGCCAGCATGACACACGATCCTAGTAAGCCCAATGCCCGAAACGCGCACAGTGGTGCGCTGAGAAGGCCGGGCATGCACCTCGCAATGATCCTCATGTTTCCAATTCTATTGAAGTTGCGACCGAACGAAACGAACCTGCACCGGTGCCCGCCGTATGTTGGTAACTCTTGGCGTGGGCCGTAACCTCGAGTGGTGAGCTATAAAGCGTTCTGACGTGTGGGCAGGGAGAGACGAATCAGCTCTACTACAATGCGTCACGACACTGTCGACGAAAAGCCTGTAGTACCCCGTCCCGAGAGTGGGTGTATTCATGATCAAGAGTCTTTGAACATGCACCCTCTGGGTGAGCCTTCCAAGCTTCCTCCGAATAAGTGGTCCCGAATAAGGTGAAGCATTGAGCTTGAATCGATTCGTTTTGAAGCATTCCCTGATCACTCGGCCATAGGTCCCGGCTTCGAGAGCCTTTTGCAGAGTTTCTCGGAACTCTCATCCTGGTCCTGTTCGGGAACAGTGCTAATTGCCAGGCTTTCCTTTCGGCGAATTCCAATGTCGTCTCTTCCTCTCGAGGAGTAAGCAATCATTTATCCACCGTTGACCAACGTGGAAGTCTCATATCGTTCCAAGAGCTACCTTTCGCTCAACTTTGGCTGGGCAGTAGGTCTGTGACTCGGTGCATTCCATACATCTATCCAACCACCCTCCCCCAGGTGTCGCAGCCGGTGCATGGGTATGTGCCGGTATATCGGGGGGTCACATCAATCCTGCGGTACCGAGCCACTTCGCAAGGCATCGACCATGCTCTGATCTGTTGACAGGTTACTGTCGCCCTGGCTACCTTTCGAGGATTCCCCTGGAAGAAAGTTCCAGTCTACGTCCTCGCACAAATTCTTGGAGGTATATGTGGCGCAGGAATCACATATGCAGATTACTTCCATGCAATCAACGTCGTTGAAGGCGGACCAACTCGCAGAACTATCACCAAAACAGGAGACCTGTTTGCAGCCTACCCTGTGCGAATTACATCGTGATAATTGCAAGAATTGAAAACTGATAATTCACCCGACAGCTAGATATCCTCACTCCAGTGTCGTGCTTCTTTGATGAGGTGTGTATGTCTGCTTTGAAGATGTCCTCCTACATTTACAATGCAACAAGTTCATGGCGACTGCTGTACTGATGATCACTGTGCTCGCGGTGACGGATAAGAGGAACGGACCGTCGCCTGCCGGCCTGCTTCCCTTGGCGTTATTCATCATCGTTCTTGGTATCGGCGTTGCGATGGGAATGAACACGAGTTACGCCGTAAACCCTGCACGAGACTTGGGTCCACGGATCCTTACGGCGATGGTTGGTTACGGGGTTCAAGGTGAGCACCGTGGGGCCGGGCGATGAGGTTGCTTCTTGCTGATGCTCGCATTCCATCAGTATTCAATTTCCGGAACCAGTACTGGTTATGGTGCCCCCTTCTTGGACCAGTTCTTGGTGCACTTTTTGGTACTTTGACATATGATCTTTTGATCTACACGGGCGGCGATAGCATCGTCAATAAATCGTGGGTGCTGCGTTACTTCTTGAGTAGATTTGTGGGCGGTGACTGATGGACATGCACAGGTACGCACGGGGTGTGAAAAACCCTGATGCGTTACCGCAGCGATGGGAAAATCCCAACGCTGATGCGTCATATGGCTAATCGTCTCAAGACCTCCTGACTTGATAGCTCACCGTGTTTAGGGTAACGGCCACGTTTTACATTGTGCTTCTTTGACATGGGTAACCGCTTTGAAAGCGGGGTGATATTCATGCCCTTGTTGCACCCTCGTCGTTAGTGTGGCTTGCTCGTCCAGTACGTCTTCTCTTGGCCGTTGTTTTTCTCTCTCTCTCTGTGTTCCTTGGCGTCGTTGTGATCTTGTGCGCTCTCTGGCTATTCATGAAGTATGTACATTCCCAAAATCCGTCGACAGGTTAGGTCATTGCAATACACTGGTGGGTTTCTCGTGTAGATGCCCCAACGGCCATCGCAAAAGCAAGGCCCGCCTTTTGTGTATACCTCAGCGAAACAGTCTTTGCCAACGACATGTCCATGTCCATTCGCGGATCTATGGAAACAACCTCATACACCCCAAAGTTCCGTGAATCAGACATACAACAGACAAGAAAAAAAAAGAAAAGAAAGATGTTGCCACCTAGCCAGCAGATGAGTGGCTGCCCCCGGATCGTTACCATCGTCGTGCCAACCGGCCGATCGCCCAAACAAGAGCGCCCACGCAGGTCGGGATCAGAACGACCCACATGACGATGTCCCATAGTATACGTTTGCCGAGTCGCCTGCGCTGGAGGAGTCGCTCCTTGCGCTGAAGAAGTGGATCGCGAGATGGGGATGGCGAGCGTCTGGAAACAGAGGAGCGTGGCGTGCCCGGGACTGAGGGTGGTGCCTGTGGTACGACGATCGAGAGAGGTCGGTGGAAGTAATGGATGGCGATGTGTGCCAAGGCTAAGGATCCGACTTGGTATTCCGTCTCAAGAGAGGGGAGAAAGGGGACATACCGGGTAGGAGGAAGGACCCGAAAACGGCTAGAAAGAGCACGAGATCGTTCAAGATATGTGCGACATTCGGAGGGACCAGGTTGAGCGCGAAGATGATTGCAGTAATGAGGGAGAGTGCTAGATCGGTTCGAATGAACCGATATGCCGCACCATGGAAGGGGGTCGAGGTTATTGACACGACAACGGACGGGATGGACAGGACGAGGGTAGCAATGCGCAAGCTGAGTACAAGGTTATTCGAAAATGCGACAGCAGGCTTGCATCGCAAGTCAGAACACGTTGACTTGCTTATCAGTTGGACTTACTGGAGCGCGACGCGACGCGACTATGACCGCTAGGGGAAGCAAGAGCAACGTTCCCAGCATGGCCGATAACACGTTCAATAGCTGAAACAATCCCGCTCTTGTATCCCTGGATGCAGGAGAAGCCGATGAACTTCCCGCCATCAAAGAAGCGGACAAGGGAATCGTCATGGCAGTGGTACATGCGAAAGCAAAAGTACCTGTAAAACACAACATATGAGAGAATGCAGACGGAAAGCGATGCAGAAACAGAACTGATTTCGTTCCACAGCACTCCTCGCTGGGTCGCGTCGAGACTTGGTGGCGAAGGTCTAAGCGTAGCATGGGAGCGAAATACCGCGACCAGCCACGCCAAATACGAGGCTACGGAGAGAGCAGTCGTGTATATGATAGATTTGGAGGCCATAGACCTAGGGAGCGACAGTACGAATACCGCGACAGATAGCGCGACTGAAACATTAAGGCGGGAAAGCGACGGGAACGATTTGGGAAATTTGAGGAGGAGGGCACAGTCTACGGAATCTTTACAAGGGAAAATGAAAAGACGGGTCCATAACATTGAAGACAAACCAACCTCGCAAGTACATTGCGGCGAGCAAAAGTCTGAACGCGCCACTGAAGATGGTAAAGATATAGCGCGTCAAGCGATGCTTCCTGGTTCTATGACGACGCCGTGCAAACATATGAATGAAGACGTCTTCCGTGGATGATCTGCGCAGGTAGCGACCTAGAAGGAACCATATTTGACGACAGAAGGCGGAGAAGGAGGCAGCGACGACAAGTCCAGTGAGGCCGTATGCAAGTGAGGCGTTCCAGATATCGGAAGCGTACATGGCGCCGAGCCTGAGATAGGGGGAGAAGAGGTATAAGAAGACGACGGAAGGTGTGAGTGGCAGGATGGGTAGTTGGTTGATGCCTGGCAAGAACTGGTCGTCCTCGCCGTCGTCTTCATCGTCCGTGCTGGGGTATTCTTCGAATGGATCTGGATCGTCTGTGTTGGGCAAGAGTACGAGACGGGACGTTGAGTCTGTTGCAGGTAAAGTAACGCTAGGAGGAGTCGGGTCGAGGTTGGACATGGCCAAGGCGAGTTACTGCCACGACTTCCGAGTCGCCGGCCCTTCTTGTCTTTTGTTCATCGACCATGGACGAGTCGACCCATCGCACACAACGACGACGACCAACAATCGCAAAGGAATGGCAGCTGGCCGTTCTCAAAAAACTACAGTCAGAGTCAGGAAACCCTACTGAAGCACAACGCTCGGCGGCTGCGGTGGAAACTGGCCTGTGTGTAGCGCGCGAGACGGGCTTTTCAAGCTTACCCCTCTCCTCTTTCTAGGGACGAAAAGTGGGTCAAGAGCTGGTTCACCCGCCAACGATTGAAGGATGCCACTCGTAACAAGAAGAGCCATCTGGCGGGACACTCTGCGACCGTCTCGAGATTCAAGTTGCAACTAACCCAGGACAACTTCAAGTCCTCGCGTAGATCGACCTCGACGCCAATTCCCTCTCCGGCCTGTCTGGAATCACCGTCACCGTCGACCGTAACTACGACTCATTCACAGCATGGCGTCTCTCCAACGCTCGTCCCGGCGCACACCTCCACGATGCCAACGTACTCCAGGGATCCGCTCTGCAATCGTTACCCAGACTTTTCTCAATTCTTTCGCCCCCAAGTCTGTGAACGATTCCACATCTTCGAGTTGGCGCCATCGAGCAACAATCACAATCATGTTTCGAACGTGGGACGACACACTTCTCTGCGTTTCCAGGGTTTCTTAGACCCCCTTCACCCCTTCATCGACACAAGACCCTTGGCGAGTTTACCACCCTGTCCGGTCGCATTCTCGATGAGGGCCATGGATCTCCTAAGCCACTCTTCGGTCACCCGGTATCCTGCCTTTCCTGTTCCGGAGTTGGAATAGAACCCGACGCGCATGTTTCACTTTCATCGTTGTTCTGTAAAGTAGACATATTCTTTTTATTTTTACCCGCCCCAAGCATCCTGCATGGGATATCCCGACCGATGACCCAGACTGTACTTGTATAGTTCAAAGCCAGATGCAGCCCAGAGATACGTTCTCTCGTCCTCCTCGATGACTTGGAGTGCTGCGACACGGTGCTCAAAGGGGTGTTGAAACGCGCTTTGGCGAGTTGCGTCCGTTGGTCTCGGATCGAGTGGAGGTCCGCCTGCTGCGAGGGACCAGATTCGGATCCGGTTGTCTTGGCCGGCCGCGAAGAGAAATTTTTCGTGCGGATCAGTTACCAGTGGCTGAAAGCGGCGGATCGCTGAAAATTGAATGGCAGGCGAGACGTTGGAAACCACTGACCAAGCGGATGGTGTAAGCGTTAAAGTTGCCAGTGAAACTCATCCATGGCGTTTGAATAGGAAAGCGCAGATCGAATGCTGATATCTGAATTCGCCCGTGAGTTGTTCCACGAACCACCACACTAGAAGCGGGAGGACGTACGGTACCGTCCATGAAGCTTGCGAGAAGATTGTGGTGATGTAGGTGCACGAGGCCTGTGACTGAGCTCGTGGGGCGAGACACGCAGCTGAAGAGAAGACGCCGCGACCGTTCGATACGGGTGTCGAAATGAATGATAGCGCCGTTACGGAGGCCGGCATAGAGAGCGTTCTGTGCATGCCGTCAGACACGTTGGTGGGCAGAAACGGAACACGCAGACTTCGCGTTGGACGAGTGCAAACACGTCGCTTTGGGCGGGAAGACGGTGCAACGAAGTGCTGACTGCGATGTCGTCGATGAGGACGACCTGCTTGTTCGCCCCTGAGGGGAGAGTGAGTGACGGAGCAGAAAGAACGGGGGATGGTGTACCAAGGACGAGACGCGATCCATGTAGATCTGACGTCCACACATCGTGGACTATGCGGCCGTCCATCTTAGAGACGTGGATGCTGAGTCCGGTGAGCAAGAGAATGGAAAAGACCAGGCGGGCTCTCACCCGTGCGTGGGGGAATCGAGGGGGAGGTAGAGGATTCTACACTCCGGGCCAAAGGAAGTGGCACTAGAATACCTCAGCGCGAGGAGAAACGAGGGAACGGACGACGGACACGCATGCTGTGGGAGATGTGACTATGGACGAGACCTGAAAGAAGGATGTATAGAACGAGATAGATGGGGACAAGTGGATGAACACACCTGGGAGGAGAGGTGATACTGAGGCTGCCAACCATCACCGGCGTCCGAGAAGAACCAACCGGAGGTATCACCGACAAAGGACCACGCGTGTCCGTTGTGAGAGACGGTCTATTGGCAGGGTGAGCACAGAAAGAGAGAGAAAAGGCGAGAACGAACGCGAAAGGCAGAGACGAGGTCATGAAGGGGAATGTTACGACGGTCGACCTTGTCTGTGAGGGCGACTTGCGAGGCACGTATCTGACTGGTAACTGTCTCGGTCAGGACGAGGACGAGGACGACAAAAAGGTTACTGGAGCAGGGCATCCTTGTGAACGGAACGAGCGACTGAACGGAGTCGTGCTAGTGCGCGATACGGACACACCGTCGGGGCGTACTTGAAGTCGAGGACGTGCGTAGTGCTCCTCGTCGTCGTCGTCGTCGTCGTCGTCGAAAAGTAACGATTTCTAGCGTCGTCCCAGCGGAGAGTTGTGTTCCCACCTAGCTTGACCATGGACGACGAGGAGGCAGTGGTGATCCCGCTCGACGACGACCCGTTTGCCTCGTCGACGCCGCCGCCACGCCCCAGATCGTCTGGTCATGGCCAACGTCGTCCAGCACATACAAGGCCTGCGTTCGCGCCGCGACCTTCTCTGCCTTCCTTGCACACGCTCGCTCAGATGAACATGACCATCCCCGGAAGATCAAAGGTACTGTAGCCATTCTTTCACCGCACTACCATCATGATATAACGTTTACTATGCAGATTCGAAAGGGCACGCCTGGCGCAGGTCTCCCTCACGAACCGTGGAACATGGACTTGAGTCCTTTCTCTGAGCCCCTTCAAACTCGAGCTCATCCTCGAACATGTTTCAACTTCTCTCAGGTACATAGCGACGATGCCGACATGGACTCACTTCCTTCTCAACCCTCTTCGTCCGCTTTCTCACCTACCGTACTCACCTCTTCCTCTTCCTCTTCTCCGGACATAAATACCCCAACGGACACCATGAACAGCCACTCCTCTACCACCGACAATATCGACCATGTCGTCCCTGACGAAGACGATCCTCTCAGTTATCATTCAGATTTTGACTATTATACCCAATCATTCTCTGATCTCTCCGATTCAGAATCAGACCGCGATACCTCCACAGCCCCAGCCGCCGTCACCCCACATTGCTCCCTAATTTACGACCCTCTCCTTCCCTGCCACAATCACTCACCCAACGACTCCATGCCCCCTCCTCATCATCCACAGTCTGTCACACACCCCAAAACACTCGACCTCCCACACGTTGCTCACCCGTGGCGTGGCGTGCCTATCTCCCCCCGTGGCCGCCAAGACGACGGTAGGCGTCGACCCGACGACCGCCATCCCACCTCCACCCACACCGGCGACCGCTCCCGTGGCAACGACAACCCCCGTCATGGTAAATCTTCCTCTTCACCCTCCAGTACCTCAGACTATACGTCATCTTCGGACGATGACGCCGACGGCATCACAGTTTATTACAGTCTCGACGGCATGTCGAATGGCCCTCCCTCACGTCCACACTCGCGCACCCGTTCTCGTCATTCAAAGGCTGGCGGCGGGTCAGACGACGACGTTCCCCTCGCGCAACGCGTGCCAACCGCCCTGTCCGCTCAGAGGTCAATTCGAAAGCAGCTCCACGACGAACGCCAGCAGCGAAGACTGGACCGAGCAAAGAGCTCTCGGAAATCCCCAGTTCCACCCTTGCCTTTTCCTCAGACAGACCTCGTTCCCCCATCGGCCGCTCCAACAAGATTTAGAAAACGATCCGTGTCTGCTGCACCCGCACCCGTCGCCGTTCCGCGAACCCTCCCGATGGAGGCTTTTCCAGCAGAGGACTTGACCAGGAAACTCATGAACCTCCAGGCTTCTTACCGTCCACCACCTCCGACGGCTTCCTTTCCGTATGAGAGTTCCATGCCTCCCACCATTTCTACTCGAGTGCCTGGTCATGCAAGCGCCCTCTCTCGCAGTTCATCTCGAGGCAGGCACACAGACCATGCAACCTATTTGCAACAAAAATCCCCCAGAATTCCCGAACCATCCACACAAGATCGGCCTCTGAGGTCAATGCGCTCTTTCCATCGACCTGACGGGAGGAATCCGGAAACGCCACGGCCACCCAACGATCAAACGTCTGCTCCACGACTAGGACGCAGTACGACGGCCGCCGCTTCTAGTCGCCCAGCGCGCGTTGGACACGAAACTCCTTTAGTTGGACACGAGCAGCCCGCCAGGCCGGGTCGTGTCGCCGAGCATGGTCGAAGGCCATCCGCAGGCATTCCTCGGTCTTCCGTCGACAGAGAAAATGACATTGCACAACGAGTGGTTCAACGGCCCCCGGTCCCTCCAGTCCCGATCGTGGACTCCACACCACCCCATCAGATGTCCAGGGGGCCTGTGGTACAACAAAGGATCTTCATCGGGGACATGCAACGATTTAACTTGGTAGAAATCACGCCTGTCACCAATGCAGGGGACGTCATAGACACGGTGGCAACCCAGGGCATGGTAGATAGATCGGGATCATGGATGGTCTTCGAGATGGCACAAGATTATGGCATGGGTACGAGCTTCTCATTTAGCCTTTGTCCTTCGCACTGAGATCACGGTGGTTGCAGAGCGGCCCATACGAGATTATGAGCTCCTAGCCGATGTATCCGCATCATGGAACAAAGACAAGTTATTAAATGCTTTCGTTATCAAGCAAACACCCCTAGCGGAATTATTGAGCCGTTCTGTCAGTCAATTCACGCAGCCATCCAAGAAACTGCTTACTGATTTCACACAGGCTCTACCCACTAGTTCACCTACTCATCGCGGCTGGGTCGAATGGGAGAGCAAACGGGGAAAGTGGAGCAAGCGCTGGATGGAACTTCGTGAACACGGCCTGTGGCTATCGAAGCGGGAAACGGTATTGGTTTCATATTGTCGAGCTGATATGCGTTGCTCATCCGGGCTCTTAGGGCAAGGACGAAGTCTTTTTGTGCTCACTGTCAAGTTTTGACGCTTACTTGGTGACGCGGCGACACAAATCACCAAAGGTCTTTATGTTTGCCGTCAAATCCACAGACCATCCCTCGTTGTTTGAAAACGTTGCGGACTATCTTCATACATTCTCTTGTAATCCCAAGGACGGCGAAAAGTGGGTGCAGGCCATCCTTGTCGCTCGTGTAAGCAAATTAGGTGCCATTTCGTTCGTCCGAGGTGCTCATCCTTCCTAGTCGTACGTTCTCTATCAAGAGCGTAATGTGCTCTTTGCCAAAACTGGGGAGGTACTCTCCCAAGCAAAACCTCTCACCCGTTCCCGGACAAGGAAACAGTCCGTATCCGCCCGTCCTGCACAACCTCTAGTCAATGTACCACCTCCCTTCAGTCAAGCATCAACCGCCAATATCGCGTTTGAACCTGGCTCCCTTTTGGCTAAACGAAAGGGAGACGTACAGCTGTAAAGCGCTGTCCATTGTTTAATTGTGGCCTGTCTTAATTGTGGACAGTGCTTTTGTCTACTGTACTCTACAAATATTATGGCTGGCTAGGAACAGTGCGCAAACATGAGAGCAAGGAATGAGAAAACACCATGAATGAACGATCAAGAAGACGTCTTTTGTTTCTTCTTAGCTGGCTCGTCGTCATCGCCCTGCTTGACTTTGAGCTTGGGTTTGGGTCTTGGCTTTTCGTCGTCATCGACGTCCATCGCATCGTTGTCGTCCTTCTTTGGTTTAGACTTGGTCTTGGGTTTCGCAGCCTTCTTTTTTGGTTCACCCTCCGCGTCGCTCCCGTCTGCTTGCGTTTTGACTTTTTTCTTGGTGAGTTTCTTCTTGCCATCCTTCCCAGACTTGGCCATCTCCCGGTCGCCACTTGCGTCCGACGCCGTGACACCACCTTCAGAGTCAGAATCGCTCTCGCTGGGCGAACCCTCGTCGCTCGACGATGCCTGGAAATCCTCGTCTGAACGAATGCCATCAGCACGCTCTCAGATGTGTGGTCGCTCGACCGACCTTCCTCGCTATCGTCCTCGTCCCCACCGACTCGCGGCTTCGGACGCTCGTCTCCGCTGCTCGCAACGCTCTGCATTTCCTCGTCCGAATCGCCAGCGCCAGCGGCCATCATCATGTCTACGTCGGCCACCATCTCGTTCTTGGTCTTGACCTTTTTATCCTTGAGGAACGTTTCCACCGGTTCGTGCTCCTCTTTGTTGATCGACGTAAACGTGTATTCTGGCCCGCTCTTGGTGACGATCTTGAGGTCAAACGTCCGTGCAGCACTGGCGCCCATGCTCGCACCCACGCGCGAAAAGACACATTGGTGGATGTCAGAGAGCTCGACGAGTGTGGGCTGTTTGGACACGAAAAAGATGTATTTCTCAAGCATGAATAGGTCACCTTGAACAGCTTTGAGGTTGGCTTTAATGCCGGGGTGTCCATCGCGACTGCCATTGCATGTCTAAATATCTGGGGATGCGACGGGGAAAAGTAAAAACTCTTTACCTTTGGAACGTGCCTGAACCGATGATTTTCTTCTTTGACAACGCACGAAAGACGCCTGATACAACTTCAAATGTGGGGTCTTCATAGTTCTTCTTTAGTCTGTCGTATTTGGCAATCTCTTCTCTAGCCCAGCGTTACTGTCCATAGATGGTCTAATAGTTGTGAACGTACTCGGACATGTTCAGCTCAGCAGTCGTCTCTTCCTCTCGTGCAAACTGCATGACCAGATACTGATACCTTGTCTGACCTTGTCTGATCGGCGTACTGAGACCAAGCTACCCATGGTTGGGATATGATGTAGAAGAGACAAAGGAATACTCACAATGAAGAGAACATGCTGATCGTCCTTGGGGAGCAAGAATAGTCTTGAGATGCTCGAGTAAAGAATTTTGTAGTCGTACGTCTTGCCGCGGAGCCGCAGAAAGTCGAGGAACATGTCCACATCATAACGTCCACGAGGCGTGAGTACCAGGACCTCCTCGAAGCTCAAGACGAGATCGCCATACACTTGGCCGATCTCAGCCTTGTCTTTGATGGCGTCGTGAAACGCTTGAGCTGCGCTGACTTCCTCGTCCTCCGCGTCGGACTTTTGTGAGCCGGCATCTGAATCGTGTAACTTTGTGTGGGTACCAGGAACGTAAAAACGGATCTCGACCATTTCGTCCAGAGCATTTCTTGATGCCTTTTTACCGCTGGACGATGAGGGAATGAACTCAAGAGACACTTCCGTCCTGCCGGCGATGTTGGAATTCGCAACCTGCTTCAAAGGCAACTCGAAGGCGGTCTTGTTTGACACTAGGAAAGCCAGGTCCTGTCCTGGACAGAAATGAGACCCAGCGCCTCGCGAGCCTTCCGAACACAAACCTTGAATATCGGTGACGCCCCAGTTCCACCCTTTGAACGTGACGTCCTTTGCCTCTAGTGTCACGCCAAAGTGCTGCTTGAGCAAGCCCGCGAGCTTGTCGTGGTCCTGTTGTCAAAGATGCGACTCAGGCTCGCCTTCAAGGAGCGGCGGCGGCGGCGGCACGGCGCACCTCGCGCACGAAACCATCAAACGTGACTCTCTGCCTGTCCTTGAGCCCGACTCTGAGTTGAAAGTTTCTCGCGACGCGTAACCACTGGACCCATTTGATCTCGTCTGCGGGTATCGCCTTGACTGGTTCGTTTTCCTCGCCTTTCCAGGCCATGCCGCTGCTCGCGAGCCGCAATTCTCAGGAGAGTTGGCCGTGAGTCTGAGAATGTCGTTCCAAGGACTGGTTATACTCACTGCCTACTTCTGGAGACAACTCATGGTATATCCGGTCGAATTGTGTTGTGGCCATGGTGGTGCTTAGACAGTCGCGCACGCGTCAAGATGTGTCATCAGCGCGCGTCCCCCGTTCTGGCAGTCTCTTCATTGAAGGGCTCAGCAACTACTACTCGCTTCAAAGTTCGTTCGTGGCCGTCATTGCCAAAGAATTAAGAAACTTTCATGGACTCGACCCAAGAGCGAACATTTTGCAAATGGTACGCTCGCGATTTTCGTTGCTGGGTCCTCGGTTCGCGTATCTATTCTCGATCTCCAGGCTCAACACGAAATTGGAAGCTAATGGATACCCCCCCATGCGCTCGCTCGTGCAGGATCTCTCTGATGGCGTACGCTTGATTCAATTGATGGTCGGTGTCGTCATCGCACTTCGTTTCACGTTTTCGTTGTTCACTTTACACAGGAAATCATGGGTAGTTGCCACCCGTTCTGTACATGATGCATCGAGGTTCAAGTCAACTTTAGGGGATACATCGCTCGGAAGATACAACAAAAATCCAAGGATGCGCGTACAAAAGGCAGAGAACGTGAATAAGGCACTGGAGTTCATCAGACAGAGGGGCATCAAACTGACCAACATTGGTCCTGAAGGTACTGTCGTCTTGCGACATGTGACACGACTCTATTTCACAGCAAGATCTGGTGCAGATATCATAGACGGTAATTTAAAGCTTATTCTAGGTATGATATGGACCTTGGTCCTGCGATTCACAATCGCGGACATCAGGTAAGTAATGCGCCAAGCACCGCTAGGTGGCAGGCGTCTAAGAGCCTCTTAGTGCAGAAGGTCTCTCAGCAAAGGAGGGACTTTTGCTTTGGTGTCAGCGAAAAACAGCCCCGTACAAAGAAGTTGACGTTCAGGACTTTTCAATTAGCTGGTCGGATGGACTTGCATTGTCAGAGTTCTTGTCTTTTTTTGGAAAAAATCTCAACCTATGCGTTCCAGATGTGCCCTCATTCACTGCCATCGTCCAGACCTTTTGGACTACGATAAGCTGGACAAAGTGGGGTACCTCCTTTTCATCTCGTCCTCCGAGAGTGACATCGACTTAGTCAGATCGACACGGAAATACACGTCTGGCGTTCCAGGTTGCCGCCGATCATCTTGGCATTCCAGTCAGCGATTTGTTACTTGGAGTTGATGGCATTCTGAGGGCCAATTTTTCCCAGCAACTGCTTGAAGTCGAGGACTTGTGTGACTCGGACCGCCCAGACGAACGTAGCGTTATGACTTACATTGCCAGTTATTTCCATGCTTTCTCCACGATGGGTTGGTTGTTGTGTTCTTGGAGGTCCCACTACTCATAGCCAGTTACGTTATATAGATCAGGCAGAAACGGTCTCCCGTCGCGTGGAGAAGTTCGCGGAACTCATGCAGTCGGTGTGGACAAGCAAGAATGACTATGAGCGTAGGACTCACAATGTTCGCTAAAGCTAGCATATTTCTGCCATTTCGGTCTGATTCTCATTTATAGCTGTTGCGTGCCCTAGATGAGGTTCAAGATCAATGGAGGGCAAGTGGGTTCATTGGCACATATGCGGATGCAAAGGGGCAGTCCTCGGCCTTTACGACGTACAAACAAACGACAAAACGCATTTGGGTCACAGAACGACAAGACGTTACCACCCTCTTTGGCAATATCCAAACGAAGCTTCGGACATATGGCTTGAGGGAATATATCCCTCCTGTTGGACTCTCACTTTCGGTGGGTGGAACTGAGACTTTTTGTTTCGCACTCACGCGCGATCATTAGGACATAGACAACGCGTGGAATGAATTACTAGATTCGGAAGCGAAGCGTTCTCGATCGATAAATGCACAAATACGACAGTACGTGACATCACTACAAGACATGTACTACAACATCTCACTGTCCTTAGGATCAAGGAATCCCTTCGAAAGCAGTTTGCAGATCTTGCCAACGACTTTTCGCAACGCTTACACGGCATCTCCCTTGATTTGGCCAGCGTCGAGGGCCCGTTAGAGGTTTATCATACTTTTCTTTGGTTTCTTTCTTTGACCGGCCTCTTATCTCTGTAAAGGAGCAACAGGAGCAAGTACAGAAGATACAACTCCGAGTTCCCGGCCTGGCCGACGCCCTGGGTCGTGTGGCGAAGGCTGAGAAGGATTGTACCGAAGCCAACGTCGAGGAGAACGACTATACCGTGTTCATCTGGCAAGATCTCGACTTCGAACTAGAGCTGGTCACTCAAGCCATTGCCAAAAAGATATCTTTCATCGACAATCAAGCACGTATTGCTTCACGTTGTTCCTTGTAGCGTACACTGTGCTAACCCGTGGCAGATTGTATCGAGGAACATGACCAACCTGACACCGGCCCAACTGGAACAATTTGAAAGCACATTCCGTTACTTTGATCGCGACGAGACCAACACTCTCATCCTATCAGAATTCATCGCAGCTCTGGCCAGTCTGGGTGTCGTATACTCGGTACGCAGGATTCGACTTGCGAATCACAGAGTTGTGAACAAGAGAGTAGGACGAAGACATGACTTACATCTACGACCAACTCGTCCAAGACTACGGGGCAGTAACATTTGAAGCCTTTATCAATCTTTTGGTATGTTCACGGTCCTAACTAGCTTGCTTCGAGCACTAACGATGGTGCACATAGGTCGATATCACCGAAGACCAGACATCACCAGAACAGCTTCGAGAATCCTTCCGTGGTATCGCGGGAGACAAGGTTAGGTTTACCCTTTCGTTTGCATGAGTCGAAGTGAACGGGATGACTTGCAGCCGTTCGTGACCGAGTTGGACTTGAAGCTAGCTCAATTACCCACAAGTGCCATTAACTATCTTCGAGAGGTACTACCTTTGTCCGAGAACGAAGTTGGAGAACGAGAATACGACTATGAAGCATGGCTTCACGACGTATTCGCGTGACGAGTGTACGACATTTGGTATAGTGTACCATCTACGTAGTGGTTTAGTACTCAAGGTTTTCACTTATTCTATTGTAATCCACGCTCACGACCTTTTTTTTTTTCAACATGATTGTATTAAGAATGCTGTGGAGCAACAACCAAATACACTATGCGATAATTTTAAGCGTCGAAGGTGATAGAGGCGCCAACCTTGTGTGCAGGGCCGACGGGTGCGATATCGTTTAGTCGTTGAGTGTCCAGAGCAAGACCAAACGAAGCTTTCACGCCTGGTCGAAGGGTCTGAGTGTAGCCTAGATTCATCATAAGTGATACATAATGATATGTTTAGAGGTGATATACCAAGAGCAAGGATACCCGAGTTGTTGATCTTTGCCTTGACGAACGCAGCAGAGTCGAGGAAGCTGCAAGGAAATGGTTGATCTGATGCACGGTGTGACACGTCAATCAGACTTACGCCTTGGCACCGACCTCGAGAGCAATTCCCGAGGTTGTAGACTTGGTATCATAAATAGCCTTGGCACCGGCTTCGACGTCCGAGCTGACGCGATGGTAGTAACTCGCCGAGAAGGTGTTGAAGTTATTGAGACCGTGGACGGTGACAGCGTACTCGGGGGCGTTGTAGCCGAGAGCGGCAGAGTAGCGGGTGATTTTGCCCTCGGTGACATTGTAAGAAGTCTCGGCACCGAAAAGGAAGCCATCACGGCCGAAGACAGTGTCTGCTGTGAAAGTGGGACCCTATACAAAATATGAGAAGAAAGAGGGAGAGAGAGGGGAGAGATGTGACCTTGAAGACGTCAAGAGCGCCGCGGGTGTGAACGCCGGACTGCTTGTAGATGACGTTGAAGAGGGCAGACTTTGAGCCCTTGTCAGGGATCAGAGAGGTGTTGACGTCGAGCTTCAAACCCTTTGCAATGTAGTTTTCGAGCTCGACTTGAGACTTGAGGACGTTCGAGGTGGTCCATGTTTGCGTGAAGACGAGACCGTTCTTGGGGTCAGAATACTTTGTTTCGAGGTCACCAGTGATGCCCTGTGTCTTGGAGTCGCGAAGACCGGCGACCTTGAAGGCGACATTGGATGGAGTCTTGGTCTTGACCTCGAGGGAAGTGCCCGAGAAGGGGTAATCCTTGGACAAGAGGTCGTTGGAGGACTTTCCGAGATCCTAAAGAAGATGAGACGTGCGGTGCGAATAAGTGAGAGAGACGAGACCAACCTTCCAAGAGGGGGGGACGGGCTGAGGAAGAGACATGGTGGGTGGAAGTTGAAGAAGAGAAGCGAAAAAGTGGAGGCCGTTTTCAATCCATGGCCGGGTCAATTCGTGGGAATATATATATATCTAAATCATTATTGGACGACGATATGGGCAACAGCGCCAAAGTACATAAACGAGTCGTCGCAAGTGTCTCCACTCAATCTTACTTCCTCCTCGCTCACCATCCAGAAGAAAAAGACTGTATCTTCTGCGTCAGCAAAAACCCAGCCAAGACCAGCGCCCCCGTCAGTCGCCCCTGCACAATCAGCCAAGAAACACGCCGGGTTGAAGAACAAAGCCAGGGCTAGGACTGGCGCTCAACGCGGCGAGGGCGGTCATGTACTGGGAGGCGCAGACTATGTCGCTTTGATGTTGGGAGGTCGAAGAAAGGCGGCGGACGAGGCGACGAAATTGCCACATGACATAAATTAGTGTGCACACGCAATATTGACATTGCACACATGTATTAGGATCCGCACCACCAAACCAACCACTTGTCTTGTTCCCATCGTCACCGTTGACAACAAATGTTCGCCCCGATCCGCTTCTCCCTTCGACTACAAACCCGTGCAAGAGCGCTCGCGACGGCCGCTCGCAACCACCAGGACCTCCTCCCGGCGTCTAGCTCACCCGTCAGTCCGGAACTTAAGTTCTTCAATTCAGTCAATCCGGGAGCAGGTCAGATACCCACGTACAGAGTCCTAGATGGCGTTGGCATTCCACTCGAAGGCGCAGAACTCCCAAACGTCGGTCCCCCCCTTTTTCTCGTCGTTGCTCTGCTCACCGGCCTATGTAGATCACCCCAGAGTTTGCTCGCAGGATGTGAATTCCTCTCTCCTTACTCGGTACGACCTTCACTCAGCCTCCCTTTCCTAGGTACGAACACATGCAGCTCCTGCCAGCCATGGACAACATCCTGTACAACGTCCAGCGACAAGGCAAGATCTCGTTCTACGTATGTCACTCGCATCCTCTCTTCTCTTGGCACGGGTCTAACCCGTCCGACCAGATGACTTCAGTAAGCCTCTTACAGTTCATCTTGGTTCGTCTCATTGCCGTTCGCCTAGCATGGCGAAGAAGCTACTATTATTGGCTCGGCCGCCGCCCTGGCCGACGACGACGAGTGCGTATTCTTGTCCATCTCGTTTTATCCAATTTCTCACATCATGCCAGGGTACTAGGTACGCCGCCTCTTGTTTTTACACCTCGCTTACTCTAATCATGGAATAACACTAGGTCAGTATCGAGAAACGGGCGTCCTTTACTGGAGAGGCTTCAGCATCAATGAAGGAATGGCCCAGTGCTTTGGAAACTACGAAGACAAGTGTGGAAAAGGTCGTCAAATGCCCATGGTATCTAATCCTCGTTCATTCTCTCTGCCTTTCTTACCGACCTCCTCATTCAGCATTTTGGATCTCCCGAGCACCACTTTCATACCATCTCGTCTCCACTTGCAACCCAGATACCCCAGGCGGCGGGTGTTGGGTTTGCACTCAAACGTGACCCAGAAAGGCGCAACAAGAACGTGGCCTGTGTGTTCTTTGGTGAAGGTGCCGCTTCGGAAGGAGACTTTCACGCAGGAATGCTTCTCGCCTCGACGATCCCTTCTCCAACCATCTTCTTGGCACGCAATAACGGTTTCGCAATCTCAACACCTTCACACGAACAATACCATGGCGATGGAATAGCTGCCCGTGGACCCGGATATGGCGTTGATACCGTCAGAGTCGATGGTAACGACGTCCTGGCGGTCTTCAACGCCGTAAGAGAGGCACGCAGACGATGCCTTGAAGGCGGTCGCGCTGTGCTGGTCGAAGCCATGACATACCGCATCGGACACCACTCGACGTCCGACGATTCGTTTGCATACCGTGGCCGGCAAGAGGTCGAGAACTGGAAGAAGATCGATAACCCGATCACACGCTTTCGGCTCTTCATGGAGTCCAAAGGCTGGTGGAGTGAGCAGGAAGAAGAAGAACTGAAAGCGAAGCTCAAGAAGGATATCATGTCCACGCTCAAGCGAGCAGAAACAATCCAGCAGTGTGACCTTCGTGATATTTTCACGGATGTCTACGGGGGCGAGGAACCGTGGAATCTGGTAAGTAGAATGCCCACCATGGCACGCTATGCCGCTTACATACATTTACTACAGAGAGAGCAGAGAGAAGAGCTCGCCAGGCTTGTCAAGAAGTACGGAGATGCCTGGGAGCCCTGGCAGAAGGATCTCAAGCGATTCAGGGACAAGGGCAAGAGTCTTTTTGACTGAGTGCGTCAGCTGTCGAATACCTCTGGATAGACACTACCTGTTAACGATTGCAATGTCATTCTGCCGCAAGTAATTAGAATACCGAGAATCGGCCGACGATGTCCAAAGGTTGCTGAGATAATCCTTCCGGATTTGGTGGCTCATCTTACGTGATACTTGCAATCCCAGGTAATCGATATCGTCTGGCTCATAAGAACGCTTTCCTCGGCAGTGTTGCCCACAAGCAGTCGGCTATAAGGCAACCCCGTCCTGTTCGATACAGTAAACGACCCAGTTGCTTCGGCAGAGAGTGAGACGGATAACATGACAGCGAGAAGCGCCACTTCGGGAGCAACATCTCGCGATGCGATATATGGAAGTCTCGGTGCGACCACCCTGGGGCATGTCCTCAGACGTGATAGTCGACCCGACGCCAGCGTGAAGGAGGGGGAATGAATTCATTCAGCTTCGTCTCGCCTGCATTTGATGCAACGCCGATTATCTATTGATTAACGATGTGTTCTTCACCTGCGCAATTATCCTTGTACACGGGAGTAGAATAGAAATATGGAAAACAATGACGTGGGGTACATCCTATCGTCTTAACATATAAAGTTGGAAAATAAAGGACCCATTTGAGTGAAGTCGGTTGAGAGGGAATGTCAGTTCGTCAGTTGAAGGCCAGGGTACCCTGTCCACGTTCTGGATCACTCATCCTGTGCACGCGGACGGTGTTACCGACTTGGGTGTTCCCCATATCCTGGGGAGTGATCAATACATATTGTTTCTTGTCGGATGCGTTGGCAGTGTCAATCTACCGTGTGGTGAGACAAGAAAAAAGGACTTCAAGAATTCAAACGTACTATCATACGCATGCTGATACGGCGGTTAACGGCATCCATGAAAACGTCAAATTCATCTGAGACCGTGTTAAAGGACGGAGACCAAGAACCAAGGGTACTGGCATACCAAGGCAGCGTAACGGACAACCGATCGAATCCCACAGCGATAGAAGCAAACAGATGGTCGAGAATGACTTCTCGCCACCACTAAGAGATCGAGGATCTTTATCTCGTCCTTGAGTCAACGTCTGATCGTCAGTTTGAACCTTGAGCTGAAGCGTCTGGTTAATGTGGTCGAATAAAACTTTGCCATAGTATCCTCGCTCAGATAGATGACACTGAAACACAAGCTTGCACCGGAGAGCGATGTGACGTCGGAATTCCTGCCACCTATCCAGACGGATCAAGAGAGATTTCCTCAGTGCCTACGCAATTCGTGAGTATGCTCAACAAAATACGAATATCAAAATCGCGTTTACGTGGTTAAGTGCAGAGAGACTGCGGATATCACGTTCAGCACTGTCTAGATCTGCCCTTGCCTTGTTTACTTCAATGGTCATCTCCTCAATGGTGGCACCATGGCTTGCAAATCAAGTTAGTCGGAGACCATCATTCTCAATATAAAATATACCGTCGCTCCCTCTCCTTTAGAGCTGCCTGCACAGAATCAAGTTGACGCTGTACCTCGGCAACTTTACGGGGGTTTTCGACTCTTTCACAATACTTCTCTGCATGTTCCGTCCAATTCGTAAATTCTTCCTGCAGCGTTTTCGCAATTGCGTCAATTTCATCGATCCTTTGTCTTTCGGAGTCATGTTTGGCCTGATAGTGACGTTGATTCTTCTGTGCCTCCAATCGGTTTTCGACGGCTCCTTCGATTTTCGTCTGCGCGAACTAATTTCAAATCTATACAATTCAACACCGAGAAGTACTGACCATGATGCCACTACGATGCTGCTCGAAGTTCTGAATCTGTTCCTTGATGCCTTGCATTTCCTTCAAAAGTGTGTTCTGTTGCTGATCAACAAGAGCTTTCCGCTCCGTAAGATCAGAAAACTGTTCCAATAAAGATGCCTTTTCAGCTTCTGCTTCCTATGAGCCATGAGAGTCAGGATGAACAGCAGTCAGAACGAGCTGAATGCGCACATCTTTTGCGTTTTGTAAGCCTGAGATGCCGGCTGGCATTTCCTCATTGGCCTCTTCTTGCAATTGAACGTGTGATGTCTTGGCCGTTCGTAAGCCCTCATAGGCCATTCGCTCCAGTCCCTAAATAGCATGTTGAAGCGAGCGTTGCAATCTATAATTAAATACTTACGGAAAGCCTGTCGACCTCACGTGATGCGTTGTCATAGACTTGACGGTAATTGCTAATCTTTGCTTGCACGGCTTTGTATTCCGACTCTGCAGCCCGCAAATGTTTCTCCCAATCGCTATCACCGCAGGATAAGATATATTAGCGAGGGGCTAAGAAGTGCCTGCTCACCGACGTGCAGCAAGATCACTTGTCGTGAAAAGCATGCGACGCGGATCATTGGCTTTTACCCTCGGTAGGTTGATAGACGAGCCACCTCCCTCTCTATTTCGTCCTTGGTGAGCGGTGGATCAGAAAACGGATCTACAAGCACGTACAGATATCTAGTGACTCGCATATGGTCAGCTGTCCATGCAACACCACCGCCACCAAGACTTTTAAGGATGTCATCACCAGTTTTACGGTCAGCTGCAAGTACCGTCCTTTCAATATTCGCCGAGTTAATGAGAACTCGAAGTACATATGGATCAGACACCTGTCTCAGGAAGGTTAGTACTGCAATCGTTCTACCCCCAGAAAAGTAACCCACATCGAGGGCGCGCAGAACTGTGAGAACATCCTCGCGCGGCTCGCCAGCCCTATAATCGAATAAATCTCTCTCTGAAATGATGACGTTGACGTGAAAGCTAAGAGATTAGTATTGTGAGCATGGAATGTCCAAACAGACAGAAGTAGGAAGTACTTCTTTGACTGGTCAAGAATTCGCTTCAACTCCGGTCGGTCTCTCGCATCCGTGCACGCGAAAGATGTCATCAAGTTTCCAAGCTGTGCCCGCAATAGTTGCGCCCACTTCGGGTCCTTGAGTTTCACATATAACCCAAGCGGTCCAACGGGGGTGTCTCCATGCCAACGTATCTTACTGACACTTTGCAATACGCCCTTGATGTCATGGCCATACGGTGCAAAGCTGTTCTTTTCTTGCTCTTTGCATTTGCTAATCATGGTCTGGCATTCGGTAATCCGCTCTTGAAGTTGATTTTTCTTGCCTTCTGCGGCTTGACCATTCGATCTGACCTCATCTTTTTCGCTGATTTTATTGCGTTTCTGGTCAATAACGTCCTTGTATTGACGATCGGCCTCTGCAACAGTTTCTTTTGCGGAATCGAGGCGACGGTTAATTTCGTCTCGTTTCGCTTGTGTATGAGCCTCCAAACGCCGTGCCTCTTGCGCAATCTTCTCATTGTAATCATCAATGGACTTGTTCAAAGTAGTCAAACTGGTGTTCATTGCATCTTGGTCGTTCTGAAAAAAAAAAAAGACAGTTAGCATCCGTACTTGAGGTTGCCAAATGACACCCACCTTAAAGTCCCTGAGTTTATTCTTATTAACACGCATTTTCTCCTGAAGTTCATTACGCTGAGCATTGAGATGATCGATATTCCCGAGCTCAGAATGATCTCTCTCGTAACGCTCGACTTCCTGTGAAGCAAGTCGAAATTGGGACTAGAGGAGAGAAACAGGTCGCCTTTAGTGTGACTTCGGGAATGACAGACGTACCTCGGCTGTTTGAAGTTCGGCCGCGATTCGCGGTAGACGGCGCTCAGCCTTGGTCAGTTCTTCAAATTTTGTCTCCATCTCCTACACGGCGATTATTGAGTGTCGTGACATTACAAGGGGTGACAAGACTTGCCCCTTGCTTAGCGGCGACGTGCGCCCATGCAAGCTCTTTCTTGAGTTCATCGGCTTTAAACCGTTGTTCGCGGGCTTTTGACGCCTCTTGAAAGCGAGCAGAAGCCTCCTTGAATGCTTCACGAAGATCTGGAAGAATCTGCTTTTTCTGATGAAGTAACTTCCTGGTTTGGTTGGTGTTGTCCAGGCAAGTATCGTACTCTTCGCTGAGTTGGCTCAGTTGCGTCCCACGGAGGAAGAACTACATGGGGGTGAGTGATCAGAAAGCACGTTTTTCGACACGTCATAAAATAATACAAACCTTGTACTTGTCGGAAGGGTGAGAAGCGTTTAAGAATTGACGCGCGGCATCTAGGGAAACAGATGAATGACTGGCAAGGTCTGTCAATCTCAATCATGCCTTGAGTGAGAACATTCATAGGATTATCAACCTGAATGTTCATATGGTCGCAGATTGCAGCGAGTTCATCTCTCTTGTTCGAAACGACGTTACCATCCTTGCTCATGATTTTCCACGAAGAAGCGCCGTCCCGAGTGAAAGTACGTCGAATGACAATACTCTTTCCGTATTCTTTGGGCTTGTAAGCTTCTTCGCCCTGATTCTTAAGCACAATGGTGACCTCTGATTTGCTGTATAGGTGTTTGCGTGATGTAACAGAGAAGATCAGCTGCAACCTACTGCTGGCCCTCACGAACAAACGATTTCAGCCCATTACCACGGCCAGTTGAAATGGACTTGCCACCGAGGGCGATCGTGATGGCAGACAAAACAGCACTCTTTCCACCTGACAAGGGACAAGGATAAAACTCAACGATGAACTAGAACTAGTAGACGCATACAACGCGACTTACTTCCGTTATGACCTTGAGTTGTATATCAGTACCAATTAAAGTACCGCAATTGATCGGTCTATTGAGAGCTTACCAATAATGAAATTGACCTGAGGGCCAAAGGCGAAGGTTAGGTGAGGATGACACATGAACTGCTTCATCTCAACAGACTCGATGATACCGTGTTCCGCAATGTTCTTCGATAGTGTACATGAGGTGAGCCAGAGAGGGATGTGAAACTACATACACCGATGGTGTTGCGACGTTGTTCGAGCTTACGGCGAATAGCCTCACCATGATCTTCCTCGAACCTCCTCTCTTCCTCTTCGTTCGGCTGTTCGTCGTGAGGAAGGTCTTCTTCGTCCTCATCATCAATTTCATGATCTTCGGCCCTGCGCTTCCCCTTTCCGCTGATAACTGGCTTCCTGTCGGGACTTAGGGACGTGGCCGGAACATCGACTTCGTCGCTGTCCTCTGTCCTGGCACGCTTGGATGCTTGCGAAGACTCTGGGGCATCGTCGTCACTGTCGACGACATTCTTTCGTTTTGCCATACCGAGTGTCAGAGAAAAGAGAATAAGAGACGCGCATGCGCGACGCGACGCGCCAAGGTGATAAATACAACCAAACAATTAATTCACGTGACTTGCACTTAGTGGGCGCTTAAGTAAGTGTGCTGTGATAGAATCAAGGGGAGAAGGGTAAGCAACGACGAATGATCATAGATACATACTTGTACGTGTAACTTAACCTAGCTCTGACTGGTGACAGACGTTTGGCTTGATCATAGATGGCCTCGTTTCATTCAAGCTTGGTCACTGTGTGTTTCGGCCTCTAAGTTTACCCGCTCCCCGCTTCAAGTACTTTCCCATCCCATCAGGCGGCCCCGTGTGTCCACGAGAGGTCCGGTCGGCCGAGACAGAACCCTCCTTCAAGAGTCTCAGTGAGCCTAGTCGCATAATTGACGAGCTAGGGTACTACATAGACTGAGACAATAGGATGCTAGCCGAGCGAGTTGATCGCCAGCGTTGCCGTAGTCACGCGATCGACAGTAACGAGTTCCACTTCAAGTTTCGAAACAGTTCGGCCGTCTTTTGTTTTCCTTTCTTGTCCGTTGTCTGTCATTTTCTTCTCTTTCAGCCTTCCTCTGGCTGGCACTCGACACTCGCTGTCTCAGAAAACCTCAGTTTGACGAGGCTTCCACTCGCTTGATACCAACATTGTCGGGATTTTACAGCCACCTACATAACTATTGTTTAGATACCCTCAACCTAGCAGAGCTCAAAAATCAGTCGAACTAGGTTTGAACGGCCAGTCCACAGGATGTATGCCCACCAGCCCTTCATTTCCCCTTACTGATTTACCTCCTCACTCAAGGTACGATAGAGGATACCCCCAACCTGGACTCGGAGTTGTCGGCCCTGGCTCTGCGGTTGATGGTGTCTCCCATCCCGCCCAGGTAATTCCACTGGCAGCCCCTCGACCTGGATACCCTGCACCAGTTTCCAACCTTTCAAGGGCCTTGCCCTCGGCCTTTCCTCCAAGTCAACCGGTGCAACCACCGCAAATGGGGCAGGTCCCTCAGGCGCTTCGCGTCACTCGCTCACAAGCGGACACAGGCGCTCCCCGCATGCCTCCGCCCATCTATGAAACGGCTGCTCCTAGACCGTCTGTACCGAGTATGCCTCATCCCCTTCAACCGCCCATGACTCCCATTGCGCCAATCTTCGCTCGTCCTTCGAAATCGCCAACTCCGTTGGATGTTAAATTTTCGGAAACCATCATGCGCGGCAACTCCGAGGATAATTTATTGCCGAAGCGTGGAGAGCGTGGAGATGATTTCTGGAGGAGATTCAGTATGGTTGCTAAAGAAGAGAAGAAGCCCAGGTGGGGGGGTCTTTTATACTGAAGACTTCGAATGTTAATCTGTTTTTTAGTTCCTGGTTGATGAAGACACAGAGTGGATCTAGTCGCTTATCGCGCTGGGTATGGATGATCGGCGTGTTCTTACTGATCGTAAGTGCTCACCGAGTGACCTTGTCTGGATTTTCATTTCCAACTTTCTCCCAGTCCGCCGGAGCCGGAATTGGACTCTGGTACTATATTTCTCACAACTCCATTTCGAACCGAGCACCAACCGCTGTTGGTGGTAGCGCAGACGAAACCGCTGGTCCTAGCTCTCCGAGGGCAGGTGGCCCATCGCCTTCTTCGTCTCCTCTTGTCACACCTACTTTCACTTTGGCGCACCGTGACACCGTGCCCAGTCCAACGTCGGCAACATCCGTACTTATCCATATACCGCCTGAAAATGGTGTACAAGCTCACCTTTAAACCTGATAAGAAACGCGGGTCTTGCAACTTTAGACACTCTCAGGTATCTCAACCCGCATCCCTACCATGCTTATCAGACACCTTCACCACATGAGCTTCTAGTCCGACTTCCGACCTCTTGGAAACAGCGTCTATCTAGACAAATGTTCTGTCCTCTCGTTTAATCATCACAATGGATATGTATTTATCACATATTTGATTGAACCCTCTCTGCCTGGGTCATTTTTCAGGTTTTACCGCTTACCCCTGTTTACTTTTCTTTCTGTCACACTCTGGAATCACCAGCACATTGCCTTCCTTGTCGAGGCGTATATGGTATACAATACCGTTCCCCATTTGAATGTAAGACTTCTCATCACCTACTCCTGGGTGAGTTCTACATCCCAAGTGTATACGGACTTCATTAGCTATAGTAATGAACTACTAAAGTACTTGCAAGATACTGATTCTAGCAAAACATGACCATGGCGTGGCGAAACGTGTGCGACATTCAGTGAGTGAGTATCAGAAGTGTGACGAGAAACGCGTCAATCGCTAGATAGAGCTGAAACTCCGCGTTATCCACGAAGCCTTGAAGCGGGCTGCTGCTGCCCAGGACCTGCGACTGCTTTGACACTTCGGGTGTCTTCAACAATATCAACTTCACCTTCAGAACTCAGAACCTCTGGTCCCATCGCATCCCCACTGCTCCGCCTGTTTGTCTTCTCTTCTCGAACGGTCTTCTCGGCTTTCCACTCTTCTGAAAGCTGTATAATGCGAGATTTCAAGTAGTCCCGTGACTGCGGAACTTCGTGATCTTGCCACATTTTCTTACGTTCAGAGCTTGGCATGGTACTTCTGGTCTGTCAATGGAGTTGCAGTGTCACCTGGCATGGGTGATGTGAATAGCACGCACGGAGAGAATTTGTTCCACGAACTCCAACGGGGCGCTCATGAACACCTTCACAAAGTGAAGCAGATATATCCCACAATCCCATGTGTTTGGTTGAACCGGGACCTGCACAAAGATGAGGTGTTATTCTGATGAAATTTTATGACTACGTACTTGGACTTGCTTTCCGACTGCATCGCGTACTTCGTCGAAGTTACGCTTATCTTTCGCTTCCAATGAAAGATATTGCTTGAGAACTTTGATTGCTTGAGGATGTCGAGCGCCAAGAGAGTCGAGAGTGAAAATATAGGTCCTGGAGGAACAGCGACCACAAATTGATCAAATAGCTACTCAAACCGGAGGGGAGACAACACACCGAGGAAGATCCTCCAATGAAGGCTGCGTTATAGCTAGCATGTTGTCTACCTCGGCCTCTTGTTGTTGGTCCTCACCGCTATCCTCATTGTTCGCGACCACGACTGGCTTCACGACCCGTGGTTTGGACGTACATCCATAAAACTGGTCAACCGGTATACCTGTCGATGGCATTGGCACCGAAGGTCCTAGTTTTTTGCCAGCTTCATGTGTTAAATTTGAAACAATGTCGGTGACAGGGGGATCCACGTCCATGACATCCGATGGAGGATGCACCAGGTCGGGAGATGAATCCCGAGCTTGAATCTCAATTGGTTCCGACCCAGAGTTGATAGAGCAGGATTTGTCAAAAGCGATGGTCGCAACGTCGTCCATCTCTTCGTTTCCCGATATACTGGGTGTCGTCGCGCATGTAGCATCCATGGAGGATGTATCGACTTCAGACTCCCCTTCTATGGTATGTGGTGCGTAACCTGATCGTCCCAAAGCCACTTCCGTTTCTGAGTTGACTCTAGCACATTCTTGTTGCTTTCGTTTCCGTGTTACTCGGGGATTAGAAAGCCGAAGAAGTGGAACTGGTGGTTCCAGGGTATGCCCAGGCTCATATATAATAGCAAGATACCAATGGATACTGTGGATAGCGGTGAACAGACATCATGTAAGTTGTGTGAAAACACGCACTTCTCATTAATAGGAACGATGATATATTTCTTGCTGAATACATCAATCTTGGAGGTCCACTTGCGCACACTTTGATATCCGTCCTCTGGACTATAAAAAAATGACAAATGAAAAGAGGCGTCGACCCAAGTAGAGAATTTGGACGAACTTCTTTCTGTTATGAAGTTTCTTGTAGAAAAAGGAGCTGAAGACATGGATTTGGTCCGCTAGCACCGGGTCCTTCCCACGAAGGTCATTAAGCCAAAGCCTGAAATTTCAGTTATACGCGACTTTCAGCCGGCGAAGAAACCTTACTTCAGACCAAACTCAATGAGGGTATCATTGAGGTACTCTTCAGGCTGTAACCTCCTCAAGTCACTATGCATGATGCTGAGTGCTCCGACGCCGGTAGGAGGATACATTAAAACACTAGGACAAGCAATGATCGTGAGAACGACCACCACACAGGAACATAAGACCTACACTTCATCAGGCTCTAATTTGCCGAGCGGTGGTGTTGGTGAGGCCCTCGAAGATCGTATTTCAGACTGCCTCGCAGAGCGGCGGCGAGACATAGATGAAGTTAGATCTCTGTTAGATGATTTGCTGGAACGGAAAGAGTCAGAGAAAATCCAAAGTCAATTTATTCGTCTTACAGCGCAGAACCAGTCCTTACGGAGACCGAGGAAGGCGTAACGGACCTGGTCCGTATTGAGGGCTTGTCCAGGACGCTTTCCTCCTTCCTATTTCTAGAATCTTCTTGTTCGAACATCTCAGAAATCCGATCTGCGAATTCCCAAACCTTCCCGCCTTTCCGTGGGCTAAGTAAAATTTATGGCCATGTTTTGGGATATAATAAAAATATTGCTAACCCAATGATTTGAACAGCAGACGGGCCAAATACTCTTCTGATCTTCGTGACGAATTTCTGATATTCCGTAGCGGAAAAACCTCGATGTTTTGAAGTTGAAAAAAGGAACGTCAATACTTCCCTACCACGATCTCCGCCTGAGACACAAGTAAATTAACAGAGCATCCAGAAATCCAGATTGGGGAGTACGTACCTCCTTTGAATCCCTTGTATTTGCGTTCAGTTGCCTCCCATGTGGATTCCGATATAGTACCAAACTGAACTACGATGTTCTCTCTCAACGGCCCTTCTGTGTCGTTTACGATCTAGCACCGATTATTGTAGCTGAGTAAGCGAAGTAGCGCAAGAAAAAAAATACCATTGCCGAATGGACATCCCTACGGAGTCCAAAGACAATTTCTTCCGCAGGCGGACGACCCCACGTCACCTTTATTTGCTGCTTGGCGGCTTCGTATTCAAATTGAAGAGGTGCAGATTCGGAATGTCGGAAAACATGTTGACCTAAGCACCAGGCCTCCAACGGCAACTTCTGTATCTTTTCCTTCTCGCGGTCAGAATTAAAAAGGTTGGATGACGAAGTCCCAACATGGTCAGCCACGTCTGTGCTTCTCAGGGAGCCAAGTGCACCCTAGCAGGAGCGCTCTGAGATACGAACATTCATCTGGTCAACACCCGCTTACCTCGTCCCTCTTTTTCATCCTATTGACAACCGTAACAATTGTTCCAGTTGTCAAGTCCACGGATTTCACTCCCTTTTCGGTAGAGGGGTGTATCACCGCCGATGCAGATGCGCATGGACCCTCGAAGAACTCCCTTCGCTCACTCACGATGTTCACGGGTATCTCCCCGGATTTCTTGGCTTTGCGTGGCCGAGCCTTGGGTGGAGGTGGCGTAAACTCTTCAATATCTTCATCCTCTTCTGAGCCCTCTACGAGTTCAGTGGGCTTAGCGCGACCCTTACCATTCCTCGGCACCGGTGGGCTATACTCGGTGGGATGAGTTTCGAAGGCATGAACAGGAGGCTTGGAGGCAAGCAGTAGAGGGTCTGGAGATTTGGATTTAGCTGCACAAGAAATACGTTCGCCAAGATCGTCAGAGCTAGCTCCAAGATCGATAATCTCGGCATCATTTGGGATAGGATTAGTGCGACTGTTGGACGCGCGGGACGACTCGATCATTTGAATGTCGGGTTCAGCAATATTTCCACGAGAAGCAAGGCCTCTAGGATACGATGTCCCATTAGATGTTGTAATTGAGGAAATGCTGGTATCAAGCCTTTGGCGCTTCCGCGGACGTGAGTCAGCGCCATGGCTGCACCCATCCCGAGCCTTTGCTAGAACTGTCTGGCGGGCGTTAGGGTTTCCTGGGTGGGGATGTCGTGAGCCAAGATTGTTTGCGCTCCGGAAGAACGGATTATCATGAGGGCGCCGTTGAGGCTGGTTAGTAGAAGTAAGAAAGTGTGATGGATCACGAGTTGAAAGGTGTCTCGCACTTCAGATTTACCTGGGACAGGAATAAAGGTTGGTGATTTCGTCCAAGGAGATCTGCAAGACATGAAGAGTGAACGGAGACGGAGGTAACACCCTACCTCGAAGTGTTAGAGGCGTCCCTGTGGTTGATTGGTACAGCGTTCGACTCATACACCATCATGTACTTGCGCTTTTCAGGACTGAGTCCTGTCACCGACCGCGCCAACGGATGGCCTGAGTGGTGTCGTAGGGTGTCAAAGGTGTGTAGCGAGGCAAGTACGAGAGTAGGGGTCACAGCCGCTCGGTCATAGTAGTCACACACAACCACCGTGTCCGCTGTGCACTTGCATATTATCTACTACCAGAGATAACACGTCACAGCTAACCTACTCTTCGCGCAACACCAGCAAACGATAGAAATCCGCGACCAGGTACAGACTCCCAGTAAGGACTACAAGATTCTCTTCTGTGGGGGCAGTTACATGTGCAGCTTCCATCCACTCAAATGCCCTCAACAGCTGAGAGTTCACAGGAAGATCATCGGGTGCAGCCCACATATCTTCATCTCCGAGATGAATTATTTGCCGCACTGTGTCTCGTATTTCCAAAGGGGACACACAAGTCACCCAGGGCATACCCTCTGGCGGAGTAAAACGCAGTGCTGCAACCCGTACTCTGGTCAATGGACCCTCAGAACAGTGTGGTAACAAGATCCGAGACAACGTGTCGAAAGGTAACTTCGGTGGTGAATGTGAGAGTGCGACGATGTACGTTATATGCAATTTTGATCCTGGCTTGAGACGGGCCACGAGCTCGGAGATGTAAGAAGCGAGAGTGTCCGCGGATGCAGCATTGTGAGCACCGTCTACCAAGACGACAGGTGGATCAATGGTCAAACCCGGCGTTACAGGATGTGGTAGCGTGTGCAAGGTAAGCCTGCCCGGCCAGGAAACACACTCTATTCCTGCACGAATGGTCTCTGGGGTGATCTGGTAGGAAAGATTTCCGAGAGACGTCTGAGCGAGCGAGTGCGTTATCAAGGTAGAGATGACGGTCAGGGAGAGCGAGAGATTGTCAAGCTGGTGAGTGCCGTGCAATGGAAGTGTGGCATGGATCGGGGAAGTAAACGCCGTGGAATGAAACTCTATTGACTGCCCAGGAGGTGCTACAAAGGGCCGCTTTGAGGGAGCGAAATGGTATTCCTCTTCTCGGAATTGTGGACGGACAGAGGTGCTGGTGATGAAGTGGCCATCTTGGCTCTCGATGATGCGTCTGGCGATGGTCACGACGACGGCGTGTCGCTGCGGTCCAAGAACGAAGGGCCTTCCAGACCTTGCAATACCCGCTTTATGTTCCGCTATTGCCTCGATTGTGTCTCCGAGAAATTTTTGATGGTCCAGATCGACGGCTGTGAGAACGGACACCAAAATGCAATCATCTGGAATAACGTTGGTTGCGTCGTCTCGGCCACCCATCCCGACCTCGACCACTACGATGTCGAGCTTGGCATCTTCGAATATTTGAAGTGCGGTGAGGGTGAGCAGCTCAAAGGGAGTGGCTGCGGTATCGAGTTGATGATCTGCGGCAATGACGAGACTGCGTGCACGGTCGTAGACGGACGGTGAGACTGGTTTACCGTCGATGAGAATGGCATCGTGTACTGAAACGAGGTGTGGGCTATTGAATGTACCGACCGAGAATGCGGACGAGCGCAGAATGGAAGTGATCAAGGCAACGACGGTCCCCTTTCCATTCGTTCCGGCAACGTGAACCGTTTGTCTCTTGTACGATTTGAGACGGCCTGCAAGTCGTCTGACACGTTCTAGCCCGAGCTGGATCGACATCTCGCCCTCGGCGCAACCTTTCAAGTTGACGGTTACGTTTGGCACACAAGAAACAAAGGATGGTCGCGATGAACCCGATATATAACCCGTCGACCTTACCATGACATCTCCCCAGTCCCAATGCACGAAAGAGAAATCAATGTGAGTCGTGATCCTTTCGTTGAACAACCCCCATGATTGATTGGCATGCAGGACGCGATTCAACGGCTGCGAGCCGGCTCTGCTTCTGCCCCTGCCGACTTGAGGGTTCTAGCACTCGCACCAGCGTGTACTCTAGGGGAATACCACCGAATCATATCCGTCATGTATGGTGTCCTGGATGATACTCATCTTCAGACTTCAAAAGCGGTCAACAGCCTCCCTGTTCAACAAGTTTTATGTCTCGGTAGTCTTGCCTACATGCTCCCAGGACGTTATGTGTGCCCGGGACCGCACGGCACCCTCCAGACATTTCAGCGCCACTGGCTCCACCTTCATCAGTGGATCCTATATCTGAAAAGTGACTTTGTGGACCAAGAGTCTGTCGACCTCTCCTTCCGTCTCCTCGTCAAGAAATCCATTGTCAATTTCTTGGGCATCTTCCAAGATTCCTTCCTTCTTCACTTGTTTGATCCCATCGTCGCATCCCCCGGCATCGTTGCCACTCTGTTCTCTCTGTGGCGCTTGGAAGTCGTGGACAAAAGGTTCTCGCTCTCTGCTGACCCGTCCTCTTATCCTATGTTCCCTATTCCTGGGACTCTAGATTTGTGGATGGGCACGTTCGCACAGCGAGAAAGATGGGACTGGCCAGAGATCCTCCGTCCTTTTGGTGGCAAGGCTGATGGACTCGCCGCTACCACTTTGGCTCACCTCCAACAAGATATTGCGCGCTCGCCGATTAACTATGATTCTATCGTGTGGGACATCCATCTTATCACCTCCTTTTCCATCAACGAGGACATCCGCATTCCACTTATCAGTCAGAACTCGATGACGATACTTGCTGGCCTCGTCGGTTCACTGGTAGACCAGTATGCCACCACTATTCGACATTCCCTCGTCGCCAAGTGTATATCCTACGGATACTGGTATATTCGAGCCCATATCGAGTCTACTGAAGGGCTGTCTTGTGTCACGCAGGTCATCGAAGCCGGCCTCTTGTCTGCAATGCTCTCCACGGAACCCTGGATCAAACACCTGGGCGGTCAACATAGCGAAGACTGGGAACCGCTCTTCTTGCTTCTTGGACAGATCATCCCCAAGTACTCGGTATATAGCTCCGTCCTGAAATCTATGATTAGGCGGCTGACTGCGATCGACGCGAATTGCTTACCTGGAAAGCTCGACAAGGAAGGCTTGCTATTCCAATCATGGTCCTTGTTCGACGATGCCGTTCGGAGCAGGGCAGCATTGTATAACATGTCCCCTAGAAACGAGACGCACATCGAATCTTGTCAGAACGTAAAGGTATTTTTGCCGTGTCTCTTCTTGTTGTTCACATTTTACTCGCTGTACAGTGTGAGAAGTCTGGACCTCCTGGGTCATTTAAAAGCTGCGCGGGATGCCTTCATGTCCATTACTGCAGCAAAGAATGTCAGGTCTACGATTGGAAGAACGGCGGCCATTCCAAGTATTGCCGTGACATCCAAGCTCGCCGTACAGGTAAACGAGAAAATCTCCTGAACATTTAGAGACTAACATTTACTCATAAGACGGCTTCATGTCGCGTCTATCGAAACGCAACGTCCTCTTCATTGACCAGGTTGTTGCTCAGAGTCTCCATGCATCCCGGGATCGCATTCAAGCCGCCGTCATGGTGCTGAATATCAATCCAGTGGTCATCGAGCTAGACTATACGCAAGTTCCCATGCAAGTGGACATCGGTTCCATCGACACAATGGAAGCTTTGACAGCCTGTGAATGCGATCGGGTCATAGCCCAGAAGTGGGATCACATGGTCGAGCTTGCGCAGAAATCGGCATCAAAGAAAATCCTTGTGCGCGCGTTCTTACCAGCAGGAACTTCTCAAAAGGTCAAACTCCAATGCCTGCCTCTCAAGCGGGTTTTCGGGGAGGCTTCCACAACAGACGAGGAACCGACGTCCGACTTTGATGAAACATTTGATCTGCTATACTCATGTGCAGGGCAGTCAATTAGCGCTGTAGATGCCGCTTTTCCAAACGAAGCGATAAGGGTGATAATGGAAAAGATGGCCACAGAAGACAGAAGAGTTTGATGGGGCCCATAAAAGATGTGTACATATGTGTACCATACCGAATTTGAGCTTGTCGTACTAGCAATTGTCCATTTATTTCATCTACCTTGACTTATGGTACGGTTGTGGAGTCTGGACTGGACACTACTGGTACCGGCCGGGAGCACCCAAGGAGGTCAGTGAGCAGTAAGGTACCTAGGACGAATCGTATAGGGTATGAATTCCCTGCGCACTCAGGGCGCGAGAGGAGTCCAGCCGATATATCATAATAAATGGATGCTCCTACAATATAGGAAATGTGTCGGTGCAGTGGTATAAGCATCAAAGCTAATGAGGGGACAGCAATTAAAAGGAAGGTCAAGAACATGTATTGGTCAACCTGTTTAACGGAAACTGATAACCGCCTTGTGCCCAGGTTGTTATGTTCGGGTTGCTGTAAGCGTTTAGATGTCTAGAAAGTAAAGGACACAATTAGATGACACTACTCGAGTGATGGTGAGTATCGCGTACGAATTGATATATGCGGCAGTCGGGTAACCGGGAGGGTCGCATGTTAATGCGTTTTGCAGTCCTTGCCGTTGATATAAGCGAACATATTCGACATACATCGTATTAGGGAACTGAAGGGAATGGTAGTCCTGGCCCTGGAAAGAAGCTGGAGAAGTGGTCAGTAACTGTGGCGCATTTGGACGAGAAGTTCTGCTCACGAGACATGCCCAAGTTGAGGATGATGAACTGCCAAGTGTCAGTCTGGCACGTATTATGGAGATGAGTGAGGAGCTGACCATCGGTTCCTCCGGAATCAGTCTCGAGCTGACTTGCGAGACTGAATCGGCGCCGATCGTAGCAGAAGTTACTTTCCACGTCTGTGCACTTTGACTATACCAAGTAATGTATCCAGAGGCTCGATTGTCGGGATTTGACCAATACTCAAACCCATAGGTAGCGTAACCTTGCCCACCATAATTTTGACTATTGATGTCGGTCACCGCGGACACGGCTTGTTGGTAAACAGCACCTTTGTAAGAGTTGATGGTCGTAATCGCCGAATCGTTGATGGTAGTCGCTGGGGAGGCGTTGTTGAATTGGTATTGGTAGTTGTAAGGGGCAATTTGGAAACTCTGGGAGACTTGACCTTGGAATGGGGACAAAGATAAATCTATTTGCGCTTCCAAGATATCAATTTCCGGTACACCACGTCCCACGTATCCATTGCCCCTGGTTGGGCCAGGATGGTCCTGATTGGGGCATGTGCATGCAGAAAGGCGCTGGCCAGGTTGGAAACTCAGCGGCCCGCCACCGTTACCTCCGGTGGCAGCCGCTGCTGGTGTGCCGTCGTATGTCTGGTTGGGAAGCGTTCCGAGGTCACAGCTGTCATAGCTGAATGGCCATGTGCCTACGAGCAGAGATGGATGAGCGCCTGCGCAACTGGGATGGGGATATGCAAAAACCTTCCGTTGTCCCACCAAAGCCAGGACGACCCTGGCCCACCAGTAAGATTTGGCAGTCGAACGAGCTTAAAGGAACGTACCAAATTGCCCATGGTCCATGCACCTATCAATCATAAGTGGCAAATAGAATATACAAGCAAAGAGGCACCTACCAGGCCAGAACCCCGGGGACTGAGACGTTCCCGGTAGACTGATACTAACTTCGAGATACCCAGTGGTGAAGCATAGCTTGTTCCAAGTTGTTAACATACCTTGAAGATTCAAGATTCAACAAATCGGAGTCTACACAGGTCAATCACGTACCACTCATGAAGTTCAAGTTGTTGATAGATTGCTCAGTGATCGTAATCTCAAGCTTTCCGTTCCTTGTTGTTATAGCCTTTAAAACCCACTTGAGCATCATCATGACGCCGAGCGAGTGTCTTCATACCTCGGGAGCATACCACTCCAAGTCTGCTGTTGGCCTGGGCGTACACCGATGAGTGCTCAGGGTGCCTCCACGCTCACTGTCTGGGAAGCTTACCAGTAGTGCAAGTTGACTGCTTCCCAAAAAGGATCATCGCCTGGCCAAAAAGTCCGGCCATCTGTTTCAAATTCGTCGCTAAAGACAAGCTCGTACGGATAACCGTCACTGCCGGTCCGATATTGTGCTGTCGAGGGCGTACGGGGATCGATAAGTCTCGGCAAGCCTGGGAGGGTCGGAACTTGGCCGGTATAATTGATACCACCTAAATTGTAACCAGAGGATGCGGATTTGACTGTCGTGTAATAATGGATGATAGGATAGCCAGCGAATAAAGTGATCAAGCCGACCACGAGGACAAGGAGTGTTACGACGTTGGCCCACCCTCGAGCAGAAAAGATGGTGAAAGAACTGTCGAGCGCTGCATCCTGGACGGGATCTGGGTTATGGAGTGCGTCGTCCAGGTCGGGATCCTTCGTGTCCCACATGTACGGGGGCACAGAAGAGGAATTTGGGGTCACGCCACTTGGAATTTTCTCTCCTCCAGCCAAGGAGGAGACTTCTGAGGGTGCAGCGCTGAATCGAGAGCCCTGAAAAGCGTTGTCGCGAGCAGAGGAAGGGTTGTACTGCAGAAGAATTAGGGAGAATCGAAGCGTAAAACGGAGCAAAAACTACTGAATAAGGACCATAGCCGCCACCAATTATACCGGTTGCGACGCCCTGTGCAATCGCACCTCTGCCAGACTGAAACTGACTATTGACCGAGGAAGACCTGGCGGGTGGGCGAGAGGTTGACTGCGAGGCCTGCATATTTGGCGGCTGAGGGCTCTGAGGGACGGCGTAGTACTCCTGGGCGCTCTGTGGGGGTGGTCTGCGCTGCATGGACGTTGTAGGGAGAGGGGCGGACATGGCAGTCAACTAAACAGCGCTAACTTGCTGCGTCAAAAACGTGGACGTCCAAACTCGAACTGACACAGCGTCCCACGCCGAGACTAGATCTTCCTTCCTCGGTCGGCTACCAAACTATATACAATACGAAATATATATCATTCTACATATTCATTCGACACACCGTGCCCCCTCCACTCGTCCCGTCAAACACGAAAAAATTTGCTATCGGTGCCTCTCGCGCAGCCAGCGCTTTCAGGATATCCTGTGCCAGCATCCCACCGACAACGGCACACACCGGCGAAAACTCATGGGACGCTGCCGTCGACAGCGCCCTACAAAGTCCGTGTTAGCGTTACGATTCCAGTAGGCACCACGCCACTCACTCCATCAACTCTCGTGGCATAACTTCGAGCACCTGTCTGTTCACGTCCGAGGCGTCCAACAACGAATCGGCCGTCGACAACAATCGCGGTGCTTCTACCAAGCTCTCCGGAAGCTTCCCCGCATGCGCCTGTTGGTATTCCCAGATGGCTTTGCCCGTTACATCTCAGCGTTCGTGTGGTATCCACTTCAACATACCTAGTATTGCATGCACGGCCGCTGGATTGAGTTCCTTGGTCTGCTTTCTCGTCAAACCGGTCCACCGGTGGCGCAAGGCCATGTGCAAAGGTGAATACACAGCGCTAGCCTTCAAGTTGCGAGGTGCATCACTCGGTGCAGATCGATCGCTATCCGTAATACGATAAGAAACCAGGTTGCAAACGTCAAAGAGTGCTCACGGTGAAATATAATCGTGCTTCAGTAGATCACAGAAAATGTAACCCAACAGTCCGAATGTGCCACCAGCATAAAATGGTTTCCCAAAACGCCGGCACACCTCGTTAATACGAATCTTGAGGAACAGTGTGATCAGCACGACCAGTCTACGAACACGCAGGATGTCTCACTAGCCCTTCACGATGCCAATCAGTGACGCAGACGAGGTCGACGCTCGCTACCAGTGTATCAAATGATTCCTGCTCTTGCACTACGTCGTGGCTCACTCCCTCAATGGTGACCAGCGGGTTGAGACTTTCTATACGATTTTTCGCAGCATCCACTTTCTGCAGATATAGCTCATCAATTTCTACAATGCCACTCCAAGAAAGAGTGGTCATGGATATGTACCTTTTTCCCTAAATCGTTATCTCGGAAAAAGAAACCAGCTCCGAGGTCCTCTTCACTGACGTCGTCTGTGTCGACAATGATGAGTTTTCCAATTCCGGATAGGACAATGTTTTTGATGGCCTCGGTTGCAGTTCCTCGCAACCGAACAACTAAAATAGTCGCATTACGCATTCTGTACCGTCCAACGCTCGTCTCTGGACTGGAAGTCATATGTACATGAGAACAAGAACTCACCTCTGTTGGGCTTCGAGACCCCATAATCGTATTTGACGGTCGTAGACTGCAGCTTCGTCTACCAGAGACAAGGACGCGTCAGAAGCAACAATATTTACAACCCAACGTATGCTTACCCTCCGTAATCTGGACAGGATTCGACCTCGTGTTACCTTCGTAGTCTGATGCCATGTCGATATATTGTACGGTTTGCGTAAACTTAGACGGGAGGAAGCGCGTCAGGTATTTGACACGTGATCAGACTGAGCCAAATTGGCTCGAGTGGAGGTTCATAACAAGCACTTCATGATCAGCCATTGGCAAGCATACACGTTGAGATCTGAGATACAAACATAGTTGCTACATGGGTGCAAAGTCAATGCTAATGAAAATTCGATGCGAATGATAATGATCGCGTAACACCAATAGCACATTCAGATATAATGAAGCTCGAAAAGTGAGGAGAGCACAGTCAGATGTGAATAGTAAGAGCGGAAGCGTCAGACCATATGTATTCCCTCAGTACTTGGATTGCACTCCCGATCATCATCGAGGCTGCCAATCGTAAGTCTCATGCTGAATAGAATTCGGTGAGAAAACCCACAGATAATTCCGTTCAATTTCGGATAGAATGGACAGGAAATCCCCTAGAAAGGCCGTCGTTAGTGAGTCATTAATGGGGAATATCACCCACAGAGAAATGCATGTGCCCGCGCAGCCGACGCAGGTGCAGTCTCTGCCCTGCGGACCGTATCGAGCAGTGTAGAAGCAACAAATCGTACTTTCTGAACCTGTAGAGCGTCAGCTGTTGGAGGACGAGAACATGCTAGGTTTCACCAGCGAGGGTCCATTGGTAGCGATTGATTGGATGGGTATGCTATCAAACTTTCAGCATCACGCGGACTCGTATGCGATATGTTTAACCTATGAAGAATGTTGAGAAGATCGCTCGCAACGGCTTCTCGATCTTCTGCGACTTGATGTTCGTCAATACTTCCCTGCAGAGAATAGATAATCTCATCACGATATTGCTCAATGACAAATCGGACGAGTTGCTGGACCATCACTGATCACCAAACTATGAAGCAAAGCGATAATGAGGAATGGTCTACCTGAGTCACATATAGATTTGCTTGCATGACTAGGAACGGATTTAACGCATTTGCACGGGAAGCCTTTGGATTATCAAAAAAGTCTTTCACTTCTGCGAATGTCGCCTGCCTAAATCCAGCACCGCTGCATTCGGCCAGAAGGCGATTGTGCTGGTGAGTCTGCCTCAGACGCAATGGTTCCGGTGCGTGCACGAGGACGCCCAGGATGCGCGAATGCAATGACTGGACCTCCTCTAGTCGTGCTGTGGCAAACTGACCCTGGGGAGGCGATCGTTTATCTACTCTGATGCGGACCAATATCTCTCCGAGTAGAGCAAATATTCTTGATATATAATTCAGGCCGGACACGATCGCTGTCTTTCCATGCGGTTGGGGTAGATATGCAGTGGATGTAATGCTGTACGGAAAGTGTGAAGTTACCGCGGTGTTCAACTGACGATAATTTAATGAAGAAAGAAATACGAACTATTCATCATCGATCTCCCTAGGGAAATGGACTGTACAATCCTCATCGCGAAGACAGATTGGTCGACCTAGCAGGATTGACATGGATTTGTCGGCTGAAGGGGCGAAAAAGGGTCAACTTGGACGAAAGAGACATAACAGGAACGTACCACCGAACAGAAGCCAAAAAGTTCTGCGACGAACCTCGCATTCGATGGGGTCTAGTCCCTCATAGGATGATTCTTCATGCATGCGGAGGGTGACAGAGATATGCGCAGCCTCACCAAAGGCTGCATGTTGGGTTGCGTCATGTCCCTCACAAAAGTGGTAAATAGAGTCGCTAAAAAACTTAGATCACACGAACTAGGCACAAGCAAGGGCTTACAAATAGCGAATGACGACGTGGGTGGACGTGGGAGGATCATACGAGGCGATTGTGATATGTCGGCTGGCTTCATGACACGTCTGTGCAAGTTTCCGTACGACTGATCGATCCATGGGGAGATATGACCTTGGGACCTGTACCAGGGTCGACGCGACGGTCGACATGACCAAGGCAAAGAACAAGGGATCCTGCTCCTCCCTCCGCGAACTCAGATCGGCTGTGAACGACGACTTGTGAATGCAGGGGGTGAGTGGGTAAACAAAGTCGAAGAAAAGGGCTATAATGAGAGATATGGTGTCCCTGGGAGCGATATTCTGCAAACGGTGAGGCCGACAATAGTACGAAAGGGGTGGAAAGGCCGTTGCCATTGGGGGAGGAACAGGCAGGGGCTGATGGTGTTTGTACGACGGACCGTAGGCGGAGGATGAGTCATAGTTGAAAGAGGTATATTGTCGAGTGCTCTCAGATTTTGGTTCACATGAGCCATTGAAGGAGGCATGGACGGCGTTTACTGACGAATAGTGAAAAGAGTCGACGGTGACGGGATAACGGGATACTGTGTGAATTGGGGTTAGGGACGGGTCGAGAAAGGAAGATGAGGATGGGAGTGGAGGGGAGACGCGGGCCTGGGTGGGACTGGCGAGAGAGATTGGGGATATCGTGTCGGGCCCAGTGAAGTCGCTGGACTCTGACTGGGCAGTCTGTGCAGCGGCGGCCTCTTGCAGACGACGGAGGTACCTGCGAAAGAAGGTGTTGAATAAGGTGGCAAGGCTAGAGTACTAGGACGCACAGATTCGGTGGTCCTCTCTTCTTTGGCTGGTACTCGTAGGTGCAAGGGATGGCGAGAGAGATGCAATGCTTGCACGGCTGCTTTGGGTCGTCCAGGCTTTCTCTTGTGCAACGCACTTTGCGCGCTCTACACGCATCGCAACCTTCATGTCATCAAGTTATAAAGGTAGTCATAACGTGATGCGGGGTGGACATACTCTGTGGTTGGCGCCTGTTGAAAGACGAGAAAGGGCGTCAGCGGTGGGTCGGAGGGGAAACAAGTGGGGAACTTGACATTGACATACGGACGAGCCAGTGCGCACGAGGGCTCGAGGAGGAGAGATACACTTTGTACGATCCAGAATTAGGATGATCTCGGCTACTAATTATGCTATCTACACCGTCCGGCGCTCGTCCCCCAGCGCACGCAGCATCGCCCGAGCCTGGTCCACGTCCAGTCTCCCTTCCGCGCGGTGTCGCCTCACAAGTGCTCCAATCGCCCGTCGTTGTTTGACCTGCTCCCGGTCCCCCCACTCCGTCTTGCCCCGCATTAGACGCGTCCAAAAGTCGAACGCCATCACCGGGTCCCCGAGACGCAGACACGCAGCGATGCAGTATTTCCCCACGTTTGGCGTGTGCACGGCACTCCACTCCCCGGCCGTCCGTACAACCTCCCAGGCCAGTCGAACATTCGCCTCCAGCCGCTCAACGTCCACACCTTCGACCGACACGCTCGCCTGGATCAGCGATACCATCGTCTTTGCTGACAACCGCACGCCTGCTTCTCGTGCTCGGTCAAGCATTCTGGTCACCAGCTCGGCGTCTCCGTGCACGATCGCTTCATGTATCACAGTCCCAAACGTGACCCCATCCGGCCGCAGTCCTTCCTCCGTCATCCGGTCCACTATTTGATATGCCGCCCTTGGGGATTGCCGCGCCATCGCCGAAAGCATGATATTGATGTCGTGGCGATCTGGTATCTCCCGCCGCCCGATCAAAACTCGGAACGGACCAAGTCCCTCCACCATCTCCCCGAGCATGAAATGACCCCGCGCGAGCGCGCTCAAGTCAAAGTGATCTGCTTCCTCCAGCGGTAAGATTGACTCCCGAAACGACCCCAGAACCCGCCGCGCGAACCGGTGGTAATCCGTCTCTTTCTCGTCCAGGTCCGAACCCCCTTCCACAAATTGAAGTGACCTAGCCTTACTCTCCGCCCTCCTTCGCGCCCACGAATCGCGCCGAGTGAAGAGGCTAACCACCCGAAGCATCGTCGCTGCGTTCCTAACCACGAATTCACGCCCGCACCCCGTCGAGTATCTTTCCCAAAGCGCGCGCGCTTCCGTCGCAAATCCCTGGCTCGCTGTCATGGCGATGAAACGACCTCGATCGTGACGGCATATGGGTTCAAACATATTCACGGCCTGCTTAGCCAGAGAACGCGCGAGATGTTTGTCGTGCTTCAGCCCAACGAGATGAGCCATTAACCACGTCAACACCCCACCCTGTGGTAATGGATAATCCTTCATTGTCTTGACCCGAAGAGATTGCGTGTGACTGTAGAACAAGCATGCGGATTCGTGGTTGCCAACACGCTGCGCCCGGCTATAGAAGAGGTGGACTGTTTTATTGGGAATAATTACACCACAGAGCGGGTCCACGAGATGGCACATGAGCCAAGCACAGGCCCTGAACTGCGCAGGAGAACACCTTTCCAAAGACGCGTGAAGTAATTCTAGTGCAAGCGGCTCCAGATCCTGTTTGAGCGAATCTTGTGACTTGATGATTGACGCGATGAATCCCACGCCACGATGGTACCAATCCCAGTGCAGGCAAGCGCGTGCCAAGGTAGACTTCACAATGACTGCGAAATCATGCGCAAGTGGAGGGGGGATCTCGGCGAGGAAGGCCTCGGGAGGTACGTGACCACAACGGGAAAGAGTCTGAAAAAGCCCGAAAGCCTCTTGATGTCGCTTCAGAGACACGAACTTGTCAATTAATGCATAAGCGAGGAAAGTGGCTTCAGGAGGTTGGTAGGAGACAGCTTTGGATCCCGTAGGCGGCCGGAGGGATGTGAGATGTTTCAGGAAAGGATCGAGGATAAAATCTATCAAAGGGGGGTCAAGCGTATCCGAAGTTGTATCATCTATGATGGTTTTCATGACGTGCAATGTCGCCAGTACAGGTAGCCCAACGAGTTGGTCTTGGCGACGGATGATTGTGAGTAGGGACAATGTCGTCTGTTTGTCTAATAGACTAGAATGCTGACGAGGGACGCAGAGGAGAGACGCAGCTACTTCGGCGCGCTGCTGTTCATGAAAGAGATATTCGTCCAGTACGTCTGCTGCAAGATAAGCCACGATATCCTGAGATCCATGCTTGACAGCTCCCTCCGCAAGGCGACAGAGAACGTCCGTTGGCAATAAGGCAAATAACGTGGGGTCTTGGGCGCGTAATTCAGTGTAGGCATCAAAGGGACCATGCTTAGTGTTATCGGGTACGACTTGCTTGGCCACCAGTTTCGAACCTTTTTCCGTTTTTGGCACCGAATATCGCGAGACACGCAGCACGCTCTCCGATAGAGCTGGTCCTGGACGTCGAGAAGGCTTGACGACGGATGGCTGGGCCTCGTCGTTGGGGAAACACTCGCGGGTGACGAGATTGGCATGGCTATATCTGAGGTTGAAAGCTGTTTTGTCACGTACATGACCCTGGACAAATCGCTGCGTGGAAAGGGCATGCGCTCGAAGGATATGGCGACAAAGTAACATATGTTAGCTAGACGAAGTGTGCGGTCAATCACAGCGTCGCATTTTCAGTCAAAAGTGCCCACCGCATGCCGCATGTGTAGCCGGTTCTTGACAGGGAATCTCGACGCCCTGAATGAACGCGACCAAGACTTTGACTGTGGTCTTTTCGCAGATGAAAATTTGGTGGAGCGCAAGGGGGCTATTACAAATAAAGACAAATATGTAGAAGGTAGTACTAGTGACTAGTACCGCTACAGCCCATCACTGAGTTCTTAGCTATACCTTGAGTGTACCATACGCACGGACAACCGGTGGTCGGTGATGTTGTTCAGGCTACTTGTAATCACTGTGACCGTTGTGCTATTGCTTTGGCTGAGAGAATAGGGGATTTCCTTTTTTTTTTTTGCTCGGACGCGCACGTTCAGATGCGCATCGGATGTTTGAATTGCAACATCCACCACTACTGCAATGGGTGCAAGCCAGTCAACGAGCGCACAAGCCCAGACATCTCACGCACTTCATGTCTTGCGAGTCACTCCATCCTCTCCAGCGTCTCAGACATCCATCGAACCCTTCTTCGACTTTATCGTAGGATATAATGACATTGATTCTTCCTCCGCTAGGACAGAGTTGGATGCTACCGAGCTGGAACAGATCGTCGAGGAGCACGAAGGAAGGGCTCTCAACCTTCTCGTATGGAGTAGCAAGACACGTGAAACACGAGGTTTGGCTTCACTCGTGACTCTAACCTTGTGACCAACCACCCTCTCCTGCCAGTGGTTTCAATTGTGCCATCTCGCGGTTGGGCACTCGCCCAACAGGCGGTGCTCCCCCTCGAGGACTCCGAAACTTTACCGCAACCATCCCTGCTTGGCCTCAGCATGCGCATGTGTGAATTCGAGTCTGCAACAGACAACGTCTGGCATGTACTTGAAGTGATGGAAGGAAGCCCTGCTGAGAGTGCCGGTCTGGTGCCGTATGGTGACTGGATAATCGGTTGGTCTGGCGGCATCTTGAGCGCCGAGAATGATTTCTATGATGTGGTTGAAGCTGTATGGCCTCCTCTATCGTGCTACTATGTCTTCTGAAGTGCCCACTCCAGCATGTGGACAAACCCTTGCGAGTCTATGTTTACTCGTATGATTTCGAGTGTGTTTCTCACCGCATTGATCTGCCTATTTTGAATTTACGACTCTTTTAGCAACCTTCGAGAAGTCGTTCTTGTTCCGAACCGTCATTGGGGCGGAGAAGGACTCCTGGGATGTGTTTTTGGGTATGTTTTCGTTCATCGTTCACAACGGCGAGAGGAATGCAACTTTCAATTTATCTTAGATTCGGTTATCTCCATCGTATACCATCCCAGCCGACAGACCGCAAAGCACTCGATGCACTACACGAGCATTCCGATCTCGAGGACCAACCACTCTTCGTTCCTGCCGATGTTTCCCTGAATTCTGCACCCTCTGGTTTCGTGCTGAGTGACCAGAGTCACCTCCCACGTCATTCATTCCCTGTTGCCCAACCTCATCCCACGCGTGCCAGGGAGATGCCTCGCCGTTCTATTGACCACCCGATTGGACGTGACGCCCGATCCACTTCGCGTCCCAGCACGCCAAGACGTTCGACTCAGACCCCTGCACCCTCTTTCCAGTCGCCTGGTACAAGCCATTCCTTTGGCTCCCCCCTCAACGGTGATTCGTCACACCAGTCATGATTGCGTTCGCACACTCAAAGTGTCTATACACGTCAAGGGACAGGCACGACACCAGGTTTGTATTCGATTGCAAGTCCTATGCAGCAGCAGCTCAGTACATACAAAGATTCTCGGATGGTAGAACACGAAGATGAGGGCAATGTTTCCGATGGTGATGCCAGTGTTTCGGGCACGGACTTCGGGAGTTTGACAAGCGTTGAGTAACTCCGCTTCTGCGCAGTCCGTGAACTATATCCATTGGCGCATGTGCTTTTAAAATTTTTTGGTATATCCTCGGTCTTCTCCATTAATTAAGTGTTCACAGGAACGATACTGGTTACAGTTACAGCGGTAGAACACATTTCCCAGTAAGAGATGTAACGCCAAACTCCCGAAGCCAATCCAAGAGACAGATGGTTATAATGGTTCAAGATAGCTTATATGGGCGTGTCTCCGCCTAGGAGACATATATACCGTGACGCGACTAGGCCTCTGGCGATTCTGCATCAGCCAATGGCCCTGTGCGCGGATTGAATTCTAGATGGAGTGCAATGAAGGGCCACACTGAACAATGTCTCATGAGCGCCGGATTACCCAGTTGACCAAAAGCAACAGACCTTCTTCAAAGCCCGGATGCCGTCCATTGCGGATCTGGCGCCAAACAATGCGCATAGTCTCTGACGCTCGAATTTCACTCCAGTGTTCTAGAAAGAAGTTCATTTGTACCTTTCGCACTTCGGCGAAAGTAGCTGAGAAAGGGCAGAACACCTCAAATGGAATGTTTTCCACAGTGAGAGATGTTTGAATGTGCTGGACAGTTCAGTCAGAATTTGGTTCAGAATGAGTAACAACACTTTACCTGATACGCCCTTTCTCTCAGTTCCAGGAGGCCGAGCTCTACGAGCTCAACAAAAGGCAGGACGCAGTGAGGTAAGGTTCACTTACTGTCGGCTAAGCGATATACCGCCTTCGCAGAGCAGGGTGCAGGCCGCCCTGGTCGACATTGTTGCCACTTCTTGATCCACTCTCGTCTGGAAGTGGGGTTTTCATTGTGCCCGGGAGCCTTTGGACTATCATGCAAACTCGACTGGCTGTCAGATGGCGCTACAGTCGCTGCAGTCGTTGCGAGCCTTTTTGACGATGCGGCAGCGGTAAAGGACGATGACAGGGGAGCGAAAACGATAACGTCTGTGTATATCTATGACGATTGGTGAGTGAGGCCTTCAAAATGACCAAAAGCGACTCGTTACATAGTAAAGGACGGCTTTGTATGTCGCGTAAGCGACATCGCCCACAATAACCTGCATCTTCTTTGGTCCCGGAACAAATGGCGTCTCGGGGATTAAAGAAACATGCTGCGTACAATCTTGATCCGTCATGAGAGAAATGTCCTTGCTTCTTGGGGAAGACGGGTGAGAAAGCTTCGGCCTAACGTTGCGGAACTTATCTCCTGAAGTAACAATCAAAGGCACAGGGTTATCCACTGTGTTAACTGTCCCTTCAGCACATTTCGTAGCACCGTCTTCGACCGTAGAAGACGTCGCGGCGTGGGATGCACCAGTTTCAGGAGCATCGAGCTCAATAGTCCCATCGAAGCTTGGTTCGTCTGGGAGATCTGATATCAGATCATCTTCTTCATCGTCCGAATCTTCAAACTGGCGGAATAGGTAAGTAGAATCAGATGCAGCATCTCCTTCATCATGGTCTGGGTGGGGATGAGCCATATTTACATCCGTAGAGGCCTCCACAAAACCAGAGCTAAACACTAAGAAAGATGAATACGCTTCAGGGAGGGAAAAAACCAAATAATTTAACTGGATTGAAAGTAGTCAGCTCGCTGAAGTATCTTCTTGTTGGCATATATGGTTCGTTTCTCCCCGGGTCGATTTCTCTTTGGAACCACAAACTCGACGTCGGAGTAAAGAGGGTCGTCAAGGAGTGTACCAACACAATCCAAGTAACTCTTTGGCACAGCCTGTGTGGGTGTGGTTGGCGGCTGCACTGGGGGCTGTGGAGATGATGTGATGGTGCAGATAATCAAGAATCCATCGGATTCCTTGACTGGAGTCGAATGATAGTAGACATGGTCTCGTCTAGAGAATTGAGCCCTATGAGCGATTTAGAGAGAGAGGAAATCCATATTTAAGTAACACCATACCATCCCCAGTTTGCGGTCTGTCAGGACTAATGAGACGGATCAGAAAGACAAAAAGCATAGACTGAACCTTTGAAGAAAACGAATGATTGTGCGCTTCCTTGATATTGAACAATACTGTTTTTGCCAAACTGGAGGAGTAATCGTACGTCAGGACTGGTTCCTAGTCAAGTGCAACGGTCGCGGTACGTCACCTTCGCAGTTCGAAACTAAACTTGAAGACGCCTTCCCGAACCCATCTAAATTGATAGATATGAGCAAACAGAGCGGAAAACAGAGGTGTTTCCCTACCTTCCGTCTATAGCGTTATCCTTTTCCTGCGCCGTTGGCTGGGAACAAGTCAATGGGATGCGCAGCGATCAGCTTGTATTACTGACCTCACAAGAGAGGTATAAGCTAACGAAACCTCCACCCTCTGTTCCAGAATTTGCATAAAACAAGATCTGAGCGTGGTAAGGAATGCGATTGACGGGTGGGGGAGTGTAGCAAACCTGCCACTGTCCTGCTCCGAATTTGACCGACTTCGTCACTTTGGACTTGGATTCTCCTTTGCTGCTCATTGTGCGTTGGTGAGTAGGATACCATGGTTCAGGAACCTGAAAGATCGCTACCTTGCGTCGAACAAGGCCTTGAGACCTCGGAGAGTCCACTCAAAGGTGATCGTTGAGCTTTCATGGGCATCCCGCGCCTTTTCCATGACTCGCTAAGCAAAGGAGGAGATATGAACTAGATACTCGAATAACAAAGCCAGGTCGCTGTCACTAGGTCATACGACGGGAGCTGGGCATAGGGACGTTACAGTGGGTGCAGGGATGTTCTGTACAAGGCAAATAACCCCTGTGAGATCTTATGGTAGTTGGTCACGTGTTGTGTTAGTGCAACCAGCCTCGTTCCTCAGGTTAAGGACGTCGTTACGACGACTGCCACAAGTTACCATTCGTGTTATTGTTTCTTGTTCTGAATTCGGTGGGTCGCGAGACCGAGGCTTAGTGCCAGGCAAGATTGGCTACCTTCACGCCCTTCCCCTTCCTCGTCTGGCCTTGATTCCTTGGTATTAAATGTCGACAGACGAGTCGCCGTCCACCGTTGTTCGAATCACAGGTACGTCCAATTACCATATCCTTGCTACTCACCCCATTCTTTAATTCATCAATTCCTAGTCCTGGCCGCTAATTCCTTGGCCAAGCGCGAGGTCTTCAGTCTTCCGGATCCCTGTGCTGTTGTTTCCGTCGACGGCGATCAGACCTATACCACAAACGCAATCAAGCGTTCCCTGTCTCCGGCCTGGAATCAGCATTTTGACATGTCAGTCTTTCCTCTGTTTAGCCACGCTGTCCTCAATTTCTTACTGTGGCTGCACATAGCACTGTTCGGCGCTCCTCCACTATCGTTATTCAGATATTCGATCAAAAGAGGTTCAGAAAAAGAGATCAGGGTTTCCTGGGCCTCGTAAAGTTGGGAGGAGAAGAAGTGCTTGGCTACTCAACAAACGGTCACGGTAGCCTTTTCCCATCCTTCTTTATGCCTTTCCTCACTCTCCACACTACCAGGTCTTATCAGCAGGGATCTGTCCCAGTCTTTAAGTGGGGCACAAGTGTACGGAAAGCTCCTCTTTTCGTTTTCTTTGCCGCATATCGGAGGATCACGGATCCGTAGCGAACAAGCGCCTACCGCTCATCCTAACCTACAGCTGGTAGACACAGCATCTTCAGCGTTACGACAGCGCAGCAGTACCCCTTCCCTTCGACCGGAACTGTCACCCCTCACCCCTCATCACGCATCTATGTCTTCATTTACTCCTCTTGACACCCCAGTCTCCAATCGGCCTCACACTTCCGGAGATTCAGTCCATTCGGCTATTTCACAGATGACCCAGTCACTTAGAGCCCAGTCAAATACTCTCAACGCCGCAATGTCGTCCGTCGATAACACACCTGATTTGATCCATCGGGATGAAGTCGGACCTCTCCCTCGTGGATGGGAACGTCGATTTGATAGGACCGGGAGAGCATATTATGTTGATCACAGCTCCCGTTCTACCACGTGGTACCGTCCCGTTGTTCCATCGGAACATGCACTGCAGTCGCCCCCATCATCCCGTTCGCAATCTCACCCACCGCAGCCCCCCTCAACTGGGGTTTATGCCGATATCCCATTACCCGAGGGATGGGAGGAGCGTCGCAGTCCTGAAGGGAGGCCATACTTTGTGGACCATCGTGCAAGGTCAACGACGTGGAATGACCCGCGATCGTCCCAGGTTACCCTTACTGTCTCGGCTTCTGCCACTGTCAATACCAATCTTGGTCCGCTCCCATCTGGATGGGAAATGCGGTTGACATCGACAGAACGGGTTTATTTCGTTGATCATAACACTCGCACAACGACTTGGGATGACCCGCGCTTGCCAAGCAACCTAGATTCAAATGCCCCTCAGTATAAGCGTGACTATAGACGAAAGGTGATTTACTTCCGGAGCCAGCCTTCCATGAGAGCCAAGGAAGGTAAATGCGAACTCAAACTGCGGCGCAATCGGGTCCTAGAAGACAGCTTTGCTGCGCTGATGAAGTTGCGAGGCGATGAATTGAGGAAGAGGTTGGTCGTAAGGTTTGAAGGAGAAGATGGTTTAGATTATGGAGGAGTCTCCAGGTACTGCAAACAATTTATTCCTAATTCACTACTCATTTTCTGTCAGGGAGTGGTTCTTCTTGATTTCTCACGAGATCTTCGATCCATCGTATGGGCTCTTCCAATACTCCGCCCATGACAATTACACTCTTCAGATCAATTGGTTGTCAGGAATAAACCCTGAACATCTGACCTATTTCAAGTTTATTGGCAGGATTATAGGATTGGCAATATTCCACAGACGATTCTTAGACGCTTACTTTGTTTCGAGTTTCTACAAGATGTTTCTGCGCAAAAAGACGTCTCTCCCTGACCTGGAGGCGGTCGATGCAGACCTGCATCGGAGCTTAGTGTGGATGTTGTATGATTGCTCTCTCTTTCCACAGAGCTGGTTACTCAAATATATATGAACCCCAGGAAGAATGACATTACTGACGTTCTCGACGAGACGTTTTCAGTAACCGAGGACCGTTTTGGAGAAATCGTCGATGTAGAGCTTAGACCTGGAGGAGCTAGTATTTCCGTCACCGAAGAGAACAAAAAGGAATATGTCGAAGCTGTTGTTGAGTACCGCACCAAGACCAGAATAAGGGAACAGACGACTGCACTCTTGGAAGGATTTAGGGAGCTCATTCCTACGGAATTGATCGACGTATTTGATGAACGGGAGCTAGAGTTATTGATTGGTGGTATGTCCGAGATCGACACGTACGTGCCCTGATAGATCGTGCCAAGAAGCTAAGACGACTGGTTTGACCGGTTGCAGGGACGATTGGATCTCGTACACCGACTACCGTGGTTACGAAAAAACAGATCAAGTCATCGAGTGGTTCTGGCAATGCATCCGGAGCTGGCCGACTGAGCGCAAGGCCCGCCTACTGCAATTTGCAACTGGGACTTCGCGGGTTCCTGTCAACGGTTTCAAGGATCTTCAAGGGTCTGATGGACCCAGGAGATTCACGATTGACAAATCTGGAGATCCCTCACAGCTGCCTCGGAGTCACACGTGCTTCAACAGGATCGAACTCCCGCCTTACGAAGATTACGAAAGTTTGGAAAAGAAACTAACGTATGCCATTGAGTGTGTCGAATCATCCCCTACACAAGGTCGAGTACTAATTCTCTACAGGGAAACGGAAGGCTTTGGAGTAGAGTAACGGACCATTTTTTCTTTTCTGGTCATGCAATCTTCAGAGTCATCGTGTACTACGGTGTTGTATCTATATATCATGCTAACTTTCGAGTTCAAATGCGCATCTGGCTGTCTATTTCGTTTATTCCTTTTTCAAGGCGATCTAATTGATTTATAATATGAAAGGAGCCGATGTAATCAAATCTTATCCCGTGAAAAAAAAAAAAGAAAATACGACTGCAATTCACACACTCGAACCCAAAGATTTCGACATTTGAACGAGCTCTTATGAGATAAGGTACATAACACTGCCATGTTGTCATCCTCCTGGATAGTGGGAAGACGTCTCACACAAGGATACCATGCGCGTTGAAGACGGATTTCAGCTGGTGGGTTGCCGCCGGGTGCACATGATACCACGGAATCTCATTGAACCCCTTACTCTGCAGATCGATTTCACTGAGCGAAATGCATATCTCAGTGACCCAGTGTTGCCTTATTTACTGAAAAGGGTTCTGCCTTCAAGGTGCGAGAATTCCGATGACTCGGCTTTCGCTTGACCACAGTGATGCAGGACGGCAGACGAAATTGAGCAGGATCTCGTGCGTTTTGGCATGGAAGTTATCACCAGCGAGTGAGTTTTCTTGACGCTAATGGACACATCATGATTTGTGCCCCAGATATTCGTGCAATCAGTGAGCGCGTTACTCCTCCGCGCTTGACCCAGTACAACCACTGGGGCCAACGGATTGATCGGCTCGACACATCAGAGGCCTGGAAAGAACTGAAAGCCGTATTTTTCAAGGAAGGCATCCCCGGCATCTTTTACGAACGGAGATATGGAGAGTATAGCAGGATATACGGATTTGCCAAGTTACATATGCTCGTCGGAGATTCCCAAGTGGTGAGCCAAGTTGGACTTGGTGCGCAGTCGATTGGACTCCAGGTCACTTTCAGGTGGGATGTCCAGTATCTATGACGGATGGATGCGCCAGAGGTGGGTTCAAATCTGGGTCACGATATCGTTCGTGTATTGATCAAACACTCTTCGGAACAAGTTCTTGAGCTAGTCGGTACTCCAGATATGAAGACCACCCTACTCCCTCGCCTTATAAGGTATGTATCTTAATCATGGGTTAAGGATTGACTTTCTTATCGGTTGGAAGTCGTGATCCGTTCTTTGCCTTTACATCAGGACAATGGATGACTGAGGCATGTCCACCCCCCCCTCGTGTAATAGTGTTTCACATGTTGGCTACAGCGACCGGGCGGCTCAGATGTGTCCCTCACTGAAACGACCGCTGTTGCAACTGAGAAATCCGGAGATCAAATGTGGCCAACATACCGATTGGACGGATTCAAATGGTTCTCGAGTGCGACTGATAGCAATGTATCCGTCGTACTGGCGCGCACAGGGGATGTCAAGGACGGCTCGCGTTCACTGTCCCTTTTCCTGGTACCTCTTCGCATCCCGCTCATTCCGCAAGCCGGAGAACCTTCCCCGTCTTCGGTTAGCAATGGTGTCTATGCTCATCGGTTGAAGAACAAGATCGGGACCCACATGGTACCTACTGCCGAGCTCTCACTGAATTCTACGACTGCCTACCTCCTTGGCCCACTTAACCATGGTGTAAAGAATATCCTTCCTACTCTGTATATCACCCGTATTCACAGCGCTATTTCTGGAACGGGTCATTTGCGCAAGTGTCTCGAGATCGCAATTGCGTACTCCAAAGTCAGGAGAATCTCGGGCGGAAAGCAACTGCTCGCAGAGAATGCGATGCATGTAGCGCATCTGGCCTCCATAAGCCTCGTATACCGTGCCTTGACGCATCTGGTGTTCGGCACGACTTTATTCATGGGTAGGGTGGAGGCTAATGTTGCGAGCAAGGATGACGAGTCACTGCTAAGGATCCTGACAGCTGTAGCGAAAGCGTTTGTTGCAGAGAAGGCAGTTTCGGCCATGGAAGATAGCATGACAACTCTAGGAGGAATGGGTTACATGGAAGAAGTTGGTATCGGAAGGTAGGCACATGTGCAATGCTGATATTTAGTTTACGCTTTGATCATGCATTGACAGGTCTATTCGCGACGCTCTGGTTGAGAAGATCTGGGAAGGCACGACCTCCGTACTCGCCTTGGACCTCGTTCGTAGTGCGAGTAGCCCCACTGTTTTTGCAGCGTTCAAGAATGTGAGTTCGCCATGTTGTTCGGTCTTAGAACAGTACTGATTTCCGTCAAAGTGGGGATTTGAAATCCTCGATTCCTGCCCATCAGAATTGGAGAGCAAGGTGTCGGCACCGCTAGCATCCGTCCAAGTCGCACTACAAACGATAGATGAAATTTACAGCCACCCAACGAGGATCTACCCACTCCTGTCTCGACCTGGGTTGATGTTAGTCGGCTACGCTGCGTCAGCAACGATGCTTCTTGAACACGCAGTGTGGTCATACAATACGAAGAGACCAGAGCGAGATGCAGATGCCGAGGTATTTGCGCGCTGGGTAAATGAGGGTGGTTTGTTGTCTTCAATCCAGGAAGTACGCGAAATTGCTATGGGACGTAACGAAGAACGCATTTCGATGAATGATATACTTGCGTATGGGTCCAAGTTGTAGTGCGCAAGCAAAGCTGTACTAAAATCTCCAATTGGTATGGCTAACCTCATATGCATTGTTCTATCCCAATGTCGGTCAAGTTTCGCGTATTTATCGTGCGACACAGTGAAACAGATTGGAACAAAACGCGGAAGTTGCAGGGTCAATCGGATGTCTCGCTCAACGAAACCGGAGCACTCAAGGAGTAAACCATCTTTCATATGCCACCCACGCCACTCCAGCTCACTCTACACGTATTTTTATTAGTATTATCTGGGTGAACCGCAGGACGGGTCCAACACCACAGAAACGGTGTCTGAATTGATGTCTGGCGTGGTACGATAAATCTGTAGAGAATTACTTGATTAGGCCCTTGCATGATTCTCATGACATTCTCGTGGTCACCCCCTTTGAAACGGTACTACCGTCAATACAGACAAGGCACCCTGCGAAGGTGTCGAGCTCGGATTCCCCTTCAACACGCACGTGTCTATTCTCGAGACCTCGATCATGGTTCTATACTTTGGTGTGGATCGTACCACTTGAACCCCCTGAAGGTACACGCCAAGTATGAGAGATGCGTGGTGGTGACCTGACTACAGTCTCCAAGATGCACGATGACCATCAAGAATCCATTAGAAGCCCACCGTGGCCAGCGGCGGGAAATACTGAAGCATCGGATGGGTGCCTACCAAGCAGGTTGGAGTAGATAAGTCAACGAACGCCATCAGTTACAAGAGAGGACGGAGCCACTGTTCCTTGCCGGCTCCACCCTATAATTTGTCGTTCCGCCTGTTATAGAGTCGTGCTTGCGACGTGTTTGGACGGCCTAGAGGCAAGAACGGGCGTTCCGGAACGACACAAACACCTTAGCAATCTGGGAATCGTCCCGATGTCGATGTCCTGCCTCCTGGTGGCTGGTCTGATTATGCAGACAAACTTGTTCGTATTGCATCCGTGCAGAAACAACTCGACAGGTCAAAATGAAGATCGACAAGGTTACCTCTTGTCCTTTAGACCCTCTCGATCGCTTGGCATTCCGCTGGATATGGCGATGGGTGACATGCACCTTGCAGTAGATTTCTTCTCTTCCACTTCGATCCGCTAAATTTCTGATTCTCGCGTACACAGAAATCGAGCACGGAGATTGTTTCCTATACACGGTAGGGGACTATGTGGCACCTTGCGCGAGATTCAGTACACAAAATCGCGGTGACTGGAAATAAACCGCACCCAAGTAGCCCCCGGCCCCCCCAGTCGCTCCGGGGGGTAAATTGCAGTGACAATTCTTGTCCATCGCGCAGGACTTGTATACGTAATTCACGCTGTATGCACCAGCATCATCAGGAAACGAAACAGAACATTACTAAGAGCGCACGTTTTCGTTGCGACCAACGAGATCAGCCAGAGGCTGCAGAGAGGAAGCTGAGAATGAGGCAACGGTGAGATGGCCAAACTTTATGATGAGGTCTTCGCGGCGCAGTCCCTATGTTACATGGGTCAAGCCAGGGTACAAGCGAACGAAGGGCGAGCATACTGCCTGTGCAGCGGGACTCTCTGGCGCGACACCGTCCACCTTTGCGAACGGGGACAAGCTTTCCGGTGTCGGTAGTGCATGCACGGGGGTTTGGGGGGCCGGTGCAGAGTCAGGTGGCGCGAGAGAAGGATCGTAAACCTTTTGCAACGCCTTCTCGATCTCGTCCATGGTGTGCTTGAGATCGTTCCTCAACTCAATTATGCGAGACCGGGCAGAGCGAATCGCGTAGATGTCCAGGTCTGGACGGGGGAAGCCTTCAGCGTCGACGAGCGGCGTCGTCATATCGCAGTTGTTCTCTCTGAGTATGACAAGTTGTAGATTGATGTCTGCTTCGATATCATCTTTGGCTTGAACCAGCGCGCGCGCACGGTCCCTCGGAGATGGAGACGACATGTGGTGCAGATACAACCTGGTACAAGTGAATTACATAACACACAAACACTATTCATCCTAGTGAATCGATACGACCTTGCCGTCCACCACCTCTGCAGAGTCAAAGATCTTGATCGCTTCTTTTGCAGCCTTGATACCACTCGCCATCATCGCCCCAAAGGTAGGCCCCATACGGTTCGAACCGTCGTGTTCCGATAATTCCATACCTGCCGATCCACCGGTCAGAGCACGATCAAGAGTTGGCGATATCCGCTCACCCGTCATGACGAGTCCAGGAGCGACCTCGCGCGTACCGTTGACGATGGCTGGTTCGGCACGGTTCATGTCGAGCCCCCTCATGTTGCCGAGTTCCTTCAGCAAGCCAGCGCTGACCAAACGCTTGGCGGAGAATGCGCCCATAGGGCCATCGTGACCAGTTGCAGATATCACCACGGGCGCGGTGATCGTGTTGGGGTCCATGCAGGATTGCGTATCGTGGTTGAGAGAGACGAGAGTCCAGTTAGTGACGACCCCCGACACACGCTGGCGGCCCTGGAAGTCGGTGCGGATGATAAGGTCCTCTACTGCGGTTGCGTTCATCATGACAACGTTTGGGAGGGCCAAAACGCGGGACAGGATCGTCGCAGTGAAGAGCGCTGCGTGTTTGACGACCACAAATGCACCCTCGTCCTCGTACGGGACCCCGATCTCTTGCAGGAACCTATCGGCGGGCTTGCGGACGACCTGTGGCGACGCATGAAATCAAGGATCGTTTTTCCGGATACAAAAGTACTCACCATGGGGGTCATCAACTGGCCGCCAAGCCAGGCCCCGCCGCCTGGTGCGACGTTGGCCTCCAGAATGGTGACTTTGATGTCTGATCGACTCGTTGCGAGGTGGTAAGCGCAAGACAGGCCAGCGCTTCCAGCGCCGACGATGACCACGTCCGACACGGCTCGGTCGTACATCGTGTTGAAGTAACTGTACGGATAAGGGTAAGATGCAATGCTTTTCGGTGGGCAGGGACCATTGACCGTTTGATCATAGCTCTGGACACCTGGGCTTCCTCGATAGGAGCGAATCGATAGTTGCCTTGATAGTCCTCGCAGACATCGTACTCTGCAATGGCAGAATTTTTTTGGAAGAGACTGGGTTGGGAGAAGGCCGGGTTGGGGATAGTTGCTGCGGGAGGAGCCATGGTGGAGATCGATGGTGAGAGAGCGCGACGGAACGGACTGGCTTTTATACTCTGCGCTGGGTGGACAGTCGCGTAAGCCGATTCCGATAAGCACCGATAGATGATAGTAGCGTTTCTCGACGCCAAAGCTGACCCCGGCCACGAACAAGCTTGGAAGTTTGACCAGGACCGGCCAGTGAGTCTGTCTTGAACATTCGCTGGTTCGATCAACGTACAAACCGAGACACCAATGCAACAGAGGGAGTTGATCAAGGACAAGTCTGCCTCCTCGGCTAGATACCACGGGTCAATGCAGGCGTGAGGTTGATGGATACTGCATACCGAGTGTCTTCAAGTTTGTCGACCATTGCAGAGGGCACTGGAACACGCAGCGACGTCGGGGAAGACATTCCGGTTACAACCAACACCGCGTACCGTGCCAGCGACGACGCCGGTCCGACGGGACTCAGCCCCACCTGCCGCCTTATAAACGGACCCGCTGCAGTGTGGCCTTCCTTCTCTCGACTACGAATTGCCCACCAACATGCACTCCCAAAATTTCATGCTCGGGCAAGACCCGCTCTCCCTGGAACGTATACGATCAGTCCTGGTCCGGCTCGAGGACACTATCATCTTTGACCTGATCGAGCGCGCCCAGTTCGCGCACAACCCCCGTATTTACGTCCCCGACTCGTTCCCAGAGCTCAAAAATTTGGGCTTTGACGGCAGCTGGCTCGAGTGGTTCTTGAAAGAGATTGAAACGTTCCATGGTATCGTCCTCGTCTCCCCCAACGCCGCATCTCTCACACCCGTCCTCAGCCAAGGCACGCAGGTACACCAGGTATGGTATAGGCGCTCCGCGTGTCAGCCCGGATCACAACTTTTTGCACAGTCCGGACGAATATCCGTTTACGAGCGATCTTCCTCCGCCTGTCCTCGAACCCCTCGACTTTCCAAAGATCCTCCGCCCGAACGACATCAACGTAAACGCGACCATACTCACCTTTTACACGCGCGATATCGTGCCTCGCATCGCAAGGCGGGTCCTTTCTCCATCTAATCGTCCGAACGGCACCCTCGGCGATGTCGCCGAACGCGAGGACGACGGCAACTATGGCAGTGCTGCCACCATCGACGTCGAGGTTCTCCAAGCCATCAGCAAGCGTGTCCATTACGGTATCCCGCCAACCTTGTGTCCTCCGTGCGAGAAGGTGGCTGACCGGGTCATTCAGGAAAATTCGTGTCGGAATCGAAATTCGCCGCTGACCCTGCCGCATTCGTTCCTCACATTCTCAAGCCAAACAGGCAAGCCCTCGAGGCCCTGATAACCAAACCCGAGGTGGAACGCAAGCTGCTCTTGCGTCTACGCAAGAAGGCCTCCACGTACGCCCAAGAGTTCAATCCCGATGGCGATGCAATCGCCAACGCCCAGATCAATGGCACTGCCAAGATAGACGTGGACGGGGTCATCGACTTGTACGAGAACTATATCATACCTCTCACCAAGGAAGTCGAGGTACGTCGATAACGTCCACTTCTCTCGATCACATGAGTCAACCGCGTTCCACAAGGTCGACTACCTCTTGCACCGTTTGGATGGCATACCGGATGATGAAATCGATCGGCTCGCTCGCCACTCCACATGAGATCAGATGTGGGCACACGCTGCCAGACCTCACCTCGTACTTTTTACTCCACTCATTGTGAGGATAGAGTAGACTTGAAAACCTCCAGAAGCAAGATATTTTCGAACGAACGTGCTACAAGTACGCGACTCGGTATGCAATCCAATGCGTACTACAGGACTGAAGCAAGAAAAACCAAACATACTAGGTCAGCTGGCACAGGTATAGTCACATATGGCTATAATAGACGGAAAGGCAAGGGACTCAGTCGAAAGCACCAATCAGAGAGAGGTACACGAAAGGAGAAAAGAAGAGGCGATAAGCAAGAACACAACAGTTCAGGGAAAACTAAATATAAGCTACAACCCGAGATCTGGGTGGGTGCATCAACACGCTTTTCCCATCAGGAGGACACGGAGTAACCCACCTTCAAGAAGACGCTTCGTTTCCTCAGGACCTATGGTCCGAGTGGCACGCTTTGCGAGAAGCTTCTCCGTCCTGTATTTCTCATACAGAACCTCACGGGTGTGGACCTTTAGAACCTGCCATTTTAATCGATCGTATCAGTATTATACCCTCGAATGGCGTGGCAGCCACGTAAAATAGAGCAGACTAACCTTCATGTGTGTGAGCAGGATAGCCGTGCGAAGCGCAGCAAAGTCGCAATGTTCAGGGTTTAGCACGTCGACGGTCCCCCATCGAAACTTCCTCGTGAACACCCCCTTCAGACTCTGGGGTGGTGCCCCAGTGAACACGTTCGATTTGCGAGATGTCACGAGGCCGTCTGGAGTCGTGGCCGCTTCGACTGGACTCGGAGTTCCTTCCAACTCATCCTGGATGAGCGAATAGTTTGAATCGGCGGTCACGGGACGCGACCTCTGGGATTGTGGAGAACCCAAAGGTTCTGGAGCAATGAGGGCAAAGGGGAGCAACGTGTCGAGGTTAACCTTGGTCACTGTTTGAGCTGAGAAGCGAATGTTTGCGACGGTTTCTTCCTCGGTCTCGTCAGGGTACTGAGGCACCCTCTCGTCCTGCGCAATAGACGAGAGGTCCCGACGCGATCGGGAACGAGAACGGGCCGCACGAGCCCCTCTGAGCGTGATCACGGTACGTGAAACCCTGTCCTTGTCGGTGTCGTCGTCATCTGTGATATCGTTGGAGTCGCCATTCTCGGCGTGATGCGTCGACCCATTGACCCCGTTGTGCAGTCCGTTCGAGGCTACTTCTGGAGGGGGCGGCTGTGAATGAGAGTCCTCCCTGGGTTTCGCAGCGGAGAAGACGCCAAAGTCCAGACCAGCGTTTCGTAGACCTTCGCGCACGGCTGTCTTGACTGCGGCAAGACTCTCGTTCGTGAGGGAATCTGCCTTGGCGATGACCGGCAGCACGTTGACGCGTGTCGAGAGGCGGCTGATCACACGCAGTTCCGCGGGTGACATCGTCACATCAGCGGCATACTCGACGGGCTCGTCTGCTGTCGGGAACAGAGAGACGGTAGCTTCGGAGACGGACCTCCCATGTGTAAGCTGTCCGTGCGTGACGCTCCTCGTCAAAGTGGGGTCGATCATGAAGATACATCTGGAAAACGGTCAGACGTGAATGCCAAAAGCGAGCGAACACTCACAGATGCACATGTTGATCCCCTCTGCTCTGCCGGATCACTTTCGATTCCTGAACAAGGCTGAGTTCGGCGGCAATTCACGACAGTTCAAGTCCACCAACCTCGTTCATGGTGGCAGCATAGTGTTCGTCAATGTATTTGATGACGTTGGTGACCTGATGTTCGACGCTCAACTCTTTTCCCGAAGTAAAGTCGAGGCCTGGGGTGTCAATGACCGTCAACCGGATGCGGTCATATCGGGATTCGCATATTTCGACGCAAGCCGTGTTGATAATTTGGGTATGTTTGAGTCCGCCTTTGAGGAAGTCGTCCAGGGCAGCGCGTTGTTCCATGGTGGCGGAGGGAGACAGATCGGCCGTGTCGAGCAAGAGGCGCAAAAGGGACGTTTTGCCGGTGCCACGCGCACCGACGACCTGATACGCGTTTGAGCGACGAACGACATGAAAGAGTGGGACGAACCATGAGATTGAACGCGGGCCAGGCACGGTTCCTGCGTTGGGCCCGACGAGTCGTGGTGCCAGCACTGGCACTGGACGGACTTCTCCACGTCTCGAACGCGGAGGGCGGGTGAGGCGACATGTACAAAGAGGAAATTTTGCTCGGCTTCGCGTTCGGTGTCTCTGGCTGTTGACCTGATTGGAACCGAAAAGGTTTGTGGAAAGGAATGGGGGCATGGTCGAGAGAGTGGAGAGAGCTTTTGACCGCACCTTGGTATGGGTGAGGGTCCGGGAGCGGGGGGGTGTCGCGCAAGACGGAGACATCCACCAGGTTCTCTGGCCAGGGAATCCCTTGAGGATTGAGCTCTGGCAGCGACGGTGATGTTTTCAGTGGATTAGCGTCGCTGCTCGCGCTGTTGGCCCTGGGCCGCTTCCGAAACGAAAACATGGCCTTTGGTACACAAAACGAACGAGAACGAGCGTGGAAGGAGTTGAGCAGGAAAACAAGTAAAGAACGTTCGCCGCGACGAGATGGTACAGACTTCTTCGTAGGAGAAGGCCGCTTTCAAGTCGGAGAAAAGGGACGCGGACGGATAATAAAATCAAGGGACCCCCCCCTCCTTTTCAACGACATGGCAACCGGCCCTCTCTCTCATTTAACTCGCTCGCCTTTTACGCTGTCTCGTATACTTCGTTTTTTTTGTTTTCTCTCCAAACATACATACAGAAGATGGCGGTCGATAGCTGTGGTTGAGATGGAAAAAGGACAGTGAAGAGAAAGATGAGCCACTCGGAACCAGAGACAGAAAGATACAGTACAAGACGGTCCGACTGCGAAAAAGAGATAACCCAAAACGACGATTCGACGACTTCCGAGTGATGGGTGAGCAAGCTTCCACGGAGCGAGCATCAACGAATCGATGCTTCCACAGTCCATACCTGGATAAAAGATACGGCACGGGATGTACGGGGTAGTAGCCAGTGCCTCCGGATGTGTGATACAAGCGTGCATTCAGGGTATAATGTGACCGGTGGATTCGTCCACCCTCATTCTCTTTTGAATCTGCGAAGACTCGATGTCGTCCATTTTTCTCTTCAGGTCGACGTCCATGGGCTCCCCTGGCGTGTCCTCCAAGGGGGTGCCGTTCTGATAACGTACGTCCCCGACCACGGTAGAAGACGGGGGCGACTGGGTGGGAGGTGAATGTACCGAAGGCGGCACGACGGTCGGTGGAACTTTTGATGAGAGGGAGGCACGTCGGCCACCCTTTTTGTTCGCGCCGTTGCTGCTGTCGTGATTATAGTTGCACGGAAGCGAACGCCGCGCACAGCTCGAGCACGCTGGATGCGCACCATCACATTTAGTTTTCCGGGCTAAAAGATCCGTTAGCTGACGCGTGCCCGAGGAAGCTGTTCAGCAGCGTCCCACCTCGGCAAAAGTTGCAGGCAACCACTTTGGGCCCCGCGCTGGTGGTCGAACGAGGTGCCCTGCCCGGCACGGTGGACGCACGCTTCCTCTGAGCGGCTTGCTGTTCCGAGGCCGGTCTGATCGGCGGGAGTGGGGGCGCCGTCATCGTTGCTGCCGGCGAACTTTCGGGAAGCGTGAGCGTGGCGATATGCGGCAGTTCATGATCTTTGAACAAGGGTCGTCCATCCGAAGTCGGGAGTCCAGAGGGGGTGTGTTTCGGCCGGACGACCGGCGTGATGGTGGGAAGGGACTCCCGGGGTTCGGACGGTCCAGCCACAGCCTGTGAGAAACCCTCTAGAACGGGTCGCTTCTCCACGTTCGAACACCTCCGCGACAACGGTAGGGAAGGCATCTCGGGGGAGACCGACGGATCGTGTTCATCCGCCGATCTCTCCTCCGCACTGCCTTCAGACTCGCTCTCGTCCTCCTTGCGTCTATGCGAGTTGCGCCGCTTGCTGGTCTGCGGCATGTAATCGCACGGGTTGGACCGCTTGACGCACTGGCCGCAGGCAGGACGTCCGCCATCGCATTTCAATTTACGAGCTGTGAAGTAAGATCGGTTGAGTCCCAATCATCTTGCGAAATTCTACGACGCACAACGACAAAAATTGCACGCAACCGTGATTTTCTTGGTCCTCAGTTTTGATGACCCTAGTGAACGTGCCTAAGCGCGTCGTCAAAAATGAACGTGCAAATGCGTCTTACTGCCAGTGGGCTTGATGTGGGTGGGAGGAATGGTCGGGCCGTCGCCCATGGCCCGCGAGATAGGTATTGCGCGCGCGTCCGGCCCTGGCGGAACATCTCGGGGAATAGGCATAGGAGGGTTCCGAACAGCCCCGTGCGCACACGTCTCGATGCTCAGGACGGGCCGCGGTGTGTGAGACAGGGCGGCGAGTTGGGTGCGTGGAACCATGTTCTGCTGTATTTGGTGCGCGTGGAGAGGGTGGTTTGCAGAATGATGTTGGATGAGATATTCGTTCTTGAACTTGTCAAACAGGTACTCTCGGGTGTACTTTTGTAGCGTCTGTCCGATGCGGCGTCAGCCTCGATAGCAAAGACGGCGGGACGCATCACTGACCTCCATATGATGGAAGATGGCATGTCGCAACTGCAGAAAGTCGCACTGATTGGGGTCGAGGACGTCCATGGAACCCCACCGGTAGCTCCGTGTGAACCTGCCACGGGCGAGCTTGGAAGAGGATGGCTGGTGGGGAGAGGGTGTATATTGTTGAACTAATTCATGACGGGAGAGGGGAAGACGGGTGACACCGTCGCTGTGCGAGTATATTTCGGGGGAAATGAGTGCGTAAGGAAGACGCAGGAAGGAAGGCGCGGCGGGTGAGGTTGGGGGAGACGGGTGGCCGGGAGAAGACCTGGTCGTGTGGCTGCCATAGCCATTGACGACCTCACTTTTGACAGGGAGGCCAGACTCGGGCACGTCTTTACGGTGCTGATAGTGCGGGTGCGTGTCCATATCGAAGATCCCGAAGCCAATTCCGGCTTCCGCGAGATCTCGGCGTACGGCCATCTTGACAGCTGTTAGACGGTCGTTTGTCAACGTGTCTGCGCGTGCAATCACGGGAAGCACGTTGACGCGGGCAGACAGCCTTCTGATTGTGTTTATTTCCACTGCGGGAAGGGTTGGACGGCAGAGAATGGGATTCGTGGTGACTGGTGGCTCGAGAATGACGGGTTCGGAGTCGGTATGAGAGAAGCTGTTGGTGCGAGCCCTGGAGACGAGGGGGACGGGAGGACCGGGAACGGAGGGTGGGACGATCACGTCGGGATCCAAAAAGTATATACACCTGGATGGCGAGTCAGCTGGGAGAGAAAAGGGGGCATAAGCGCCCATGCCGAGAGAACGCACAGGTGGATGTTGTGGTCCCCGGTCTGCGCCTTCCAGTCCTAGAAAGAGGGGGGATGAAGGGAAAGCGGGGAAAGCAGGGGGAAAGACTGACGTCGTCGATGCCATCTGCAAAGCGGGAGTCGACCTGGCGGATGATTTCCTGTATGGCGCGCTCGGCGGCGTGGTCGTCGGAGAAGTCGAGGGAGGGTGTGTCGATGAGAGTGAGGGCGAGGATGAGGGGCTGTGAGTTTGGGTCGAGGGCGAGGTCGACGTTGATGGAGGCTGAGCGAACGTGGGAGGTGTGTCCGCTGCAGCCCTGGACGAACTTTGCAACGGAGGCGAGCTGGTCCTTTGTGGCGGAGTGGGAGATGTCGCTGGTGTCGAGGAGGAGACGGAGGAAGGAGGTCTTTCCGGTGCGCTGACCGGCGACCATGAGGGAGTAGCCTCTGACGTGGCCGACGGGGGGATCGAGGGCGCTGGCGGGTGTTCCGGCGTGCATGCCGTTTGGAGAGTAACGGCTGGTGTGAATGATGGGGGTAGAGGGGCGGACAGGGAGTCGGGCGGGGTTGAAAGTGTCGGGAGCGTCGGTGTCGGTGTTGTCGACGACGACGGCGACGAGCGACATCGGACGACGGGGTGAGCGGGGAAGGCGGGAGGGATGAGGAAGGGGGAGACAGAGCGAGCGAGGGTTGGGCCCGCGAGGCGAGGCTGGCGCGGGGATGATAAAAGAGGGACCTCAACGGAGCCGAGCGTCAGATACCGAACCAATCGGATCACTCCGACCTGAATATTATCACCTACCGCGGAACTATATAATATATAATTATATAATTATATTCATAGCAACCACCTCCGCTTAAATTCCCTTTTATGGTACTCCCGAGGGTCCGGCCGTCTCCGTGTCCCCCGCCGTCGCCGCGCTCTTCCTCCCCCCCGACGCCGCCTTCTTGCCCCGCGTCCCCTTTGGCGCCTTGCCCGGTCCCCGCCGTCTCGGATGCTCCTGGTACTTGCACTCCAAAGACCGCGTATCGCAATTGGAGCATCGCGGTCGTCCACCGTCGCACCGCAGCTTCCGTCCTGCCCATCGTCATCGTCCCTCGAACCCCGGCCTTTGTATCGTCGCCGCTCACCTCTGCAGAAATCACACGCAACGTAAATCTTCCGCACCACCCTCTTCTCCTCCCCCTCTCCCATCTCTGCCCGCCCCCTCTTTCCCCGCTGCTGCGCCCCCGTCGTCGTCCGCTCACCCTCCTCTTCATTCCTTCTCGCTTCCGGCACTACGCCCGGCTCATCCGGCAATCGCAGTTGAGGCAGTACCGGTCCTCGTTCATACTCCTCCGAAGTCAACATTCCCAGCTCTCCGAGCAGATGGCTCACCGGCGGCAGCACCACCCTCGACGAAGATCCCTCTCGTACCGGTCCCGGCAGCGCTAACCGACCAAACGACGTCCTCCTCTCCCAATCCTCTGACCCGTACAACGGCGCAGAGCGATGGCGTCCATACTCTGAGTCAACGTACTGCAGTGGCCGAAGTCGTCGGAAATCCGTCGGCCCTGTGTCAACGTCAAGCTCGTCATCTCCCATCGATCCCTCAGTTCGCTTACCGTGCTGAGACACTGCCGAGCTCGGCCCCCCAGGTGGGTCGATGGTCGGTGTAAGTGGTGGTTCAATTCCGGGGCTCCGTCTCCCCTCACTGGCTCTCGCAGGCACTTGCTCCCGTTCCGGCGATGGCCACTCGAATGCACGACTCAGCAAAGGAATGCCGTAAGGTCTGTCGTCTCCCTGGTCGCTTCTTCGTCTTCTCTCCAACAAAGGCAGCCCCTCCGCTGACCCATGCCCATGTGCTCGCCACGAGGTTTCGGCTTGTTCCTCTTGTTCAGCGTCACTGTCTGTCCGATCACGCATACCTGATGCTGTCGGATGAGTCGCGGGCGGTCTGCACATGAAGGGATCGTATAAGAGTCGGAGTCGTGTATCGTGTAGCTGAGCAGAGATCGGGTACGTGGCTCGGTTTTTCGTCGAGACATACAACAGAATGGAGGATCTCCAGAGGACCACAGGACATCCGCTTCGATGTTGTCTCTGCTGGAAGGAGGACCACGCTGTCGAGGAGAACCGCGTGGCGTTGTAGACTAGCAAAGTTGGTCAGTGGAGCGGATGGTCGCGGAAAGAGAAAAAAAAAAAGAGTGAAAGAGAGAGTGAAAGAAAGGGTGAGTGTCGTTTACATCCGTGCATTGGGCATGGAATGTCTAAAGAAGGGTTTTCTGGGACGAGGAGGACAAAACAAGGTACTTTTTTCCGTGTTGTCGACAACCGCGGCAGCTGCTCTCGTCGTCGCGCGGAAATTTTCAGGGCAGTCCTTTGAAATTCGAATCGATCGGACGGTGACTCCGCGCGGTCGCTCTCCCCTGATTGAGTGCTGCGTATCGTTGCTGACTCCGGTCGGACGCGTGTCTACGGAACTGTCCCATGAGTCCGTGCTCATCGAAGTTGCGGATCCCGTGTGAGACGAGCGTGGTCGCCAGGATTCTGTCAACGAGCGCGTTTGGTGGCTCGCCCCGTTCGCAATTTGATGGGTCTGTAGTGCGCATGACAAACGTGAAACATTGACAGGATTGATCGAGGGGGCTGACTCGGCCTCTTTGCCGCTGTCACCCGCCTTCCGAATATGTCCATGTAGATCCTGCTGTCTGGTAACAGCCCAGTAGTCTATTTTCTTGCCAGCGCGGACCAGACCGGTAACCATCTCGGCCAGTCTCGAACGAACGGGCCAACCAGCACGGTCGACATCCCCCTGTTGATTCCAATCCGGGCTTACTTAACAAGACCCAACGTTTGTTTACACCGACGCTTGGATAAGCTGCGAGGTACGGTAGTGGAAGTTTGAAGTTGCGCCAAAGTGCAGACATGACACCAGATCGACAGGGGATGGGTTTGCCCACCGTGTTACGTAGCCCATTCATGGCCGCCCGTAAGGTCCATGATCGCACCAGACAATGTTCGTCGGTACCGAGAATAGCGTGCGCAATGGAGGGCGGGAGATGTCGGCGGCTTGTGCTGGCGCATCGACCGGAAGAGTCCATCGGAGTCTGAAACTATGCGACATTCGAACCCTATCGGACTCCGAAATTGCAGCCGCATCTCAGAATCTGTCTGCTGCCGCGTGCCGTTCCAAGTATTTTATTTCTTGTCTTATGTTGTCGTCAGCTGCGTCAAAAAATGTCCATGTGCCCGTCGCAAGGCTCGCAAGGACATTGTTCTCCTCGGGTTCGAAATATGAGGATAATCCAGTCATCATGAACCGCTACAGCAGGATCGTCACCCAGCCAAAAGACCAGGGTGCTAGTCAAGTGTGTCCTTTTCCAGCCTCTCCGTGTATCACTCGTCAGATTGCTTTGCAGGCAATGCTGTACGCGACAGATGGTGTCAACAGCGAAGCCGACTTTCAAAAAGCCATGGTTGGCGTCGGCAGTGTCTGGTGACCCACTCGCCTCTCGCTCCTTGTTTTCGTACCGTTGCTAACCGCTCCCGCAGGTATGAAGGCAATCCGTGAGCATCGCCGTAACATCCATCAATCTCTCCGAAACTCATTCGTGTATCAAACAGATGTAATAGGCACTTGCTCGGGCTCGGACAGATCATCAAGACGTCCATATGCGAATCCGAGATGATCGGCTACCAGTTCGGCACTGTCGGCGTTAGTGATGGTATCAGCAACGGAACTGCAGCCATGAATTATTCGCTGCAATCTAGGGACCTCATCGCAGATCAGGTCGAAACTGCCGCGGGTGGCCATTGGCTCGATGGTATGGTCGCTGTACCCGGATGCGACAAAAACATGCCCGGTGTCCTCATGGCTCGTGAGTATTTCGTTCATAGGGGCCCGTGTCTGACCGTACACAGTCGGAAGGCTCAACCGTCCCGGTCTGATGGTCTATGGAGGCACCATTCGCGCGGGTTCGTGCGAAGGACAGCCCCAGCTCGACATCATCTCCGCCTTCCAATCGTACGGAAAGTATTTACAGGACGGACAAACTTCCGAGGCAGAAGCCTATCGTTATAATACTGTACGACATGCTTGTCCTGGGCCAGGCGCCTGTGGAGGAGTGGGTAGCAACCACCATTTTTACATCGCGTGCACTAAGCATTCCAAAGATGTATACAGCAAACACAATGGCCAGCGCTGCCGAAGCACTCGGAATGACGTTGCCGGGTTCGTCATCCTTCACCGCCGAATCCGCGGAAAAGATAGAAGAATGCAAATCCGTCGGCGTTGCCATGCGGAATCTCATTGAAAAAAATATTTTGCCAAAGGATATCATGACAAGCGCTGCCTTTGAAAATGCGATGGTGCGCCTTCTTCGCCTACACGTTGTCACAACGCAGCCTGGAAAGGATTGATGACTAGGTTCTTGTCATGATTCTCGGTGGTTCTACCAACGCCGTGTTGCACTTGATTGCCGTGGCACACTCGGTCGGTGTCACGCTCACTGTCGATGACTTTGCCCGGGTTTCAGATACCACCCCATTCTTGGCTGATCTGAAGCCAAGCGGTAAGTATGTGATGGAGGACCTCAGCAAGATCGGTGGTGTGTCTTGTACGTTTTCCTTTCCCCTTTCGTTTTGGAAAGACACTATGTCTTGTGTCTAGCGGTTCTTTACTACTTGCTAAGGAACAAATACATTGACGGAAACACATTGACCGTCACGGGAAAGACTCTGGGTGAAAATCTAGAGCGCTGGGTCCACAAGTATGGCGAGCTCTCTCCAAACCAAGACATCATTCGCCCACTTGAGAACCCCCTCAAGCCGACCGGACATATCCGGTGAGATCATTTCACCATATGTGGAGTCTGAGTATGGAATGACGATCGAATGCTAGGATTTTGCGGGGAAATCTGGCTCCCGGTGGTGCGGTCGCGAAGATCACAGGAAAGGAAGGATTGAACTTTACTGGCAAAGCGCGGACGTTTGACACAGAAGAGGAATTCATCACTGCCGTCGAGACAGGCTCTATTCGGCGGGGCGAAAAGACGGTCGTCGTCCTCCGATACCTCGGACCCAAAGGAGGACCTGGGATGCGGGAGATGCTCAAACCCACCAGCTTAATCATGGGCGCGGGTCTGGGTCACGATGTTGCGTGCCTGACTGATGGCCGCTTTAGCGGAGGGTGAGGTTAAGGATATATGTGTATTAAAACGGATCTGATCTGGGCGAGCGCACAGATCGCACGGTTTCTGCATTGGTCACGTCGTACCAGAGGCGCAGGACGGTGGTCCGATTGCTCTTGTGGAAGACGGCGACAGGATTGAGGTGGACGCAGTGTCGAATACGATCAAACTCGACATCTCGCCCGCGGAGATGGAACGCCGCAGAAAAGTATGGAAAGCCCCACTGCTCAAGGCGACGAAGGGCACGCTATATAAATATGTCAAGACAGTGACAGATGCCAGCCATGGTTGTGTGACGGACTCGTAGGTTACCATGGACCTGCAAATCTGGATACATTTACCACTTAAAAGTGTACTGTGTGACACAGCCCAGGACCGTATACATGTGGGCCACTTCACACGACCGCCGTGGTATGTCGTTTGATCCTGCGCTTTTTTTCTGCTTTGGGCATCTTGTGTTTCCGCCTTTCCCGTGCCTCCGCTTTGACCGCCTTCTTGCGTTCCTGCGCGAGGCTCAGCCGCATCTGCGCCCAATTTGCCACAGCACACCCACCTTTTTCGCTCCACGGTCTTCATGCCGGTGCCCTCGGGGTACTTTCCGCTCCGGCCCCTGTTCGTCTTCTTCCGCTTCCGCATCGCTCGTGTCTCTCTCTGATGAAGACTCGGGGTCGTCTTTGACATCCACCGCAGACGAATCAACCAAGCTAATAGTGTTGACATATATCAACGCCTTCCCCTCGCCCCCCTTGAGGATGTCAATATCGCGCTCCGGGTCGTAAACTTCGTTCAGTGTCCGTGGGATGTAGGATCGCATGAATACGCTATCTTCATGAGCCGTTTGACCCTTGCTGTCGCCCTCTGCAACATCTCGAGGGAGACCCTGGGCAGGATCGCCCTCCGTGATCCACCGCTGCAGGACGTCGCCGTCGTGATCCTGTGTCTCGCTTTCTTCTAATCGATCCTTGGTGACGAACTCGAAACACCGTCTCAGTCCGAGACACTTGACCCCAAAGCGTCCGAAAAACTCTTCGACGTTCTTGATGTCACTCCGGAGGAAATCGAATGCGTGCGGATGGTCGTGCTCGACGCTCTGAGACACGTCAATGACATACAGATGCCCGTTGTGGTAGAGGATATTGTATTCGGATAAATCTGCATGCACGAGCTTGCAGCGATGATACATTCGTCGCATGTTGAGCACTAATTCTTGGTATAATGAGGGGTATTCTGACACCGGTATCTTCGCGTCTTTCAGTCGTGGTGAAGCCCTGAAATACCGTCATGCTAACGATGACGGACAACGCACGAGGAGTACACACCAGCCCTCCCGATCGCCCAGAAACTTCATTGCAAGGACGTTTTCTCGGACCTCTACGGGCTCCGGGCAATATATCCCAGCAGTGACCAAACGCTTCAGATTACGCATTTCCTTTTCTGCCCATAGCCGTACCATCTTGCGAGGATTGTGTCTGCTGTATCCTCTCCTAAATCTATATTCGCCTGTGACGTAGCGGTCACGGTCTTTAAAGACGAGAATGGACGTCTTGTAGATCTTGAGGGCGAGGTGGGCAGAGTCGGGTGTGAGCGCATGGTACACGTTTGCCTAGCGGAATCTGAGACGACGACGAGCAAGGTGGTGGTCTGGCCCGCGTACCTCTTTTCCTGTGCTGATGCATCCGTTGACCTCCTGGATCAGCCCACGACCGATCATCTTGAACAATATGACTCTGGTCCGAGGATCGAGCACTTGTTCGGAAGTAGCGCGATCTGACTTGTCTTTCAGGTTGGCGTACGAGCTTGGGCCTTTTCGGTTGACGCCGACGCCCATCGCGTAGTACGGCTGGTCAATGTTTGAGATCTTCGAGGAATATTTCGAGAGCGCCGCCAGCTGGGTGGCCGTCTTGTCTTTCATGTGCGCGTGGCAGGGCTGGTTGACCACCGGGAGAGGGGCTACGGTCGCATTTTGGTTGGTGGAGGAAACGACGCCTTGGGCGTTCCCGGTACGGACAGCGACGTGCTGACGGAGACGATTGTACTGCTTCGTGAAATCTGGACGTACCGTCAGAGTAGGGGGAGAGACGATCAGAAAAGCAGACTAACCTCGTTCTGCAATCTCCCAGTCTTCGTCCTCTGCTCTGTCGTCTTCAAAGTTGTCTCCGCCGACGTCCTCGTCCTCGTCTTCGCTGGGCTCTGACCACTCAAGAAGCCCGTCGTCGTCGTCGTCGTCGTCGATGAGTCGCAGATCTTCCAGCGCGTCGTCGAACTGGCCGGGAACGATGTCGGGCGTCATGGTAGAAAATCACGTCCAACTCACAAATTCGGATAATCTGCCCCTGTCGCCAACGATCTCCGAGGTTGACCAGGGTGGAGGGATCGATATAAAAACGTAAACAGGTGCAACAACCCTCACTCTGACCGCAGACACACCCAACGACGGTCGAATACGCCTATAAAAAGGGCTCGTTCGAACCTGCAACCACAATCGACCATGCAAGCCATCCGCAAGCGTAACCCGTTCACCTTTGAGTCAGACGGCCACAGCAATGGCAGGACAGTGCTCGACGAACAAGGTGACTCTTCGTTGCGGCGAACAGCCTGCGCGCATGTGTGTTGACCGACCCGCAGAACAGGACGAGGTGGTGGACAGAATCAAGAAGGAGAACATCTCGTCCAACAAGCAGAACCGACTCGCGTTACAGCTGATGCTCGGACTGTCGTGTCTGCTGTGCGTCCCGTCCGTTCTTCTCGTCCTTGTCGCCATTCGAACCAACCCTCGTCTCGCCGCAGATATGTCGTCTACATGCTCTCAGATCGAACGACTCCGCTCTTTGCCATCTTCCCGCCATCGCCCGAGATGGGCCGTGCCGCCACCGTCCCGCTGGACATGAGCGGCGTTTTTACCTACATCGCCATCCTCATCCATATCAACCTCAGCCTGATCATCCACCCGTGGAACGTCGTCGTCGCCGGTCGGGTCATACGGGCAATCGGGTTCACGGAAACGTTTGCGTGGTCGGCTGCGGCACCGCTCCTCTCCGTGTACTCAAGCCGGGCATGGCAGACGACCGTATGGTGGTGTATTCCTGGTTTTTTGACGTACATTGTCTATGCAGTTCATGGATGGATAAGAAAGGCGGACGAGGACGTTTCAGGGTTAGAGAAACTCAAGTACAGTGCACCTGGTGCCTGAGTAGTAATAGTACGGGATGCGTGATCGAACAAGTACTACATCGAGCTAGCACACATGTTTTGTACTCCACATGAGTAATTCCAACTTGACATCGTCGTTCGGGGCATCCGTCGCTCTGGTATTGGGCGAGGTTAGGCGCTATATAAAGGAGCTACGCACCAAGCGACTTCAATTCGCCATCGATGTCTGCCTGGTGGCTCACGGCGTCCGGTCAGTGCTGCTGATATCGTAAAATTCTGCCTCAGCGATCGTGGCTAACAGCACAGGCCATCTGGTTGACGTGGTCGTCCCATCCCATCCAATAGAAACCTTTGGCACCCTCTTGAGGGCACTCCGAAGCAAGGTCCGTTGGCGGCGTTCAGCCCCGTGTGAGGTTCGGAATCGTTAAACCTAGCAGTAGAGCACGCTATTCAATGATGTCGTATTTTGGCATCATACCCCGACAACGCAATCGTTCTTGGTCCACGTCCCGCTCCTCCAAGAGAAGATCGTTTCCCTGCTCGGTGGAGCCGAGGAGTGTGTCTTCGTCATACTAGACAAGACCCCGTCCGTGGTGAGCCAGGATGATACCCTCTCACGCAACCGTGGCACTCATTGTATCTCAGTCGAAAAGTCCTCCTGATGTACTCCAGGACGCGCTTCATGGCGTGAAATCAGCAATGACAGAGTCCCCTGACGCACCGGTGCTTTCCTTACCTGAGGCGTTCACTAAGGAGGCCCTTATCCCACTTGCCGCGGTAGTGATTGATTACCCTGTTGCATATTTTCCTGCAATTCCAACGCAGACCTCGTTTCTGGAGGGAGAACCTCTGGATGTCTACACGGTCTCCTTCAAGTTCCTAACCGAGGCTTCGGATTACACTGGGAGTTTTGGGAGAGAACACGAGTTACTGAAATTCTCTTGTCCACGTATCCTCTCCAGTAGTTGCGCAGAATTATCGCCAAGCACACTTGTCAGGAAACTTCGTCTCACGTTTACGGCCACTCTTGATCACATAGGGGCATCCATTTTCGTCACGCATCGAACTGAAACGCAGGACAGGGTAGCATTATGAATACAGATCAAAGAAAAAATCGCTAGTCCACATCCACATTAATAATTTTGATATCTTCCAGTGGTTTGTCCACCTTGTTGACCTTTACGTTTTCGATCGCGTGAACAACCTCGAGTCCAGAGAAGACGCGCCCAAAGATCGTGTGTTTCTTGTCCAGCCATGGTGTCGCCGTCGTTGTAATAAAGAACTGCGAACCGTTTGTGTTCGGCCCAGCATTGGCCATGCTGACTGTATACGGACTGATGTGATGTCAACCGATGATTCCCTTCACCTATATGTATGCATTGCCAACGTACCGATCGTGTTTGAGCTCGTCCGAGAACTCATCCCCAAACTCGCCTCCCCAGATAGACATCCCTCCCGTTCCATCCCCAAACGGATCCCCCGTTTGGATCATAAACTTTGCAATCACACGATGGAATATAACACCCTCGAAATACCCACTTCTGGCGTGACCCACAAAATTCTCAACAGTCTTTGGTGCCTGGTTGGGGAATAACCTGATGTGGATATCTCCCATTGACGTGTGTATGACAGCAGTGTTGGCGAGCGGGGAAGGGCCACCTTTGCCAGCCACGGCGGCAGTTGCAATGGACTGTTCCTCGCGGGTTGGCTTTTCATTGAAGACGTCTCGATCGTTGAGTTTGCTATCCCTGAAGAAGAGTCGTCAATGTTGGTTGCCAATGCATAGTATCCTCTTAACATACTCTGGTTCCGAGCGTGTAAAGAGATAGAACCTCTGGCGTTTATAACCTGTACAGAAGAGCGTCGGATCACGACTGGCTTTATTGGCCAGAATTGGATTTGCAGATGCAGCCATGGCTAGCGTTGTAAGACCCTTCTTAGCGGGTGCCCCTTGGTACAGGGCAAGGTTCATCCATCGGACAGCCTCGTCCTTTCCCAACAATCTAGAGACACGGTTCGTTACGATATTCACCACTAGACGAGCGTCAAGTAATACGAGGCAAAACACAACAGAAACGGACCTTTGATGCCGAGCAAAGTCGGGTAGATAACAAATGCCCCACTTTCGTCCCACACAACATTGCTCCACATCCCTGGTATTCGTCCGTCCGGGCCAGGGATCTCGAGTTCACGCTCCACCGCGAGACGTCGACCGAACTCCATATCCTCGACTTTGTATACAGCTGTTCCTGCTTGCTGCATTTCCTGGATTGCAGTAAGGGATTCGTCATATTTCCGAGTCAACTTCCCGGATAGGAACGAAAATATGCGGACCTGCCGGTCGGGCAGAGAGAATGTTACAAACGAGGTGGAATCAGGGGAAAGGGTAATGCACGTAGGTATTGACTTTGCCTAGAAAACATGAACCCTCGGGTTTTCATCTCAGGTACACGGACAAACCTTTTTGAACTCGTACAGGTCAGTCGAGCTTTTGAACGTCCACAAGCCAGGGACATTCTTTGGCAGCTCAAACGGCTCGATGGGTTGCCAAAACTCGACAAAACCATTTTCATCTGCAGAAATGACCGTGTCATATCGGTCGCTGTACTAAAAAGTCTTGAATACTTTGTCTAGATCTTAGTAGAGCGGAACACACCGCCATTAGGTGGACAGGCGAACGGTGCAGTCTTTCAATCGAGACGAGGGGTTTTTCATCACCTCTGCCATCGTATATCCTGATAATACCCGAATTTTGCTCTGAACTGCGCTGCAATAAGGACAGGACGGCACGAAAGAGCGCTCAAAGACTCACATTGCTAGTAGGCCCTGTGCTTGACCACGTCTGTGCACCCAGCAGCATGCATGTGGAACGAATCCAAGCTTGAGCATGTTTATCATGTCTTTTCCAGCCCATATCAGCGCGAATACACTGGGTCAAACGCATCACGCGCGCACCAAAATTCACGACATCAAACACCTTCGCCGACCCGTCCTCTGATATACTGGCAAATAACTGACCGTCGGCGCTCACCGAGACACCTATGACTGGTGATACGTGTGCTCGGAAGTGTTTCACGAACTCGATCCCCGTTTCTTGCTTTTTCCACAATTTCAAGTGACCGTCGACGGATGTGGTGATAAGGAAATCAGTCCTGTAACAAGGATGAGCGTTTTCGATGGTATGCGCGCTTCGAAAACACACTTGGTCATGACACAGAAATTCAACGCGTCCCTGTGCATGAAAGACTGATAATATTGGTCTGCATTGGGAAGATGCTCAAGGTACAACTTTTCGTGTGGAAGGACTTGTTCGTGCTCAGGCGTGCAGAACAGAGGTAGGGACGATACACTCACCTTTGCGTTTCTTCTTCAGAGCCCCATTCGCGTCGGAAGGCATGGGCATTGGCCCAATGTCCTCGTCGCTTTGGTCGTCGTGCGTGGGTTCATCTGCAACGGCTACGACGTTTTGCTTGTCCCGTTCTCGCTTTCCGAGCACGGTTGGCTCGTTTTCTGAATCCGACATGACACAACGACGAAACAAAGCAAGTGTCCAGTCGAACGGAAATAATCACGTGACATATATTAGGGCTCTGAGGGTACACTATGTACTACATGATGATACAATCCTTGTCCGTCTTGGACGACGCCTCCTTGGCACGCTGTGCCTCCTCTTCTGCCAATAGCAGTTTCTCTTGCTCCGTTAAAAGCTACGACCATGTCAACACCCTCGCGATGGCACCACTGAAACCCACGACGTACCCCCTTCTTCGCGCGTTCAAGCATGGCCTTCCTCCTGCTCTCTCTTTCCGCCTTGGCACGACTAGCAATGCGTCGGTAGAGGGGAGTGTATTATGCCGCAGCAAAAATGGATGGAGGAACGAAAGACAAAGGATCCAAGATTTTCGCGATATGCGAGTCGGAAGGCGTTCGACACAGGAGGAGTGATGGTTTTCGTTCCACGATTGATGATGGCGACGGTGGGGACGACAACGGAGATGTAATTCCGGATGAAGAAACAGGGGAAGGAACGCTAACGGTTTATGAGTGTTTACTGAGCGAGAAGGCCGAGACACGGCTTACCGATTGGCTTTGGAGAAAGGGGTGGGCAAGGCAGGCACATTCAAAGAGGCTGAGGATGAAGGCAGCGCCCGGGCGCGAGAGCTTGATGCATTCGGCATCTGCGCAGTGAGAGTCTTGGTAGAGAATTTGAAACCTGCCAGGGAGGTGCTATTGGGCCTGGAAGGGGAAGCTGCGGTTGTCGACGCAAGGCTCGAGCAACTATGATCCTTCGGAAAGCGATGCTGGGGACAGAACTGTTTCTTGCAGGCCTGCGTGCATGCTGCGTTGGGACGTGCGCGAATGAAATGCAAACTAAAAACGCACGTTACACGCGATTGGGGCATAGAGAACTTTTCCACATTTACCCCGTGCACACACGGGCTGAGATCTGTTCCTGCCAGATTTGCCTGTCATGACGCTGCATTCTGTGCCGATATGATGTTCCATGCGGATGTTGGGGTCCTCTCCAGGTGGTATAGCAACTGGGGTATTGCATAACGGACCTGGGACGTATGTGTGAGTGGATTGAACTGACCGTCAGGTTGAGCAACTCACAGCTGGGAGCGATGCGATTGTGCTTGCTTTCGTCGTACTGTGAACAGTGGTGTGCTGCAACGGAAAAGTGCTCCCCGCAGAAACTGTTTGAACAGTGCTGGCATTTGAACGGAAGGAAGTCGACAAGCAGACAGGAAGACTTGTGACACTGTTGGCCGATAGCCAAGAGCTGAGTGTCTCGTTCGCTGTTGGTGTCGGACGCCATGAGATGTATGTAGAGAAAGAGGAAGACAGGAAGAGAATGATTACTTATAAAGTCGGGGACGCGCAAGCTCAGAGTCAGGAACGCTCTGGGACATTCTTATGGTAACGCTTACTATTGTACTGCCATGCTCATTGTGTCTTTTGTGAGCACGCTGGCTAGTCATACTTATCATCTGCTGAACCTCGATGTCAGATCAGACATGGAGAGTCTTTGGACAACCTCGTAAGCACCCTCGTACTAGTCTAACAAGCGCTCATACTACTCGTACCCAGAAATCGGTCTGGGCTGGCCACAAGGACGCAGAATTGAGCGAACTCGGTCAGTTACAGCACTATGTTATTGAGTACGTACGACTGATCAATCTGGCCGTCAGGCGTGCGAGTGAGTACAACACCGTCGTCCTTGTCTCTTTCCGCTCATGGCTTACCGCAGTATTTGTGCATAGCAAGCCAAAGCGCTCGGTGAATCTTACGCCAACGTTCGTCTCGATGCGATCATCACCTCGGACCTCAAGCGTGCTCACGCAACGGCAGTGGCCCTCCTCGATGGACAACCCGATCCGAAGCCGACTTTTCAAGTAGATCCTGACCTTCGAGAACAATGCTTTGGAGACGCCGAAGGTCTGCCCTGGCTGATGCATCGGATTCCTGGCAAATTGCTCGACGATCACTTCAAGGAGGGAAAATACCCAATTCTATTTGAGAGACACGAGAAATTTCCCAACGGAGAGAGCTTGAACGATGTTGCAGCACGGGCGGAGCGTTTCATCAATGATTTGGTGTTGAAGCCCTACCTGTCTCGTGCAATCTCGCCGGGTGCGCAAGACGTACACATTGCATTGGTTAGCCACGGCCTCTGCATCAGTGAACTCATACCCGTTCTTCTGAAGTGGAACGACGGCGGTTCACCCACCAAGGATTACAGGGGCTTACAGAATACCGCTTGGACCAGGGTCACTGTACGACCCAAGGTAGCGCTTGGTTCCCCCTTGGACTAGTACGTTTGATCGACTATTGCAGTTCAGCGCACAAGTACCGGAGAGTACAGAAGAATTTCAAGAACCTCCGTTAATCGTCTCGGTGACTGATGTGAACCGGCACGAGCACACCGCTGATGTCGTGAGCCCCATCTTGATGATGATGACGCTGTTCACTTATATTCACGACTATTCGTAAGAAACGACAGAAGGGGATCGTTGAGTATGACCCCAAACAGCGGGGCATCCGCGAATTCTTTGGCGGAGGTGGCCCGAAGAAGCCTGTCGAAACGCTGGAACATGCAGAGAGCAATGCGAAAGACAAGGTAGTAGTGATTGAAGAGCGCAATTAGTCCACGGGCATACTTCTAGTTATAGGTTACATGCAGGGTCTGGAGGAAGAAATTATGATATGTGTAATAGAATAAAAGTGGGTCGACTGACCTCTGCTCAAGCATACGGCAGCAACCTCTTCAAGGTGACTGTCTGTGTCTGACTGGAGTATGTCGTTTGAGCAAGGTTGTTTTTCCGTGCGGGTCTCTTTGACACATTCTTGTGCGAGTGGTTAGCGTGGGCCTGTCGTGGCAGACGAGTCAGTCGTCCGAATCGCCCTCGAACGCGAAGAACAGACCCGTTTAAACTTTCCGCTAGCGATGGCGCGCCATCTCTTCTTCGCGCCGCTGTGGGTCTTTAGCTTTGGAAAGTTGGCGATGGCCGACGTCGAGAACGAGCGCGCCGTCGCTGCGAACAAGTTCAAGAACATGATGACCTGGATCACGTGCCAACCCTATCCCTCTCATCCGACCACCATGTCTGACCCCCAAGAGGACGCAGACCGCGTACGGTCCTTCTCGCCATCGTTGTCTACTGACATTCAATCGTCCCTCAGATCCGTGCAAAGCGTCTTGCAAAGTTGCAGACAGCTCGGTCAAGCGGACCAGAGCCTGACCCATCACCAGTGCCAGCACCCAAGCCAAAGCCAGCGGTGCAAGTCGCTCCGACCGTCCAGACGCCAACGCCATCTCTGCCACTCAAGAGGAAGCCACTTCCACTTGCAAAGCTTGATTTACAGACATGGGAAGACGAAACACTTTCCCAGGTATTCAAGGTAACACTCAAGGCACGTACAATCGCATGCTCCGTCGCCTTGGACATCTCACAGCCAGTAGCGCTCAGTAGCAGAACATAGCAACTATGACATCGTATGGCTCAGGAACCTCGAAGCCGAACTTGCATCAGAGGGTTATCGTCAGTGAAGTCTACTTTCACTTGCACGCAACTAATCCGAGATGCGGAGCAGCCTCTACGATGAACCTTTCCGGGGACATTGCAGATCGCCTCCTCATATCTCGTTTAGAGTTAGATTCCTCGGCAATGTCGTGAGTTCAGTCGACATGCTCATTTATTTGTTACAAAGCCGTGGCCAGAGATGATCTGGACTACGCTCCCGTGCTTGCGTCCCTCCCATCCGAGATGACAATATATGAGTATCTGGTTGGCTGCTGGAAACGCCTCAATGCCGCAAAAGTGAACTTAATCAAGAAGGTCGGAACCGACCGCAATGCTTTGTGGAATGCACTCATGTATAATTCTGCAGAAACCAGTGAACGAATTGCAGCAAGCATCTACCCTCCTTGAAAAGATACGAGATCTCGTCATCAGTTATACCGGTCTCACTCTGCAAGAACCAGAAATGTTCCCCCAGCCCTCTCGGTGCGTGTCGCATTGTGCAACTCATGACATTACTCTTAAAATGCTTGCCACAGAAGGGAACTTGGCCCATCTGAACTCGTTGGCTCATTGTTGTCGTTGTCCGCTCTCTCAACCCCTCTCGCCTCCATGTCTTCCCCGAATTATGTCCTCTCTCCAACAGAAGTTGAACCCTTTTTGCAAGACCTTGCTCGACGTTTTGAACCAGATAACGAAATTGATGGAGTCCTGGGACCAGTCGTACGGCAACTTCTATTTCATCCATCCCTTTTCAGACCCGAGGGCTTGGCGGGAGGTGACTCTTCCTGGCGAGGTGTAGTTGGTGGGGTGGAAGCACTCGTCTCCATCAAGAGCATAGCAGTCATGTTTACTAGACTGGACGAGTGGAATCCACCACATGCTACAGCCTCTACCTTTGAGATGGTATCTTTGATGGGACCTCTTTGCCGACTCGGGGTTTTCAGCAGGGAATGGGTAAGAGAAAGTGCATGCTTGTGCCGGGACAAGTTGTGACGGTCATTGCAGCCCATTATTGCAGAGAGCTTTTTCTCCGAGCCCACCAAACGCTCACGAAGCGACGTGGAGTCCTCTACCGCAAGTCTCAGGGGTACTGTCAAGAGCTTGCAGGTAAGTGCGTTATGCCAATTTAACATCGAATATGTCGACCGCCTACCTGCAGTCGTCACTCTTTCAAATATTCAACACTCTTGTACGAGCTTCACCGGAATCCAGGGAAGCCGTATTGGGGTACTTTGCTACCGTGGTCAAGCTGAACATCAAGCGAGCCGGGATGCAGGTATATGGCGCGCTGGGTCTTTTTCTGCAATGCCCTCATGTGTACCTTAGATAGATCCACAGACGGTCGCAACGGACAGCTTCATGGTCAACTTGCAAAACGTAATCCTTCGCTTTGCAGAGCCTTTTATCGATGCACGATACTCCAAGGTTTGTCTTGCCCGATAGGGCGGTTTTTTTAATCTGATGACACAGATAGATGGATCGCATTGACCCATTATACTTTGCTGTCTCTAATCGTATTGATGTGAGCGAGGAGACCCGCATCAAAGCCACGTCAGAAGAGGCAGGACAATGGGCAGAAACAAATAAGGGCACCGGTAAGCTGCACAAATTTTAGTGCTTGAATATGGCTATTTAATTCATGGGACAGCTACCACCCCTAACTTCATTTCTGAAATATTTTATCTATGCAATGCAATGGGTCATTATGGCTATCTTAGAACTACGCAGACATACGATGACTTCGCTAAGCATCACGACGAACTGCAGCGTCACCACGATATGATAAATGGCGATGGTTCTTGGATAGGTGTTAGTCTTCTTTACTTCTCTCGCCTACTCTGTATTTACCTACTTTTTCAGAGTCCCTTCCATGCGCGGACGGAAGCGGCTCTTAATCAAATGAAGGTGGGTGCATGTGACCTTACTAGAGGGGTAACCGATATTTACGATCCATTTACGACCCAGACAGAAATGGCGAAGATCCAGGCACATCAGTTCGCGTTCCGAGTGCAGTTGCTTGAGCCAGACTTTGTTCTCCAATATATTGGATTTACTAACTTTGTCTCGACCTGGTTGATACGAAGGGCTGACCCTAAGGGTTTGCACCCTACACCACTGGCCGGGTGTGTTTGTCTCCGTCAACAGGCGGCGTCTTGCTGAAAGTTTTGTAGACTACCACTTCCGCAAGAAGTCCCAATGACGTTTAGGGTACTTCCAGAATACATCTTGGAAGACGTGGTGGAGTTTTTCCTTTTCGTCACTCGGTACACCATTCCTTTGATGTTCTTGATGTGGTTTACGGATGAATTTGCAGCCATTCGCCGGATGGCTTGGATTTGTCAGGAAAAGACGAATTACTCGTATTCGCACTCACCTTCTTGACATCAACATGGTATATCAAGAACCCTTTCTTGAAAGCCAAGATTAACGAGGTATGTACATGAAATAATCTCGTTTGCCAGTGCTTATGCCCTCGCAGGCGGTGTTCTTTGGTGTCCTGCCATATGGAAATGAACGAAACGGAATTTTAGGGGGGGTGCTCAACAGCCATCCTTTGGCACTAAAACACCTGATCCCGGCACTAACACACTTTTATATTGGTGAGGAACTTGTTCCTGAGCATCCACTCTGATGCTAAGGCAGTCATTCTAAATAGAGGTTGAACAGACGGGTGCAAGTTCACAATTCTATGATAAATTCAGTCAGTATACATTCCTTTGTTGTGAGGACTCTTTTCGACTGTGGTCAATTTGTCAGATGCGAGGAAAGTTTTGCGTCTATGATGTACCGTTGGTATGGCGGGTCTGACTAGCTCCGAAGGAGGAACATTGCGTACATCCTCAAAGCAATTTGGAGCAATCCTGTCCACAGACAGGCCCTCAATGCGGAGGCACTGTATGCGTCACACCTTACTGCCGATGTGAACCGCGTTCATGAGTTTGACAGGGACGTGGAAAAGTTCGTTCGGTTCATCAACCTAATGATCAACGACGTCACCTATCTCATGGACGAGTCACTCAGCGAATTGACTCAAATCCACAACATCCAAACAGAGATGCGTGACCAAGCAGCCTGGGAAGCTCGTCCCGCACAGTACCGGCGAGAGCGGGAAAGCACACTCCGTGGGCTTGAGCGGCATGCGTCCAGCTATACTACACTTGGTAAATCGACTGTGGGGTTACTCAGGGACTTTACCGCGGAAACAAAGGCACCATTCATGATGCCCGAAATCGTGGACAAGCTCGCGGCCATGCTGGATTACAACCTCGAGGCACTTGTTGGCCCAAAGTGTGGAGAGTTGCGCGTTAAGGAACCAGAAAAGTATCACTTTGATCCGAGGCAGCTGCTGAGCGATATTTTGCAAGTCTATCTGAACCTAAGCGATCAGGACGAGTTTGCGCATGCGATCGCCAATGACGGACGAAGTTACAGGAAGGAGCTATTTGAGATGGCTATCGAGCGGTCTGGGAAGATTTCATTGAAGACGGAATCTGAGCTCGAGCAAATACGTCTATTCGTCGTGAAGGTTGAAGAAGCAAGAGCGGCGATCGAAGCCGATGAAGACCTGGGAGACATTCCTGATGAATTTTTGGGTAGGGTCTCGTTCTTGCGATTTATCTTGTAAACTCAGTCAGGTCGCAAACGTAGATCCACTCATGTTCACACTGATGCGCGACCCGGTCATTCTGCCGTCTTCCCGAGCGGTTGTTGACCGCGCTACGATCAAATCCCACCTCCTATCGGACGCCAAGGATCCGTTCAACAGAGTCCCACTCGCGATTCATGAGGTCATTCCAAGTAGGTTGCACCCTAGTATTCATGATGGCGTTGTGTTGACCTGGATGATATAGACGTGGAGCTGAAAGCGAGGATAGACGTCTTTGTTACTGAGCGACGCAGTCAGAAAGCGGGACTCGATAAGGCGGATGTGGTGATGTCGGACTAATACGAGCACCCTTGTACTTGTCACCCGGTCTGTATTTTGTCGACATGTACGACGGTCGCCGCCTTGCAGGCATCTGCGACGTCTACTACTTCTTTCTCTTCTTGCCTGCACCACGACCCAGGCCCGTTGACCCCGCTCTGGCTCTCCCTGCCATGCCTCTCCCTAATTTCGACACGCGACCACGGCCAACTCTTGGTGGGACCGACGCTAAAATGACCGTCACGATCGATCCAAGAGTGCAAGGCCACCACGAACGAACCTGGCGAAACCTCTTGCACCTCTGCCTCGTCTTCATAGTCAGTCCCCGCGTCGGTCCCCGTCACGACGCTCTCCCGCGGGGTAAAGGCCGCCTCGTCCCCGCTCTCCTGCGTCAACGCGCTGCTGTCGCTGTCACCGCCAACCAAGCCCGCCATGTCCGCCTTGTTCTTGTTCCGCTTTGGCATCTTCGACTTGCGTGTCTTGCTCGCCTGACGAGGCGACGGCGCGGGCGTCGATGACGGGATGGAGGCCGTGGCGCGGACACGGCGCACCGCGACGAGCGACTCAAACGTTTCGTCCATTGGCAGCGCGAATTCGTCACGGAAGAAGGGATGACGCGAGAGGTTCTCGGAGGGGGACGGGGAGCGTATTACTTGGGGATAGGGACCAGACACGTCGAGCGCGTCGGTTTCCTGTGGGCGTGTGCGCGGTCAGCACCCTCGTGCCATCCGTCGTGGGGCGCATACCGCACTCTCCAAAGTCTCGAGATCGTAGCAGGTCCTCAGTTTGGTCCAGATACTCTCTACGGGGATGACACGGCCGGTGTCGTTGTGGATGGCATTGCGGATGGCGAGGACGTGAAAGTGCTTGTGTATGCCAACTGGGCGGGCTCGCATTACGGAGCGGAAAAATGAGATCTCGCCTTCGACGCTGTCGAGGAACTCGTCTGGCGTTTGGTTGTCCATCGCGATGAACAACGTACGAGGAACAACATTTAGTGTTTGTTTGGCAGCCAACGGCACAGGTAACACCAAGTACTTCTAGAACTACATGCCAGCGTAGCTACAAAAGAGCGGGGTATAACACTATTTCATGAACAGCAGTAAGGAATGAACAACAGTCGAGTGAAAGGAATGCGATTCGATTGAATTATGCCGAGTCTACCAAGATAACCAGAGTTGAAACGTGACGTTTGTTCATGTCCATCATGGCAATGCAAGAAAGCGGTAAGGAGCGACGAGAGGCCCACCATGCGTAGTCTACTACGATATGAGGTTACTTTGCTTGTCATCTTGGTGCGAAAATGGCGACGAGGACGATAAACGGAACGTATGTAAACAAGGATACGGCTGTCATCACACGGCATCGAAAGCGCCATATTCTTGCGTCTGACATGGGATTCGTGGGTCACAGAGGCGCCAGAGAAGAAATAAAGGCTCACTGTACTCTATCTGGGGGTCGTCGATGGGTACACCCTTTTCAGCATCGACTTCCCCCGCAATTCTCGTCTTTGGGACGTCAAGTAAAAGTCCAGCTATCCACCAAACAGGGAATAACAGGAAGCCAAAGAAGAAACACCATGCTTGTATTGGTGAACCTGGTTCGTCTTCTGTCGCAAAACGTAGACTCCACAGAGTATCGTCAGGCTTTTTCGGAGGCTTGCGAGGATCTCGCATGTGGAACTTGGTCGACGTGCTGACAGACGGTGCGTGTGGTGATACGATTGCACTGATGGGTATCGAAACTTGGGACATGGATGTACGTCGTTCGTGCTTTCGAGTCGTGCTAGGGGTACGAGGCTGGCGAGAACGAGTGGATGCAGCACGCGAAGGTGTGTGGGGTGGAGCAAGGTGAGCGCCGGTACTACTGGAGAGAGACGCGAAGTGGTGATTGCGCCCCGCGGATTTGGGCGTCTCTTGCACAGACGGCGGTCGTGATTGGACAGGGGTCGCGAAAGGCGAGGTCGACGACAGACGAGCGCGCTTGCGGTGATACGAAGACGGGGCGTGCGAAGAGTTCGAGATCCGCTGACCTTTGGCGTTTCAATTTGAGCAAGGGCTGATAGAGCGGTCTGAGACGCAAGTAGACGCGAATGGCACTTACTTCGAGTTTCGGCGGGAAGAAGAAATGTTGCACGTTGTCCCTCCTTCTTTTGCTCTGGGGGAGTCACGTCGATGTTGTCTTCCGCCTTGCGCTTTCCTCGGCTCTTGTCGCTCAGGTGCCTAGGCGCAGGCGTGGGGGTAGATGGCTCTCCCTGCGTAGAGGAAACCATGGGGGCGTTGGGGAAAACTCGACTAGAGGAATACGACTTTGATGGTGTGGGAGCAAGAGAGGGATGTAATAATTGCGGCTGCGGTGCAGGGTCGCCTAGCGCCAAAGAAGGATAAGTCGCGCCACCGTTCCCATTGTTTTGGCCATTGCGGGCCTCGATTGCCGACAAGCTACGCTTGACTTCTGCCATCGTGTATCTTGTTGACCTCTGGCCGCCTCTAGGGCTTCCAAGGTCGAATTGAAGGGAGTGTGGTCTGCGGGGTGTTACTTCCCGGCGGTCTGCTCGCGGATGGGAAGTTGGGCGGACCCGAGTAGAAACGAGCGTTGAACGCGTACCTGTGAGCGTCGCTGACGCTATAGAATTAATGGGCCCGGGCGAGCTTGGTCGCGAAGGATGAGGAAAAGGTAGAAACGACACTGAAACGGCACCCCGATTAGGGCTAAGATCGGGGTCCGTGCTTCGAACACGTGTTCGTGACCTGCGTTTTATCGGGGACCCCGGCGCACCCTCGGAATTCGGAGGGGAGTGTAGGGAGAGGTTGACCATCTGTCGGGACACTTCTCCAGGCCACGCCCGACTACCTACGCTGGCTTCGTACGAGCTCCAGTCAGCACTCGTCCGTCGCACAGCAGACACTGTCCGTGCACGTCGACGCCGCACAGCGACGACGCCCGCAGTCTTGGTATCCTCCTTCGACTGCGAAATGCTAGCGCGTTGTCGAAGAGAGCGTCTCAACCTGAGTGACAGCGAGCCCAGTAAATCGTCCTTGCGTGCAGGGCTACCGCTGGCTGGTAAGGTGTTCGACCGGTCGCGCAACACGGACGATGCCGGATGTTCAACAGACATGGATTGTCTTCGCGAGGAGAGTGCAGTCGCTAACTCTGGATGATCAAGAAGTGGAAGGGGCGGCACCGGGAAAGGAGATCCCACAGAAATTTCTGGAGGCTTATTAGGCGGCGTCGGATGTCCAAACGTGTGGGGCGAATCGGCGGCTTGTTCACGATCTAAAGGAGTCGTTGGATTCGCGACGGGAGACATCGTGTCGCCTGCTCCGAGAGCGGTGTACGAAGACGGTCTTTGTGGCGTGTGCGGATGTGCCGGAGACGAGGATTTGCTACTACTGAAACGCGTATCAGGGGACTGTCGAGCAGACTTTGTACCGGCAGTTGAATGCCCCTCGTGCCCCACAAATGCGTGCGTGAGACGACTCGGCGTGAATGTAGACAAGATGCTATCTGTGCTGAGGTGCTTGTCATGTTTCGTGGGAGAGGGTGAACGCGACGTCCTCATGGGAGACGTGCGTTCAACATCAGGGACTCGCTGTTCGCGTTTCCTTCCAAACGTTGACCATTCGCCACCAGCTGTGATCCTCGAGACGAGATTCGTGGTGAGCCTCGATTTGGTTCGCGAAGCCTCCATGGGCGGCTCCCCGTGCGCTGACAGAGGGTCTGGGGTGAGATCTGTTGGTCTCGAGCGGGAACCGCCATGGCGACTGGCGTCAGCGGAGGGCACACGGGTGCTCGGGGTGAGACCGAGAGGCATGGCATCCTGAACTACGACCTCGAGAAGAGAACTTGGGTCCTGGAGAATCCTGCGGTCAATCTGCAACTCTGGCGCCGCGCCTCCCACTGGCTGGGGTTCCGGCGTGGTACCTTGGCGAGGCGGTTCTAAGGTGGTCTGGCGACGCGCTGAACGGCGGAGACGAGAGAAGCCAGAATAGAGCTCCCAAGGCATGGCACTTGTCGAACGTGAGCGTCAACTGCGAGGCGAACCGACCTTGGTTTGACCGGAGGAGGCATACACGAGTCGACCCCTCCCTGGGGGGTCGTACATCGCCCTGCCTTTGACCGTCCGCGCACATCATTCAACGCTCTCAAATGTCACCCACCATGGACCGCTTGGACTATCTTACAAGCACCATCTCGAACATGACCATGTACGACATAAAGGCCATGTACAATCAGGTACCTCTCCAATCTACTCCATCGGAACTCGTCTCGTCTCACACCTCGTAGGCAAAGAACGCCGTGTTCAACGTCAGCGAGATGGAGGCCAAAGTCAAAGAGGCAACCAACGACGAGCCTTGGTACGCCGCTTCGCCTTCCGAGCAACATACGTATTCACCTCCCCGTCCGCAGGGGAGCAAGTTCGACCTTGATGCAGGAGATCGCTCAAGGGTATGTCTCGTCATCACCACTTGCCATTCGAGACTGCTGACGTGGAGGAAAAGGACATTCAATTTGTAAGTTCACGACGTTTCCCGCACTTCCGGTATCCTCATCTGCTTGCAGCCAGACCTTCAACGAAATCATGCCCTGTATTTACGGTCGATTCATGGAAAAGGAAGCTCGGCAATGGAGACAAATTTACAAGGTAGTTTATCCTGCAACCCATATGTACCATCACTCATATTCTCATCGCAGGCTTTACAATTGCTTGAATATCTTATCAAGCATGGCAGCGAGCGTGTCGTTGACGACGCTCGCTCACACGTCTCTACCCTGAAAATGTTGAGAAACTTTCATTACATAGATGACAAGGGCAAAGATGAGGGCCAAAATGGTATGTCTTTCTGTCCAGTTTCCCCTTCATCATGAATTTATGTTCACCAGTCCGCAATCGTGCTCGTGAATTGGTTGAGCTTTTGTCCGACGTGGAAACTATTCGTGCAGAGAGGCGTAAGGCAAAGACAAACCGTGGAAAATATACCGGTACCGGTAACGATCCAATGAGTTTCACTTCTGGAGGTGGTCGCTTTGGTGGGTTCGGTAGCGACAGTCTCGGTAGCGGCGGGTATTATGGAGATAGGATGAGCGGAAGGGACGGTAAATGGTTTGTTTTCTCATTTTGATCCAATCTGACCAGACTCGTTAGATTATTATTCCGGTGAGAGTTCTGGAGGCTTCAGGGATAGTACTGGCCGGCGGGACTTCGAAGAGTATACGGCTGGGGATGACGAAACCGTTGCCCGCCGATCCTCTGTCTCCCGGAGTAGTATTCCCTCCCGCCCAGCAACGGTTGGTTCACGTTCACAGACCGCTTCCGCTCCACCCGCTTCACAACAAAAGGAACCGGAAGTCGACCTGCTTGGTGGCTTCGACGATGCGACTATCGACGCTGCGCCATCTGCAGCCAACGCCACCGTCTCTAACAAGGCACTGCCTTCCTTGGCTGGGATTGATGGTTGGATTCTTTGCCTGTTACCGCTTGTTTTGTATGTTAATAGGTTCAACAGATGACGACTTTGCAGACTTCCAGGCCGCACCTTCTCCATCTTCCCAGGCCCTTCCACCCGCTGCTCGCCCCACTCTAATGGAGATGTTAAATAGCTCACCTCCGTCATCCCGTGCTCCAGCATCCGCTATCACCCCGGCGCTGGCATCACAAACCCAGAGGACAACTTCCCCACCAGTTTTCAACACAGCAATGAACCCGCTCTCCTCTATCACTAACAACAAACAGTCCCCACTCTTTTCTACCACGATGTCCCCTACACCCGCGCAAAACAGCCTTTGGTCGTCGCAACCACTTTCACCTGCGTCCACCTCCACCTCCACGTCTGCCACTCGGACGCCTGCTGGGACTGTGTCAAACAAGCCACCGGCAGCCGCATCACCCGCGGCCGCCAAAGGCTTGTCTGGGTTCGAAGATTTGTGGTCCATGTCCCTTGGTGGCCCATCTGCCGGCACCACCGCTAAATCCACAACTACCGGTAGATCGATCAAGGATATAGAAAAGGAAAGGGCACAAACGGGCATCTGGGCACCTTCTCAAAGACCGGGCAGCGCGACAGCCGCCGCTACAAAGAGTCCCAGTCTAGGGAATGCATTTGGGAACAGCTTTGCATCTGCCAAGGCAAACGAATCGATGGGCGGTGGAGATGATTTGTTGCTTTGAGTCGTGTCCTTTCAGAGTTATTCCTACGATTTGGATCATTTACCAGGGGAGTCCTTAGGCTGGGTCTGAAGCTTGACTAGCCTTTCAGACATCCTTCCAAGTTTTATAATTAAATGTCCACAATTTCAAAAGAATCTGTGTGCGAACGGGAGGCGGGCGATGATGAATGTGTGAGCAAATTAAGAGGTACAGATACAATCATCGTTCAAGAACATGGATGGGCAATGAAGCAGGGGGGAACATTAGAATAAAGAACTTGAGAACACGGTGGTCGAAAGGGGAATGGCGGAAACCTAGTGGCACATCTCAAATGCCCGCCATCTGCATCCTGGGTTGACCAGAGGGTTGACTCGCCACTTGAGACCCTATGGCGCCAGGGACCTGTTGTCCTTGTGCGCCTTGAGCGGTTTGATTGAGCACCAACCCCGGTCCCATGATAAATGCTGGAATGTTCTTCTCCTCCAAGTCAGCGTACCGCACCGTCATCTCTTTTCGCTCTTTTGACCATGATTCAGGATCCCACCACGTGTACGTGCCGGCTTCACCCCCGGGAATTTTTGTCGATGGTGCGCTGCCACTCTCCTTAGTTATCCAAATTCGCAATTCCTTGTGATATCGCCAGTTGCGGTTATACCTGGTTGGCAGGTACATGAGCATGATCCCCGAGGGAATCAATAGAAGACAGTGATATGTAAAGACCAGGTCAAGTAGACTCACAGTTCCTGGGCTGCAATCTCTTGTAATGCATCCCTTGGACTTGAGTAGAACATGTAAAACAGCGTCTCGTCGCTGAAAGCCCCTGCTTTACTTGGCCCAGGCGGCGGAGGCTGCACGTTATAACAGGAAGGTAAATGAAAGTCCGGTTCAACGCTCCGTGCTGCCGATTGATCAGCCCACGGAGTTATGAATGTTGAATACAAGTTCCTTCGCATAACACGGTTGACGATTCCCCTTTACTCTATAGAACCCGGGACTCACCCCTCATAACCCATATCCAGACCCACCGCACCCAAGTCTGTGCCAACACTACTCAGACCACCATCTGCATCGACACTAGCATTCTTTATCATGGCCAGCAACCCCAACAGACCCCAACGGTCAGCAGCCGAAATAAGCACTTGCTGAGCTGGCGTTTGCGGATGGTGATGGAGTTGGTTTTGTGCTTGTGCAAGCGAGCTATGCAACTGTGCATGAGGATGAGAGGCTTGTAGTGAATGGCTTCCGTTTGATGCGTATGGACTGACTCCAGGCGGTAGGACCCCTGGTGGGTTGAGATGTTGCTGTGACGGTTGTGACTGAGATTGTAGGTTACTGCTTGCATGAACCTGTTGTCCTTGTGAAGACGGTTGTGTCGGTGTCGATTGGAGTGGTCCTGGAAGCTGACCTAGTTGAGATTGTGGCTGCGTTTGCGTTTGACCTGCAGGTGATGAATTTGGCTGCGAAGGTGGCAGATTGGTGTTGGGAGAGTTCCATGCCGCATGAGATATTTGATTGAGTTTCAAGGCATAGTTTTGCTAATCATTTGGTAAGTATTTGATGAGAGACGGGAACCGCTAGTTGGCACAAAAAACGGTACACGATACACGATACCATGGCACACAGACAGTAATTCAAGGAATAAAAACACCACTTACCCTCTGTTTCTCAACGTCACCCTGATTCTGGAAACCGGGATGAATACCCCGTAGATTGAGCATTCCCGGTGTGCCTGATTGTAGTGTTCCCGCGACGCCTGAGGAAGAAAGATTGGTCGCGTTCGGTTGTTGAGCTCCGTTCAGCGAGCCAAGTATACTTGATCGATGGTCGTTGAAGCCGTTTAATCCAGGGGGGTGGGCCGGCGAGTGATTCTCGTCTGGTTGTGGCTGATTCTGAGGTTGGGGTTGACTTTGGGATGACAACGCTTGTTGGGTCTGCTGGCCACCCAAGGCAGGGAAATCTTCCGGGCGAAGATCTCTTTGTTGTGGGCCTATTGCAGTTGCCGATGAGCCACCCTGGCCAGCCTGGATTGCATAACTGGTTGCATTTGAACCTGATGGATTGTTGGCGGACGAAGTAAGCGCGGCACTTGTAAGGGAGGTGGGGTTGTTGTTGTTAGACGATGGATTCGAGGTGTTTGCCTGTCCGAGCGATCCTAATGCGGGGAACTCGTTTGGATCAAATCCGACTTCGCTGGCGGAGGATGCGGATGGTGCACTTGTGGGAGTTGCCGCGGGAGGATTCGGGCTCATATGGGGCGGCAGAGAGGAAGCACCATTCTGTGCGAGAACGCCTGCGCCAGTAGCAAAGGGAAAGGCAGCAGATTGAGGCTGTTGTCTCTGGAGAAATGGTGACTGGGGTACGGCGGGAGTGCGGTGCGGGTTTTGTTGTTGGATTGCGGGTGCAGGGTAGGTGCGCTGTTGGATAGGGAACTGGGATGTCGGATAGGGCGATCTGAACTGGGAAGAGAGGCTGGCTGGAGGAGCAAGGCTTGGTGGACGCTGTGGGGGTTGACCTGGAAGAGGTAAGCTCAACAAGAAGGGGGGAAGGAAGAGGGGGAGGAGGAGGAGGAGAAAGAAAGAAAGGGGGACGGACCTGGTCTGTTCATGATTGCAATCAGAAAGTCTCCAAGTCACTGTCGATATGTTTTCTTTCTTTCTTTTTTTTCCCGATACTTTATGATATTCCCAGAGGTTTCTTTTTCGTCTCGGACGTGTTGTCGCTTGTTTGCCCCAATGTCCTCTAACCCTAACCTTAGCACAATTCCCCTGTCGAGGAGCCTAGATAGACTGGGAAGTCGGGCTCGTTGGAGAAACGATCTCTGCTCGAGGTAGGCTGAATCTTGTAGTTACCATTTACTCAATATTTAAGCTGTATGGGCGAGAAAGGTAAAATACATGAGGCATACACATGGTCGTTTAGCGGGTCTGAGTTGGGAAGATCCATCAGAGATGGATTGTTATGGACCCGCAGGGATATAGATTGAACAAGGTTCCAGAGAACTTCTCGTCAATCAAAACTCTGCCCCGTCACGCCATATCAATCAAGTTCATGGAGGACCAACAAACAAAAGGATGCACGCCAACGCAGTAATTCAGAATGCAATTGTATTCCATTCCGTCTGTATCCATCATCAAAACCTCCATTGTTAATTTACATGATCTGCGCTCA